>OY821518.1:263900593-264255593 GCA_963682025.1 Cordilura impudica | reverse complement strand
AAAGTGATTCTGAGTTGATCGGAATAATAAGAGTTAGCCAAGAGTTGATAAAAATTGTTTCCTACACAATGCGTTTCTGAGGGAGTCTGAGGTCAGTCTTCAGATCGAAACTGGGTGTGGTTACTAATTGAATTAGCCAAGTCGAAAATTCTTGTTTTGAGATATTGTGCATTTTACATAAAACTAGCTCACCTGGCAAACAATGTTCTGCCTAAACTATTTATATTATCACCAGATTTGTTATAACATGAATTTCAGTTACGAAAGGAATTTTTTGATGTGTAAATATCTATTCGCTCAGGGCGGTAAAAATCTATTTAACAGTACAATTACAAAAATCGGTGTGAGGTATGTGTAAGTGTATTTGGGGCAAAGATTATTATTTAAATTTATTTAGCTGATTCAACAACCAACAGGAAGCGCCTTGAATGTATTGCAAAGAACTGCAACCGTCAAGTATAACAACCATAGCAGTTGCTTGCTATACATAGATGGCGCTAACTGTTTGATTTTAATTGATGAGTAAATAGATGTTTACACATCTCCCCTGTGATCGGACCCACATAGCTCTTTTCAAAAGAATGAAATAAAACTCAATATGTTAATTTAAATGCAGATATTATTTTCGATTTAATATTCTAATTTTGTGTGGACGTGTTGTCTCTGTTTTCGGCATATACCAACAGATCTTATGGCTTATCAACTTTGGAGCAGACTGCATATAATTGACCATGACCGAAGCATGCCAGATGAATTGAGAGTTGTATGAATTTAAATGCAATTGGAGAGATTTCTGCAATCATCATAATTCTTGGCAATATGATATGCTCACCATTGAATTTTTGGATAACGAACCACGTTCCCTTATATAATTTTGGTGCATTAAGGTTTCGAAGCAGCATAATTAGTATTGAAACTTTCAAGAGTAAATTATATGGTGGCAAATTAAGTGAATTTAAAGTCCGTTGGAAAATTCTAATCTTATTAGTAACAGATAAGTCACACAAATTATCAAAGAACTCTCTGTCATTGTATTCGAAATAAATGATATTCCATAACTATTTTTTATAGAAGGTGCCACGACTTGTAATCCCGTATCGCCTATTGTCAGGAAGGCTACTCACACAAAGTATCGTTACTCTTCATTGTATATTACTCAAGATATAGGATATCTTGAGAGGTGACACGCCCACTTGCTTTTTCCCTTAATTTTTCAGATATTTTGATTCCCCGCTTTGTTATATTTATTAATTTGGAAGGCTCTACTTCATTTGAAAATTTTTTTTTTATATATAAACCTCCCATACTCTTTGGAAAATCTCAACCTTTAATGTCATGGCAAATGTATTTTTCCCATTGTCGTCAATTTTTCTCCAAGCAAAAAAATTTTTTTAAGCATTTCCAAAAATCCAATAAATTAGATTGTTCCACTCCATTGACTATAATTTTTTTTACTCCTACTGTTCTAAGGAATTGATACCAATCTCGAGGATGACGGATTTTTACTGAAATATATCTTTTGTATTTTTTTTTTTCTATTGCAGAATGGTCACTATCGCATTCCATATGGCTGCGACCAGCGATCATGAAATAATGATCTCTAATGCTTACATTACATTATTAATTGCATAAAAATAGCAAAAATAGTTGCTATGTAAGAACTTTTGTTTTGACCTGGGCATTAATCACTATAGAAAACAACATGATTTACTTTAATATCTAAATTCAATAGATGAGCAATAATACACGAACCCTCTTTCGTTTCTATCTCTTTTAGCTATAGCTTCCTGTCGCATGTAGCATATTGGCAGTGCAAGATTTAATATCTACAAGAACGATAATGGAGTTCGCAAAAATAGTGTTGAAAACACACTGAAGATCAAAACAATCAAAGATTTCTCAGTTTTTTTAGATCGATAAGCTTCTTGCGATTGAGTGCGATGTTTTGTTTGTTCTAACTTTAGGGAAGCAATTTGTGTCCTAGGTTATAGCAAATCTTATTACTGACGTGAGTCCAGCTTAGTTTTCTTCAATTTCAAATTTAGTGTGGTGAAAAATCGTGAAAATTTTGAAAGCAACATATAAAGTCCGAATTGATCACAATAAAAACGATAGAGCTCAGACACAGATAAGTCATTCGGTAGATAAAGATTAGAAGATCTTCCTTTTCAAAAAAAAAAAAAATAAAATAAATTATAACACCTTATGTTTTTCGCGCAAATCTCCACAACTACTAAGACCTTCAAGTTTTGTCGTCATTACTAATTTAATAACTTGTTCCTTACTGACATTCAAGAAATAATTGTAAAAATTAACTCTTTTTCTAGGACTTTGTTTCGCTTTTACTTCTTTTTATAGCAACAACCGCTTTTACAAACTATGTGACCCCTGCGCCCAGTATTACTTATGTATTATTTGCTATCCTTGATATAACATTTTATCAGAGCATTTCTTTCTGCAAGGCTCCACCTCGTGAACAACATGTGTTTTGCAAATCTCTTTGAAGTTTTCGCAACAACTACATACTTCATTCTCATTCTACTTCAACACCTACAACATTTATAAATTTATAAATCTGCGTTGGATACAAATTAAACATTTAAATTGAGGATCAACACACAAGTCATCGCCAGAATACTCATCATTATTCAAATTGTCTACTTCAAATAATTTTTCACCATTTCGCTGTGTAGACATTTTTTTTGTTGTAGTGAATATAGTTTAGTAATTTTATAAATAAGTAAAATAATTTCAAATGTTTTTTTTGTTAATAACACATATCGTGTTAATCCTAAAAATTTGTGCGGGTGTTATTTTGGACTCTAAACTCACTTGGTCGAGTAACATAGAGTAAAGGACTAAGAAGCGTTAGATGCCTTCTACACCAGCAGGACTTCGCTTGGTTGAAGATGGGGTCTTATATCGCAAACCATCACGTTGATGTATTATGCAATAATTAGACCTATTTTATTTTATGTGGTGGAAGGCTGTGAGCGTAGAGGCCAGACTTTCTAGGCTCATGTAGTACAGAGATTTGTCTGTCTGGGCACCACCGGAGCCAGTATATCGACACCCCAGGCGAGACTGGAGGTAATGTTGAACATTATGCCTATTAGTATTTTCATCAAGAGTATGGCAGCGAAAGTGTTTCACCGGTGATGAACTTTAGGAGTAGGTTTACGATCCAAATACTGACTAACGAAGACTGGGCCGCAGACTCTGTCAAAGACAGAGTTCGAAGATTGAAGCGATTACAGGGTCAGGAGTCTAGTCTGAGCAACTTTAAATTCAAATATCTCGGAGAACCCCTGACAAATGTAACGAGATACATGCAATTCTCATAGCAACGAAAATAATTCTGGAGCGAGATTATAGATCCAACGACCATTAATATTTTCGTGAACAGTCTTGCTGCCTTCATATCTGTGAAATCGAGGACCGTTATATCGAAGTGTGTGAGGGCAACCCACCGTGAGGCTGATATGGGTTTCAGGATACAGTGGAGCACGAAAGACCTCAGGATCTTTTAGCGGGACGATGGACACTGTTACTAAAATCACTCTATTTGAGCTATCGAATCTTATTGAAGAAGCAGCTGATCTTGAATTAAGGTCAAGGTGGACACAACTGGCCTTTTGCAGAATAATCCAGAGCATATGGCCCTTGTCTAATCCAAGCAGTGTTCCTTTACCAAAATCTTCTTTGTTTTGGTGAAGGACAATGAGCCTACTAATAGGAGTGCTCACAAAACACTTTGTAATAGGGATGGCAGAACTCATAGGCAGAACTCATAGGTGTCCTGGGAGCTGTAGGATCTGTATGAATATCCAGGGGGTTTATAAAATTTCAACCTTATTGCTGAAAAATAGTTGAGGATAGTCTAGAAGTGTAAAAGTGATGAATATTTATTATTTTCAACAAAAAAAAAATTAAACTATTTGTGATTTTATTATTTATCTTGATGATTTGTTGATGATTTACGTTAGAGCTTCAATTTTCTTTTAAAATTGGTGTTTTATTTCATTTATAGAACTTGTTTCAGGGACCCATTTTATAAGAAAGATTTGTAGTTCCACTAGTCTCGTAAGACTTGAAACAAGCAACAAAATTTAAAAATTACCAGCAACGTAATCAGACATAATGGTGAGTAAATCTCAACAAATGAAAAAAAGAATATAAACTTATAACCTTACAATCAATTATTACCCAATTCTTTAGATACATTTGTATCATCAATATTCTGCTGATTAATTCACACATCATACGGTTAAAGAAAGTTTGTTACGTAAATAAAACAGGCAAAAAACCCCAAATGTCAAAATATATAACAAGGACACTCTAGGGGGATTTGTTTAACAAAGAACGAATGTATCATGATATATGATGTTGAGCGCTGGACTCCGATATACCAAAAGAAAGTAAAGCAAAACAACATAAATAAAAGAAAGTTTTCTTATACTCATAGATCATGTTAAAGGGACAACGAAAGAGCAAAAACAAAAAAAAAAAAATACCCACCATCAAACTTACAAACAAAATGATTAATGAGTTTTCAAGTGACTTGCCAGAAAAATAATCCAACATTATACGCTTACACACACACTCATGCTGTTATGAAAATTTAAAGAACTAAAGCGTCATGCCGGTGATGGTAAATTATATAAATTATTTGGTACTTTTTATTTATTTTTTCACTATTCGAAGTGGCGTACTTCCGAAATCCAAAAATCCACAAGTCCCAAATTTATCTAGTTTAGTAAGAAACAAAAATTCCAACAGAAGTAACAGGAAATATAGTAAAATTAATTAAGTTTTTTTTTCTAATAAATTTATTACGATTCAAATACCATTTTCAATAAACATAGAATATTGGACTGAATCATATTAAACAAGTAAGAAATTATAGTCGGTCTAGACAGATTATACGATACCCTATACCAAGGTTTAGAGACCCTATCTCTTCGGTCCAACTAATTCGATATAGAAAATAAGCATAAACCAAATTTGAGTGGCAGTATTATTAATTTTTTTGGCTGCAGATATGAAAAAGTTCATATCGGGTGCTATATTTATATGGGGACTAGGTCGAAAAATGGACCGATCCTGACCATATTTGGTAAAGTCACTTACGTTTTGAAAAATTATATACAAACCAAATTTGAGTAAAATCTGCGCAATATTTTAGTTTTTTAATAAATTTAAGTGAAGATCGGGAAACAACTCTTTATGGAGCCTATGACTAAGAATTGTCCCATAGGGATAACTTTTGGAGTACTGATTAATGGATATAATAAACACATACAATCCCAATTTGACTGAGATCTATGTGATAATTTGGATCTTATGACGATTTATGTTGATTTCGTAGGGGTCATTTGTATGGGGACTAGGTCTGAACATGGACCGAATTTCACCAGTTTCAACAGCGTTCATTCTATGGCCGATAAAAGCTTATATAAGAAATTTCATATACATATTCATATATTAATATATTCATATTTGCGACCTGTACTTCGTGTATCGGCGATTTTCATGTACACGTCAGAATTTTTATACCCTATACCACATGTGGTTTGTGTATAATGACTTTGTGCTGCTGTTTGTAACAACCGAAAATATTTGACCTAGACCCATCTTTTATTACACCGATCGAATCAGAATCAAACCGCAAGTCGCAAATATGAATATATTTTGATGAAATTTGGTACATAAGCTTTTATTGGCCATGGAATGAACGCTATTGAAATTGGTGAAAATCGGTTCATATTCAGACCTAGCCCCCATACAAATGACCCTTATAAAATCGACATAAATTGCCATAAGATCCAAATTGTCGTATAGATTTTATTAAAATTGGGTTTGTACGTGTTTATTACATCCATAATTGAATAGTCCAAAAACGATCTCTATGAGACAACTCTTAGTCATAGGCCCCATATAGAGCTGCTCCCCGATCTTCACTTAAATCTATCAAAAAACAAAAATATTGCACTGATTCATCTCAAATTTTGTTTGTATATATTTTCGCAAAATACAAGAGACTTTACCAACCATGGTCAGGATTGGTCCATTTTTGGACCTAGTCCCCATCTAGACATAGCATCCGATATGAACTTTTTCATATCTGCAGCCAAAAAAATTAATAAAGATGCCACTCAAATTTGGTTTATGCTTATTTTCTATATCCAATTAGTTGGGCATAATAGATAGGGTCTCTAAACGCATGGTATAGGTTATCGTATAGTCGGTCTAGACCGACTGTAATTTTCTTACTTGTTTTTTTATGTATAAAATATAAAGCTCGTAGTGTCCGTCTGTCCGCCTGTGTGAAAGACTTTGGATCGATTTTTAACCCTTTTTCCGTGATCCAATTGCAGGCAGACTCGTGGAAATGTCTGTATCACGCCAAATTTTTAAAAAATAGATTTTTATCAATTCTCAGATTTTCCTGAATTTTTTTTTTGGAAAAATGGTTATCGTTTTTTTTGTAAAGGTTTCAGTTCGTTAAAAAACCGATTTTTTTTATTAATTTTGTTATATTAAAATTAAAAATTATTACATTAAATATTTCAATGCTTTTAAAGAAACTTACGCCTTTTATTTTTGCGTTTATAAGCATTTGTGTCAGTATCGCGACAAATAGACCAACAGTATTCGCCAAGCATATTCGTAATGTCTTGTCCTTTAAAGCGCTTTTCAATAGCCGCAATGTCCTGATGGAACCTTTCGCCATGCTCATCGCTACAAGCTCCTAAATCATCAGGAAAAAAATCTAAATGATTGTGAAGGAAATGGAATCTTTAGCCCATTTCGCCATATGCCGGAATCATTTCTGCGACAATATTTTTATAATTGGCAGCTCGTTTGTTGCCAGGAAACTGCTCAATAACGGCAATTGTGCCTTTCCATGCACGTTGTTCGATAGCATTCAATTTTGATGAATGCAACTATTTTTTTTAATCTGCGGACCATTGAAAACACCTTAAATCATACACATCATTAAAAAAATAAAGTTACTGAATGACTTCTTAAAAAAATACCTGCATGAATCTTTGCGCCGCTCAATTTCGGAAAAATTTTGCGCAAACTTGCAATCGCCTCGCCCTCACGATCCAGTTTTTTAACAAAATTTGATACGAGACCGAGCTTAATGTGTAGTGGTGGCAATATGATTTGAGAAGGCTGCACCAATGGTAGATTCTCTATACTTTCTACGACTACTTTGTAGCATGTTCGCGGCTTCCACTTAAATTCAGTGTAATTCTGATCTCTTTTGCGACCTTCCCATGTACACAAAAAGCACTGGTGGGTTGGAAATCCACGCTTAACACCCATGAGTAATCCGACCACTTTCAGATCGCTGCATATTTTCCAATTATGTTCTTGGTAATTTATCAGCTGTAATATTAATTCCATGCCTTCGTATGTTTCTTTGAGGTTTGTGGCATATGCGATCGGGACAGAAAGATGTTTGTTACCGATATGAAGCAGCACGACTTTAAGGCTGTTGACCGATGAATCGATGAAAAGTCGCCACTCCTCTGAAATATGAGGGTAACCAATTTTTGCAAACATCGAATCAATATCATAACAATAAGCCAGGTTTCTTTTTCCCGATCTTCGTGCAATTTAAAAAATTCGTCATATGGAATAGTGCTACGTCGATCACGAGCGGCTGTTATTTTAAAATCAGCCGCCACTATATTCCACTGCTTAAAGCGTGATACAAAGAGTTCCGCTGTTCTCTTCGACAAATTTCCGTCTCGTACAAGGTCATTGAAGTCGTCTTGCGTTACTAAATGCGGCACTACATTCCCAAGTTCACTGGGTGTTGGTAAAAATTCCAATACTTCTGGACTCTCGCATCTCGCATTCGATGCAAGAAATGTTTATAGCATTGTTGGTACTACTGTTGGTTCTCCATGGCTTAATTGGGGAACATCATCAAAAATTTCCACTGAAGCCGCTATACGTTCTTCTGGTGAGTACAGAACCGCTAGAATAACCGATTCTACATTAGCATAGCGAATTTTGTTGCGGCAAAAGTATTGGTACCCTTTAGTTTGAGTAAAAGTTACGCAAAAGTAGCACAATTCATTGCAGTGTTCCGTACGTGGTAGCCAAATTGTTGGTACAGCGTACTTTATTGTTGACCTTCCATCAGTAAACTGGCATAAATTTCTATAGCAATAGTCGCTCACGACTTCCGGAGTATACCACAAGTAAGGAACATAAGCAGTCTTGAATATTTTCTGAAACGAATTAACCACTGTTTTCGTAATATTTTTCAAATTTTTACTTGGTGCCAATAAGCCACAAACGTAACAAAAGTTATTTCGAGTCGGGCACTGCATTTTTCGGAACGCTTTAGTAATTTAAAAATTTGGAGTCCCTTTAAGTTATGCTGAAAAAATTTAAAAAAAAAAAGATTTTTTTTAAAAAATCTATTTTTTTTAAAATTTGGCGTGATACAGACATTTCCAAGAGTCTGCCTGCAAAAATTCAGCTCGATGGGATCACGGAAAATGGGTTAAAAATCTATCTAAAATCTTTCACAGGCGGACAGACGGACACTACGAGCTTTATACTTTATACATAAACAAAAAAAATTCTGACGTGTACATGAAAATCGCCGATACACGTGTATTTTTATTTTTTCTCCCCTTTCCGAAAAAGTATATTTGGTTCTTAGGACAGAATGTGTGCAACGCGGTGTAATATTAATAGGCTAGGCGATTTTTTGTTGCCGATGTTTTGTTCTACCGTATTATCCCAATTTTGACCAAACGTATATTATTTGAAAGCTATTTCTTTTTAGCTATTCACCAGATTTACAGATTTTTAATTTTTTTTCTTTGCTTTAAGTAAATTGCATTTTAAGTTGCTACTAACACATACATAAAATTAAACATATGCTGTGTGTGTTTATTAAATTTATTAATGAGTTTGTTTTCTTCATTCACAATAATAATAAACCAAAAAAGTGTTGGTTTGTGAATTGGCTAAGTTGAAAAATAAAGTTGCCTAGAAATTGCACTCGAATTTCGAGCGCTGGAATCTGCTAGTAGGGTATAAAAGCAACACTATCGCGTGCTAATGTGTAAACTTTCTTCTAATATGCCAAATTTCATCAAATTCAAAGACAATCAGGTTCAAAAAACTTAATGTAAAACACTAATGATCATGACCTAATGTCATACAACATAAA
Organism: Cordilura impudica; assembly: GCA_963682025.1. Lineage (NCBI taxonomy): Eukaryota > Metazoa > Arthropoda > Insecta > Diptera > Scathophagidae > Cordilura > Cordilura impudica. Next base: position 264,246,385 of record OY821518.1, on the reverse strand, counting down.
ATACACACTAAAATGCGCTCATGTAACACCTATATCATCACTAACTTCCTTTATTTTAAGCAACACAAAAAAAAATTGTAGGGATAAATCGAAGTAGAGTAAAGTTCATACACAGAAGAAGTGAAATTAGTAATAACAAACGACCTCAAGTCACTAAAACATGGTTGGCATGTCTAAAAAGAGCTCAGATTAAGAAAGAATAAAATAAAAAGTAAAAGAACAGAAAAAACGTGTGGGGTCACGAAAATTAATGACTTGAATGACTTGCGAACGAAATGATGAAGCACACAAACAAACAACTACAACAATGAAAAAAAATAACACCCATCATCATCACTCTGCACTGAAAAGAAAAAAAAATGACAGCCAAGAGAGAAGAAAACAAAAAAAGTATACCAACAAAATTTTCGCATTGTTTTTTACATAGTGTATGGTTGTGAAAAAGTGAGTGTATTGGTGAATGTGTCTATGTTGAATGTGTGTGATTTGTTATCCTTAACTTGCGTGTTAATTGCAGCAAACGTCAAAAGTCGACAGTGCAGAATGGCTGACTGACATGATGTTGATGGTTCTGTTGATGATGTTGATAATGATGGCAATGACGAACGAAAACATGTTTTAACTACACATCACCAATGGAGGAAAAACCAACAGCAAAAATACAAAAAAAAAAAATTAAGAAAAAAACCACATCAGTGAAATAAAGCACTGGAATGTCATGATGTTAGTACTGTGGCAGACGATGGAGAAGATGGTAATGATGTTGCTGCTGATGTAATACATAGTTAAGCATATCAGCGGGTCCAAACTTTTGTAATATGAGAAGTAGAGTGATGTTATTAATTCTGTGGTTTTCTAGAATAACCGCGTATGTCGTAAAATCAAAATGTTCAGGGGAGCCAAAAAACGTTATATTTGAAATTATGGGCTCGATATAAAGATTTTAGAGCTTTTTATTTAACAGTCCTGTAGATATGGGCAATAAATACTTTATATAAAATTTTGAGTCAAAAATCTCCAGACGAATAGATCCTAGAGAAGGGCGAAAAAAAACAATATGTAAATTACACTTAAAGTGTGCAGATAAAACATCTTATGTCGACAAACGTCGTTTTCTTTGAAAAAGACATGTAGACATAAGTTGTTGTTGCTTGAAGCATTTCGACATATTTCGAATGAAATGAGCTTTATTTGATTTCATTGTAATCGGTGCACAACTTTTGATTTTGTTCACAATTTACTGAGATAACTGAATTTATAAAAATCGCGATTTCCATACAAAAATAAATTGTTTTAACATGTGTGTGTTTGCTGCTGTTCTATTTATGTAATAAGTGTATTATAGTAATTGTTTTTAGGTCACTGATTTCAGATATTAAGTCAGATTTTTTTCTATCAGCTTTACTTTTCAATTTATCAATAAAAGAGAATTTTAAAGAAAGATAAAAATTTTTAATACACAAATATTATAATGTAATTACAACTCATCGAAAAATTTTCTTTTATAAGATTTTCTTATGACAACATGTTATCCACGTGGTCCGAGTAATGCGAAATTGTGCACTATATAAACAAATTCATTCCAAGCATTTCTTTCAATATCTGTCATGGAACAACTAAAGTTTTTATCATTGATTAACCTTTTGATTTGGGGGCCATCAAAAATGCCAGCTTTCAGTTTCTCGCAACTTAAATTTTGGAACTTTCACAAGATATATCTAAAACAATCACCGTCCTTGTTGAGAGCTCTGACAAATTGTTTCATAAGCCCTAGCTTGTTATGGAGAGGTGGCAGTATTATGTGATCCCTAGGCACAAGTGGTTGATTAACTATATTCTGGTTTCCTGGAACCATAGCATCCCTCGAAGGCCAGTCTTTTATACTCCAGTGTTCAGATCAGGCTCTGCTATACCATAAACAAATAAAACACGTATGTTTTGTGTAGCATCCTTGTTGGCCAGATCAGGCTCTGCTATACCATAAACAAATAAAGCACGTATGTTTTGTGTAGCCTCCTTATTGGCCTTGAAGAATTTCACCATATTCAGATCCACACATATTAGCCACCGGTGTTCGTTGTACTTTATTTTATCTATGGCCGAGGCAATATTAGAACATTCTTTTTTAACTTTGGTTGAATGTGCAATCGGCAACGTACCCAATTTATTACCGTTATGCAGAAGAACACATTTTAGGCAGCGTTTAGAAGAATCTATAAATAGTCGCCAGTCATTTGGATCATACTTCTCTAATCCCATCGCTTTTACTAAACCAGAAAGATCTGAACAATAAACAAATTCATCGTCTTCGAATTTTTTAATTCTGAGAAACATAAAAAAGTCATGGACGTTTTTGTTTTTCAAAAGTAACAAGTACATTTTTAAAAAACCAATTTTGAAAATCACCAAAAAATGGTGAACCGTTTTCAAGTTATTACGTAGTGAAAGTGCCTTAATTTTGGACATAACGCTATATCACAAAAAGTCGAGCTGATAGAAAAACACCAAGTGCAGATTTCAAATTAGTCAAAAATTGATACAAACAAAAATCAACACAAAAAAAATTCAATTTTGTTCCCTTGTGTAATTATATACCTGCCAAAAGTTTCAAGACTGTCGCTTTCGTAGTACTTCATATATTTTTTGTATAGGCGGTGCCACGCCCACTAATGACCATTCTAAATATTGGAACCAACATTTTGAAAATCAGATGAGTAGTTGCGGAGATTACCTCCTACAAACACACATTACCTCTTTATTATATTAGTATAGACTAGCAGATTCTAGCCCTCGAAATTCGAGCATAAATTCTAGGAAATTTTATTTTTTCATTAAATAAAGACCCTAAAAGTATGCTAATCAATTATAGCCAATTCACAAATCAACACAAAAAACAAACTCATTTTTATTACAAACACATTAACAAATTTAATAAACACACACATAGCATTGTATAATTTTATGTATGTGTTAGTAGCAACTTTAAATGAAATTTACTCAAAATAAAGGAAAAAATTTAAAAACCTGCAAAACGGCTAAAAAGAAATACCTTTCAAATAATATACATTTGGTCAAAATCGTGATAAAACGGTAGAACAAAACATCGGACACAAGAAATTGCCTAGCCATTTAATATTATAGAAGATATATTGAGAATTTACATATTCGTGGGATAAAGGAAGTTAATAGCTGTTATTTGTTAGTTATTTATTTTTTTAATTATTGTATAATAATATTAAGTTATTCATATATGTTCATAAATATGCGACGGCCGTTTATTTTTGGTGATGACTGTACTTAACAGCACATACAAGTCACATTAAAACGAAACGTTATTTATTTTGCCATGTAAAATTTTTGCAAAAAAAAATACCGTTTCGTCTGTATGTGATTTGTTTAAATGTTTGTTTTGTGTTTTCAGTACACTTTAATAAAACACTTGATGTTGGTTTTTTTTTGTTACCAACTGCCTGTTTTATTGTTGTATGTCCATTCACTCAATCATAAACTTTGCTATCAGTCTGGTCAAACCACTTTTTTTTGTTCTTGTATTGATTTCACTTACTCTCGTCGTCATACATGACTGAGCGTGTTTTCAATGTTAGAGAGTATTATGAATGAGTGTGAAAGTTTTCAAGGAATGGTTGCGAATTTTTTTTGAAACAGGTTTTTATCTTGAGATGAATGAATGAATGAAGATAGGTTGAATAGAAAGAATATAATTTGAATAGGGAGTTGAAATGTAGTCGTTGAAATAGAAGGTTGAGGAAAAGCCGCTTAAAATTAAAAAAATTAATCTTTGAAACTTTAAGAAAAAAAAAACTTTAGATTTTATTGACATGTGAATACATAAAATTTTGTTTTAATTAATAATATTTCTGTTTGTGCTAAAGAAAGCGTTCTGAGCAAAAATGTAAATTTAAAAATCGAACAAATATATTTTAAATTAAGTTTCGTTGAGTGTTGAATGTAATCGATTAATTTGTTGAAAATCGAAAACACAAGAAAGATAAGAAAAAAAAATAGACGTGTTTCTTGAAAATGGCGCCACCGCCGCCCGATCAAAATTTTTATCATCCACACCCACATCCACACGCTCATCCGCATCCACAGTTGCAATTGCCGCCGCAGTTTCGGAATCCACTTGATTTGTTTTTTTGACGAACGTACTGGTGCAATCAACTATAAGTACATACAACCATATGGCGGTAATTTTAGCTTTATTATTAAAAAAAAAAACTTTCTAGAAATATTAGGAAAATTTGTCTATATATAAATTTAAACTAAAAAAAAAAAATAATTTTTACTACATTAATAAAATTTTCGAAAGATTAATTTGAACTAAAAAAAAATTTTCCGCATTAAAAAAATTTTCTATATATAAATTTAAACAAAAAAATTTTTTTTACATTAATAAATTTTCCTAGATATAAAAATTTGACTAAAAAATTTTCTAAATTAAAAATGTTCTAAATTACAAAATTTTGCTAAAATTAAAATTTTGCTGTAAAGAAAATTTTTCTAAATTTAAAATCAAAACTAAATTAAAATCCCCAAAATTTTTATATATTTAAAATTACTTGAAAATTTAAAATTAACCGAAATTTAAAATTATAGAAATTTAAGAGAATCTACAAAATGGTACCATATTGAAAAAAAAAAAATTTTTTTTTGTTAAAGCTAAAATTAAAACTAAATTTAATTAAAACAAAAAAAAAAAAATACATATATGTATATTGATTTAAAATTACAATGACATGAAAAATTTCTAAAAAAATACATTGAATTGAAAATTGCCTTCCAACTTAAAATTTTTTTTATTACCTTTCAAATAATATACATTTGGTCAAAATCGTGATAAAACGGTAGAACAAAACATCGGTCACAAGAAATTGCCTAGCCTATTAATATTATAGATTGTGATAATTGTTATGTTATAATTGAATAGATTGTTTCTATATGAAATTTTTCTATTTAGGGCGTCGTGAGGTTTGAACCATGAACCTTCACATACACTCGTACTTGCACTTTCTTACGAAACGGAGAAGAGTGGAAATCAGAAGTACAAACAGAAAACAATTAAAAAATTCAAAAAATAACGATTGGTTTTTGGACTGAGTTGCATCTTCTGAAATTAATACGAGGCAAAAGCTGTATGACATGAAAACTGATTCTAACCACACTGCTCGTAGGCCTGACTTTAGGTGAGTGTGTTTAAGCGCTGACCAAAAAGTGCAAGTACGAGTGTATGTGAAGGCTCAAACGGCTAAAAAGAAATACCTTTCAAATAATATACGTTTGGTCCAAATCGGGATAAAACGGTAGAACATAACATCGGTCACAAGAAATTGCCTAGCCATTTAATATTATAGAAGATATATTGAGAATTTACATATTCGTGATATAGAGGAAGTTATTAGCTGTGATTTGTTAGTTATTTCTTTTTTTAACTATTGTATAATAATTTTAAGATATTCATATAGGTAAATAAATATTTTCCTACTCTGATAAAAGCTATGTAATTTTTTGGGCTAACAAATGAATTTTAATAAAATAAAATATATAAATTGAAATTTGTGAAAATGGGTCATGTTCAAACCTTATCTCATAAAAATAACCCCTATTAGACCGACTATTTATCTATTTAAGTCAATAAATTATAGATCCTTACACACTAAAATATGTAATGTAATGCAATTAAATTATATATTCAAATTAAAATAATGTTCTCTTTAAAACGTCATTGCTCTAAGAGATATTTATAATTTGATAACATTTGTGGAAATTTTGACACTGTGGGCTATATTTTGAGAAGGCGGCCAAAAATATTTTTTTATGGTTACCGATTTTATAGTTATGTTATTCATTTGAAAGTAAATACCAGTGAACCTCGGGAGCCAAAAAATTGCGACTATTTCAACCATATTACACCAAACAGGGTCTTCGAAAATGGACTTTCTCAGTATTTTGCTAATATTAAAAATTTCTTTGTAAATTTTAATTTTTAAAGACTGTAGAATTTTTGTTTTAAAAGATTTTAATGTAAAATAAATTTAATAAAATTCTGTAACTTCAAAACTATTAGATATATAAATCATTGCGTCGTTTAAAATTAAGAAAAAAATTCCAAATCTCCCGAAAATCTCCTACTTAATAAAGCATAACTGCAGCCCATCAACAGCCATCAAAAAAGCTTGCACTCTTCTGTAGTCCGAACCCACCTCTACACTCCTATACTCCATTGTATACCGGCCAGTTTCCGCCCGTGTGCATCAGAACAATTTTTCTGATCCAAGGTCAGACATTTTGTGCAAAATATATGATTACAAAAGTTTTCCACTATATGGTTAGGATATAATAAGTTCGCCATGATGTTTGTAACTACCAAAAATATTGGACTTATAACCATCTCTTATTACACGGATCAACTCAAAACCACTTTCTGAGCCGATATAACTATGTCCGTCCGTCGGTCTGTGTGTTATGAAAACATAACTTGGTCGTACCGGTGTATTTTTTTTTTTTTGCATGAGTTTATTATTTTTTTTATACTGAGAGAAAAAGAAATGGTAGGGTTGACACATGTTGTTATATACTTATAAAAAAGGGTTGAGACATAATGCGCTTAATTGTTAAATTATATTAATGGGTAAAATCTTTTTTATTTTGACAGGTACATATTCATAGGTATTTTTCAAAAACGTTAATAGCCTTGAGTTATATGGTATAAATACCTGACAAAATGGGGAAAAACTTTAAATAACAGAAAAGATATAAGCAGGTATGCTCCACCTCTTAAAAGGGATTAGGGTCTGGGCTTTTTGTCTTTCAAAAAGTGGTAATAAAAGATAAAAAATTGTATATTACATAATTGCCAGAAAGAGTATTTATAATAATGATTCCACAATTATTATACATTACGGTTTGAACAATAGCTAAGTACTGTTATAGAGATCTCGCTGATATTTATTTTCAACAAAAAGATGTAGACGATATAATTTTGCATATACTGAGCAACCATTTCTTTAAGAATTGTAACTGCAAGAAATTGAAATACACAAAGAAAAAATTACAACTTTTGCATCAAATTTGAAAAAACGGTACATTGAATGCTCTCATAGCCAGACATGTACAACCGTCACCAAAACTGGTTATTAAACGAACATTTTTTTTTTTTTTTGAGATTTCATCTACAACTGCCAACGAAAGTGGAAAAAAGGGTCGACCAGCAAAACCAATTGTAGTAAAGATCTCGAAGGCGCAAGCTGGAGAATATCAATGAAGAAATTTCTCAAAGAATTATTAAGGATTGATTTTTGCACCAAATTCAACCAACACAAAATAAGAAAAATAAAATTGAAATAATTGAAAAAATAGTAGAAGCGAGCCCAAGGCGCTCAAAGTGGATTTTGAAAAGCATTCCTACACCTAGAAAGAAAAATTCAAAAAATTTGGAGAGTACGCCAATAAAACAACTATACTTTATAACGAAAAATACTCTTCGAGATATATGCTATCCACAGTTCATATAATTTTGTACCAGGGACAACAAATAATTCAAAACAATATGCTACCAATAGGAGATCTATAGGAGAGGATAAGGGCAAGAAAAAAGAAACAAATACTACAGATTCTTTCGCGAGTACAACACAAGAAAAATGTCCAGATGTTGCACTAATGAAGACCTAATCACTATTTTGTCCAACATATGACAAAAATGGAAAACTACCTCTATTGAATTAGACGAAGAAGCTAAACAACTTCTAGAAGATGAAAATCAAGGCTATTTAGAAGAAATATTTACTAAAATTGTTTGATTTAAAGTAGTTTTTCAGTACACTAATAATAAGTTATACTCTTTTTTTATATAGTAAACAATTTTGTTGATTTAAGAATTTATATGTTTTATAAATTTACAATAAAAATTGATATAGAAATATTTAAAAAGATAATAAATAAATTTTTAACTAAAGCAAAAGCATACGACTTTTTCATTGAAACTTCTCTACCTTGAACCAATACGTTCGCTGCTTAATAAATTATATTTTAACTCTCTTTCAAAAACAGCCAACCTTTAGCCCTTGTGAACACTAGGACTAAAAAGTTTACGACGGCCAAAGTTAGGCATTTTCTGACAAAAATTTAACTGACAAAATTTTTAAAAAGTATTAGTATTAAAAAAAAACCTTTTCAAACCTTTTAACACTTCACTTTTGTACTAAAATTCAACTAAAAATTAAAATGTATTTTAAACCCTCCATAACTTTTTTTTATTATCGGTCGATATTTAGGTTTTATAGCAAGAACTAAAGGCTGAAGTCTCACCTACCAAGCAAAAAATCCTAGTATCAAAATTCCAATCCAATCAAAAGTTATGAGTTTTTGACCGCCTTCTCGTGAAATGGTCCACTGTGCGCCGGTCGGAGTCATTGTTGGCATAAAAATATCTATAGTATTTTAGGTTTAACAGCTGGAAATTATTTGTTGCTCTAGTAACTAGACTCTAGTTGGAACGCAAAAGTTAATTTTACCAACCCGGAACTCAGAATCAACATCACCACGAATTAATCCAAGTAGAAATAAAATACTCAGCATCACTCGACGACTTTTTAAGGTTGATAACTTAATATCACCAAGTCTATTAATATATTATTAAAATGGTCCTAAGATTCAGATTATCATGTATATATCGATAAAATTTGGTGATCAGTAGTATAAAAGAACTCTGTAAAACCATTTTTAGTCATAGTCCCAATATAGCAAATTCCTAAAAAACATATATAATTGAGGAATATATAATTTGTTTAAATTTTTTTTTTCTTATAAGCGTACATATATGATTTCCAAAACAAGTTAAAGAAGTCAACAAAAAAGAAATAAAGGGTGATTTTTTTAGCTATTATCTTTTTGGCAACACTGGTTTAAACAGCTGACGCACGTTTCGTGTTTTGTTTCATTGTCAAACATCTTCAGTTTGGTCTATAATTTAACCATGAATCGTCTTACAAACGAACAACGCTTGCAAGTTATTGAATTTTATTATCAAAATGCGTGCTCTGTTAAGAAAGTTCATCGCGCGCTTCTTCCATTTTATGGTCAGTTTAATCGACCCACTGAAGCGGCTATTCGGGCTATTGTGACTAAATTTCGCACCAAATTTACTTCGTTGGACATTAAACCACCAACACGCTTACGTAGAGTGCGAACTGAAGAAAATATCGCAGCTGTATCGGCCAGTGTTAATGATGACCATCAATTATCGATTCGTCGCCGTCCGCAGCAATTGGGGCTCTGTTACTCAACAACGTGGAAAATTTTGCGGAAGGATTGTGCCCAAAATGCAAGAGCTTGACTTGCATGACATGTGGATTCAACAAGACGGTGCCACATGCCACGCAGCACATTTTATTTCATGTTCGGGACCGGTCAATTGGCCGCCTAGATCGTGCGATTTAACGCCTTTAGACTATTTTTTGTGGGGCTATGTTAAAGCTCATGTCTATACAGACAACCCCGCTTCAAATGACGCAATGGAAGACAACATTGAAGCATTTATTCGTGAGATACCGGCCGAAATGTTGGAAAGAGTATGCCAAAATTGGACTAAGCGGATGGACCATTTGAGGCGCAGCCACGGTCAACATTTGCATGAAATAATCTTCAACATTAAATTATATGGACCGTACTATCAAATAAATATTTCATGCATTTTTCTGAATTTTATGTGTTTTTTTTTTTTTGAAAACTTTCCTATAGCTCTTAAAAAATCACCATTTATCAACCCTCTTTTTGAAGCAAAAATTTTGATGGTTCTTCAATTCTATAATATGTTAGACAATTCTAAACATATTTGGAAATGGCATTCTTCAAAACAATTACAATTAATTTATTAAAAAGCAATGGCATTGACATCGATTAATATGGCCCACATTCGGCAATTAATAGGTGCACTTTATGAATTATCCCTTTAAATTTTTAATGTGTATATTGCTTTAAAGCAAGAGTTGCCAGACTTTATCAATTATTTTTGTGAGGTCTACGGCAAATAATTTTTATTATCTTTTCTTAAGCTTTGTTAGATTTGAGGTGGTTTTATAGAAAAAGTGTTAAGATCTGACAAATATTAAAGAATAACCTTTGAACGTACGAGTATTCAATAGAAAAGTAATTTCAAATGCTAAAACTTCCTAATACAAGATTTTTTCTTCAAAACATATACCACAGATTCTTAAAAATATCATAAATTGTATAGAAAAAATTTTAAATTAACAAAATGTGAAATGTTTTGAAATAAAAAACGTGTAATATGGAAATTTTTCAATAAGTTAAATTTTAAAGGTCATAAAAGAAAAGTTGCTTACGTATAAAATATTAAAAAAAAAAAAATTACGAAAATCTGATTAATTATTATTAATTTTAAAAATTTTAGTTTATTTAATTTTTTGTTACTAAATTGGTTCTTTTTCGATTTTTTGTATTTAATTCGGGATAACGTTTTAAAGAAACGTGGCAATACCGGCCTTAGCTAATAAGACTCGTGAAGTATAAACGTACAAACACATTCATGAAGCAAATGCTACAACGGCCACAAAACCAATTACATCGAAAACTCTGGACTTATTGAACCGATTTTGATGATTTTTAACAGCAACCTGCTCAGGATGTCGATGAGGAACCGAAATGATCTATTGAGGGCATCAGCATAATTTCCACAAACGGAGAGGCAGACGCTATATACATATATTATGGGGTCCAGGTCTTTTTTTCTAATTAATAACCTTAATAATAATGCTCACTGGTGTAGAGGGTAGAATAATTATGAACAGAAAGCACCGATACAGAACCAATGAACATCAGTCAGTTTGTGGAGGAATGCGTTTGTAAGCTGACAGTTTTGCTGCCAACTGTAGGTTGTTTAATCAACATTTCCGAAACGAAAATCAGTAAATAGCAACACTTATACAAACTTACTATTCTTGACATACTCTAGCAAGCTAAATCCAACTAAGATTGATGCTTAAACATTAAACATAAAATATACGATAATGGTGATTATTTTTCATTGAATGTTACTAAAAGTTACTAAACATAAATTTACTACACACGAACAACAACATCTCCAAAAATAGATGTTGCAGATTCTTTCATTAATTTTTCTTAATCAATTCAAGCTAAAAATAATCATCTATTCATTCATCTAAATTTCTAGTCACTTATTCAAGCATATGTCACTAAATCCTTGTAAGTTTTATTTTTATACCCTATACCACTATGTGTTTTGGATATAATGGCTTTGTGCTGCTGTTTGTAACTACCAAAAATATTTGACTTAGACCCATCTTTTATTATACCGATCGACTCAGTCACTTTTTGAGTCGATTTAGCAATGTCCGTCAGCCCGTCTGTCCGCTTGTGTGTCCATGTAAACCTTTTAATCAAACTACAGGTCGCAAACATGAATATATTTTGATGAAATTTGGTAGTCGTATATAAGTTTTAACGGCCATAGGATGAACGCTTTTGAAATTGGTGAAGTTCGGTCCATGTTCAGACGTAGTCCCCATACAAATGACCCCTATGAAATCAAGATAAATTTCCATAAGATCCAAATTATCATATAGATCTCGGTCAAATTGGGTTTGTGTGTTTTTATTGCATCCATTTATCAGTTGTCCAAAAACAAACCCCATATGTCAATTCTTTGTCATAGCCCCATATAAAGCTGCTTTCCGATCTTCACTTAAATCTATCAAAAAACAAAAATACTGCACAGATTTTTCTCAAATATGGTTTGCATATATTTTTTCAAAATAAAAGTGACTATCAAATATGGTCAAGAGTGGCGCATATTTCGACCTAGTCCCCATACAAATATAGCATCCGATATGAACTTTTTCATATTTGCAGCCAAAAAAATTAATAACAATGCCACTTAAATTTGGTTTATGCTTATTTTCTATATCCATTTAGTTGGACCGAAGAGATAGGGTCTCTAAACCATGGTATAGGGTATCGTATACTTACTTACTTACTTGTTTATTCAATTACATAAAAATGAATTAATTAAACCATATGAAAATATCAGAATATTACATTTTCAGTAAACTTCTTTTTCATTTATTTTTAAAAGTTAGTGAACTAACCTGCAAATCAGTAAAAATAGACATTACTGAATAGAAATTACTGAAAATCGGTGCATGTTCATATAATTTTCAGGCCTAGTCCCAAATAACCGTAATTAAATCGATTTTAATTGACGTAAGATCCAGGTTATTGTATAGCACAGTACAACAATTTTCAGCTCATTGATTTGCGACTCAATTCTGAGAATTGCAGTAGCCCGAAAAATAAGAACTTCTGCATCATAATATTAATAGGCTAGGCGATTCTTGTAACTGATGTTTTGTTCTACCGTTTTATCCCGATTTTGACCAAACGTAAATTATTTGAAAGGTATTTCTTTTAGCCGTTTTGCAGATTTACAGATTTTTAAATTTGTTCCTTTATTTTGAGTAAATTGCATTTAATATTGCAACTAACACATACATAAAATTATACATATTTTATTAAATTTGTTAATGTGTCTGTTAATGAGTTTGTTATCTTCATTCACAATAACAATAAACCATAAAAGTATTGGTTTGTCAATTGTCTAAGTTGAAAAATAAAGCTGCCTAGAAATTGCTGGAATTTTTATACCCTATACCACTATGTGGTTTGGGTATAATGACTTTGTGCTGCTGTTTGTAACAACCAAAAACATTTGACCTAAACCCATCTTTTATTATACCGATCGAATCAGAATCACTTTTTGAATCGATTTAACTATGTCCGTCCGTCCGTCTGTCCGTCTGTGTGTCCATGTAAACCTTGTATATTTTGATGAAATTTGGTATACAAGCTTTCATCGGATGAACGCTATTGAAATTGGTGAGAATCGGTCCATGTTCAGACCTAGCCCCCACACAAATGAAACCTATAAAATCGACATAAATTGCCATAAGATCCAAATTGTCGTAGAGATCTTAGTCAAATTGGTTTTGTATGTGTTTATTTCATCCATTAATGAATAGTCCAAAAACGGTCCCTATGGGACAACTCTTGGTCATAGGCCCCATATAGAGCTGCCTCCCGATCTTCACTTAAATCTATCAAAAAACAAAAATATTGCACTGATTCATCTCAAATTTTGTTCGTATATATTTTCGCAAAATACAAGAGACTTTACCAATCATGGTCAGGATCGGTCCATTTTTGGACCTAGTCCCCATATAGATATAGCTTCCGATATGAACTTTTTCATATCTGCAGTCAAAAAAAATAATAAAAATGCCACTCAAATTTGGTTTATGCTTATTTTCTATATCCAATTAGTCGGGCCTAAGAGATAGGGTCTCTAAATGCATGGTATAGGGTATCGTATAGTCGGTCTAGACCGACTATAATTTTCTTACTTGTCTAGTTATAATTTAATGGCTAAACTGCACGAAATATCTCTTTTGTGTCTGAAACAAAGTTGTAGATATTACATTGGAGAAAAAAACCTTAAAAATCGTAAAGGAAAACAGCATATTTGTGGATTTGTAATCCAGTTATTAGCAAAAAAAAAGGGGAAAATGGGGAAATATGGGGAAATGGGCATTTTTACGATTTTTAAGGCACTGGATACACTTTTTTCGGGTAGGTTTTTTCCGCTTTTTTTCTCCTATTCAATATCTACAACTTTGTTTCAGACACAAAAGAGATATTTCGTGCGGTTACCGAGTTATAACCGTGTTAAAATATACAAAAACTGGTAAAAATCCACCTTGAGCAAAAAAATTGTCATGGCCATGAAATTGTAATGGCAGCCAACTTCATAAAACGAGTGACGCAGATGTTCTTATTTTCGGGGCTACTTTCAAGTGCAATTGTCAGAATTGAATCCCAAAATCATGTGTTGTACTGTGTAGGTAATGATCCATTTTGATCCATAATGATCCATAGTCTCCACATAAAACAGACTCCCAAGCTTCACCTTTATCTGTCACTTTTAGCTATATGTCTTTGAGGGACATATTGCACCTGTACCTCTAAAGTGAGTCAACCCAAAACTTAAAAATTTTCAGTAGAGGCAAAAAACGGTTTTTTTTTAATATATACTATAAAATTTAAAAACAGTTGTTTCATTGTAAAGAATTGCGAATAATAAGTATACAACAATAGCAGTAGTAGCGATTTTTTCAGTGATCATCAAAAATAGCAAGTGTTTTGGGTGCAACACAAAATATGTCTTTTTAGTGGATTCCAAAGAAGCTACTCTTATAACACAAAGAGGGTTACAACTGTATTTTTTTTTTACGAAAGACTAGAAAAACCGTTGTAAGAATTTTACAGTGGATAGATATGACCACTGCGTATCGTTCTCTTGCAAAAAGTGAAAATTGAAAAATTTGAGTTGACTCACTTTAGAGGTACAGGTGTGATATGTGAAAACTGGTCGTGATTGGACGTAGTCTCCATATAAAAATAGCGTCGGTTGTGAACATTTTCATATCTACTTATTTTCTACAGGGTGGCGCACCAATTTTGCTACAATATGAAATTCCAATAACTTTTTTTTTAATCAATGTATTTCATTATTTTTTTTTTTTTTTTTTGTTTTATAGAAAATTCAATGTAATTTTATATAACTAATTGTTTTTGAAGATAATACCGTAAATGCCCTCCATTCTCATCCACGCATTTGCGACACCTGATCAGAAAATTATATACATTGTGGCCTGAAGGATTGAAGTCGGTATCGCTTCATTATTATACCCTCCACTCCAGTGTGCAGAGGGTATATATAAGTTTGTCATTCCATTTGTAATAATTAGAAAAAAAATTTTGGACCCCATAAAATATATATATTTGTGATCCTTATAACAACCGGAGTTGATATAGCGATGTCCGTCTGTCCTTCTGTGGAAATCACAATGACGGCATCAATCGGGCAGCAAGGATGCTCGTTGATATAAAAAATGATTCATTAACATCCTGAAAAGTTTGCTATTTAAAATCGTCTAAATCGGTCGATTAGGGCCCGAGATTTGAATGAAGAACTAAAAAAAGTTTTGAAAAAATATAATTTTCTATGTTGTTTTCTGTCACGATCACGCCCTCAATAGGATAGCTAGGGTGGTTATTTTTAGTGAGAATGATTCATCAAATTCATGGAAAGATTTCTATTTCAAAAATCAATTAAATCGGTAAAACAGGTCCAGGGAAATCTCTGAAAAAGTAAAAAAAAAAATGAAAAATATGATGTTTCTATATTGTTCTTGTTGTTATTCTAAATGTTGCATTGTTGTCATAGCTGGACTTGTTGTTTTTGTGGCAGTTGTGGTAATAATATAATAAAAACAAACCCTTTGTAAATTTTTTTATCAACTCTGGTAGAAAAATTTAAAAGTTTCCATTGTTTTGGCATCACTAAAGAAATTTGCTAGATCATTTCTGTCATTTTCACGAGCCTGCCTGCAAAATTTCAGATCGATTGGGTCACGGGAAAGTGATTAATATCGATCCAAAATTTGTTCGACAATAAATATAAAGGGAGTGAAAATTCACCAACATCTAAAGCAAATAATGCTAAAATACCGAGTTGTTAATAAAAAAAAAAACAATGTAAATTTAGGAAAAAAAAAAATTTATGTATTAATTTATTTAAAGAGAAAAACACAAAAATAACGTTTGATGTTGTATTTTTTGTGTGTAATATTTACATATACATACATACACATATTAAATAATACAAATAATGTACATATATTCCATATATTTATATCCATAATAACTGCATGTTAGAAATAAATCGGTATATTATTTTATTTACATAAAATTCTGCAATATTTTGTTGTGGGGAAAATACATTTCTTTTGCATTAACAGAGTGTCACTTCATTTTGCTCAACGTGACTATGCCGCAGTAGATGGCGCCACAAGTTTTGTTCTAATAAGCTTTGCAATAGTTATTTCTATTTTAACATGAATGTCAATATTTTCAACTAGATATCATACAGAACAATGTTAAGAGTATACACGGGCTGGTCTTTTATTACATACGTTTTTCCATTATTCTTTTACAAATATGAACATAAGTTTGGCATGTTAACTTTTTGTTGTCTTTATAAAATAGAGTTACCGAGTTCATCAATGAGAACTTTTATTCTGCTTTACCTACAAAATATCTGATTGCGATTACATCTAATTTTTAAAAATTGTTTATAATTACTAAAGCATTATTATTCACATAAATACAAAATTGCATAAAGATAACAAATTATTTTATTTAAAATGTTTGGGACTTTTGGTTTTTTGCGTTTGGCATCCCTAATTTGATTATTTATTATTATTATAAATTTATTCTCTATGTTTTCCAAATATGGCAATATTTTAATAAAAACGTTGAGAGACCTTTTTTTTTTTTGTTATTATTTTGTTACTCCATCCGACCTATATGGCCAAAATGAATAAATATTTGGCCAATTAAAAGAAACTATACAGCCATCTCCAATAAGCACGAGTTAATGCATATAGCCACCCTACACAACCATTACCTTTGCAATGGAGGTTAGGGCGAGCTATTTAATTAGCAAAAACTAAATTAAACGAGAAGTTATGTCATATAACCGGAAACGCATGCATATAGAAAACGCATGCATATTTTTCCAATATTTTGTTTACATTTATTATCAATACTCAAACCGAGGTGGAGGGTATCAAAGATTCGGCACAGCCGAATGTAACACTCTTACTTGTTTTTTTAATGGACTGCTTATAAGCAAATTTTCAATTTTACTGGAAAAAAACCGATCAAGGCTCGTGTATATATGGATTTATGGTGCCTATATTAAAGATTTGAATCAGAAGTTAGAAATTTTTAAAGATCATTTTACTACTGTTTATCAAGACTCTCCTCTGAGTAGAGATATTTCGGATATACAAGAGTCAATTGATAAAGCAATTTCCCAAATTCCAAATTCTATTTCAACGTTCGATAGTAATTTCACTTCGTTAAATAATCTTAATTATTCAAAATTTACTACTTTAGATAATCTTTTGGAAAATTCAAAAATAATAAATAACAAAAAATCTCCAGGTATGAATAATATTTTAAATTATTTATTAAGAAAATTTCCAATCAAAGCTTTTGAATATTTAATAGTAGTTTTCTTAACAATTGTATAAATATTTGTTGTTTATATTCCTCAGTATCAATTTGGGTTTAAAAGGGGTAACTCTACTGTACATGCGCTTTTAAGATTCCATAATGATGTCGTGCAGAACTTAAGAGAACGTCTATGCACAGTCGCAATATCTCTTGACATCGAAAGAGCTTGTGATAAAGCATTTTATACAAAATGATATCCATTGGCTTTCAACATATAATCGAAAACTCTTCAAAAGCTTCTTCGATGACAGGAACTTTTGTGTTCAAATTAAAAGCACGTAGTTAATTGTGGCGTTCCTGAAGGCTCCATATTGGCACCTCATTTATACAACACTTTTATTTACGATTTTCCCCACGAGATTAATGATTCCATGAATCTCCATTAGTTGCTCTTCAGCAAGTATCATTGTATTTAGAACATGTAAATGAGTTTTATTTCAATTGGGACATTAAGATTTATCCTTCCAAGAGCAATGCATTATGTTTACGAAATACTTCGGGGAAATGCAAGTATTCTGTTGTCTCGGAAAGCAAGGAATTGAAGTTAGTGTGAGATAATAATGAAATTGAATTTAAAGATAGTTTTAAGTACCTTGGCTTGAATTTTAACAAACTTTAAATAAACAGGCCAATTACAACACCAACAAGACAAATAGAGTAAATAGAGAATTTTCGATGTTTTTTAATAATAAATCAGTATCCAAAAAGTTTAAGCTACTTCTCTATAAATTAAGTATTTTTTTTTTTCGAAGATCCCAAGGGATTGCAGTTTTCAAAAGCATTCTGAAACATTAATAGTTCGATTCGTTTCGAGTCTCCATTGAAAAAGGGCTTATTGGTATATATGGAACCATTATTATAATCAGCATAAATATTTTTCTCACAAATTTTGACCTCCTTAAAGCAACTAAAATATTCTTTATCGCGCATTAAAACTTCAATAGGTTTTAAAATTGGAATATAATGAAAATAGCACTTTTTTTATACTGGTTAAAGCCCAGAAATATTTCTTTTGGTGGAACATAATTTAAATTATTTAAAAAAAACACGGTTTCTTTTGTAACGCGAATCAAACTTTGCAATACATGCTTCCAAGTTTTCATCTGTAGTGGCACTCAAAAGAAACTCCCTATGTTCAATTATGGTGTGCTCATTACAAAACTGAATCAACTTCTTTTTCTTTTCCACGTCATGAATTTTCAGACTATCTTTTGCTCCGAAACCAATAAAGTAAGGGCTGAATCGGATACTTCGTGCATGCATTTTAGTTTAATCATTAAATTCGCAAAACTTTTGGAGATGACAACATTTGAAGCATCACCCAATTCATGGCAATTTCCATTAGAAGTTTTTTCTTGCGAAATATCGTCAAAAAATTCCTCCTCATTGGAGCACCTTTTTTCTGGGACAGTTTCAATATTTTGCATTTTATGATTTCTGTACACATGTGATTTAAAGGAGCACTGCGTGGAGAACACTTTCGAGCAATTTTCAAAAGGACAAGTAATTGTAAGGTTATGTTGGAAATGAATTTTCAGATGAGGAAATATCTTTTTAACACTCTCGAAATCCTGACTGCAGGCTGAACATTTACATTTACCATTATCGGGAAATTTCCAAACTTTTTTGTCGGATTGTGGTGCCAGTAAATATGTTTTTTAAATGCAATATAATTTTAAAACAGTCTTTTTGCAAACAACTAAAATATACATTTTTTTTTCTTTGGTCACAAATAGGTGCTTTTCATAAAATTGCACTTTTTTAAAAGCATTGCCACAAATATTGCACATATACATTATTATATCACTACACTATATTTATATTAACTTATGACAATAACTTAACACTATTTCTTGCTTTAATGTCACGCACTTTATTCGCAAGATTCAAATTTTATTTGTAATTTTACAAACGTCGTTTGTAAATTCGCGAATGGTATGTGCTTTCGCTATGTAAACGTCCGCAACATTGCGACATTTATGCATTTATATGCATTTTCAATATGATTTAGCATTTCTCCAACCGTAATGAGCACAAGTAAGAAAATTATATACGATACCCTATATCATGCGTTTAGAGACCCTATCTCTTCGGTCTAACTATTTTGGATATAGAAACTAAGCATAAGCTAAATTTGAGTGGCATTGTTATAAATTTTTTTGGTTGCAGA
This sequence comes from Cordilura impudica, assembly GCA_963682025.1. Taxonomy (NCBI): domain Eukaryota; kingdom Metazoa; phylum Arthropoda; class Insecta; order Diptera; family Scathophagidae; genus Cordilura; species Cordilura impudica. Next base: position 264,227,022 of record OY821518.1, on the reverse strand, counting down.
TATGAAAAAGTTCATATCGGATGCTATATTTATATGGGGACTAGGTCCAAAAATGAACCGATCCTGACCATATTTGGTAAAGTCACTTATATTTTGAAAAAAATATATACAAACCAAATTTGGGAAAAATATGTGCAATATTTTTGTTTTTTGATAGATTTAAGTGAAGATCGGGAAGCAGATTTATATGGGGGCTATCACAAAGAATTACCATATGGGGTTTATTTTTGAACAAATAATAAATGGATGTCATAAAAGAATACAAACCCAATTCGACCAAGATCTAAAGGGTCCGCAATCTAACGTTTTTTTTTTTTTCAACGAATGCTAATTTCGTGAATGGTAACACTTAGCTAATGTCTGATTTGACACGTAATTAGTTTTATCCTTCCGCTGAATGAATACGGTTGTGCATATGCTTGAACAACGCTGGGAAATATTGCGACTTTACTTTGAAAATCATGGTAATGTTGCAGAATGTGTGCGAAAATTACGTACGGATTTTGGAAGAAGAGAAGCACCGTCAGCTCCGTATGTTCGTTATCTTGTGAAAAAAGTGAAAGAAACTGGCATCCTCATCGATAAGCCAAAGCGTGAAAAGCCAGAAACAGTGCGTACACCCGAAAATATTGCTGCTGTGGCAGAAAGTGTGCGTGAAGCGCCATCAACATCAATTCACCGTCGTTCTCAAGAATTGAACATTTCGGAGGCATCATTGAGACGAATTTTGCATAAAGACCTTGGTATGACGCCATACAAAGTCCAATTGGTTCAGGAGTTGAAGCCAACTGACCATCCAATGCGTTTTCGCTTCGCTAAGTGGGCCTGCGATCGACTTACAGAAGATGCCGATTTTGCCAAAAAAAATCATCTTTTCAGATGAAGCTCATTTTGATCTTGGCGGGTATGTAAACAAGCAAAATTGTCGCATTTGGGGCAAAGAAAACCCGCACGCATACATTTGAAAAGCCGATACACCCAAAACAAGTCACTGTTTGGTGCGGATTTTGGTCCAGAGGCATAATTGGGCCATTTTTCTTCGAAAATGAGCAAGGAGTGGCCGTTACAGTCAATGGCGATCGTTATCGGGCCATGTTAAACGAATTTTTGTTCACACAAATTGAAGAGGAGGATATTGGCAACATTTGGTTTCAACAGGACGGCGCTACGTGCCACACAGCCGAAGCTACACTCGATGTTTTGCGCCCTGTTTTTGAAGATCGCATTATCAGCCGCAGAGCTGATGTCGTTTGGCCACCTCGGAGCTGCGATTTAACACCGTTGGACTATTATTTGTGGGGTGCCCTCAAAGATAAGTGTTACTCCAACAAGCCAGAGACAACTGACGCTTTAAAGGACAATATTCGTGAAGCCATTGGTGAAATACAGCTGCACACAATCGATAATGTGCTTAAAAATTGGACCGATGGTGTAGACTACTGCATGGCCAGCCGATGCAGCCGTTTGAATGAAATTATTTTCCATTATTAACCGGAAGGATTGTACTTTCAAATAAAAAAAGAAATTTGAGGTAATACTCACTAGCTTTTTTTTTATAGCATTTTCAAAAAAAAAAAGTTATTTGGCGGACCCTTTACATGATAATTATGGATCTTATGGCAATTTAAGTCGATTTCATAGGGTCATTTGTATGGGGACTAGGTTTGATTGATCATGGACCGGATTTCATAATTTCAATAGCGTTCATCCTATGGCCGATAAGAGCTTAAAATTTCATTAAAATATATTCAAATTTTCGACCTGTGGTTTGATTACAAGGTTTAAATGGACACACAGACGGACGGACGGACGGACATCGCTAAATCGACTTAGTGAGTGATTCTGAGTGGACCGGTATAATAAAAGTTGGGTCTAGGTCAAATATTTTTGGTAGTTACAAACATAAAAGTTGGGTCTAGGTCAAAAATTTTTGGTAGTTACAAACGTTAGCACAAAGCCGTTATACCCAAACCACATAGTGGTATAGTGTATACAAAATGGAGATTCTCGAGCGTCATGTCGTATGGAAATGTATAGAAAAGAGCTTTAAATATCGTAATAAAAGATTTCCAATTACTTTATTTATGAAAGGGTTTCTTTATGTCCATTATCAGAATACGCACTCAATCTAATGAGAAAATTTGTTTTATTTTACTTTTTCAATTTATTTTACTTTTTTTTCACACTTTCCTTATTTTTAATTTTAAGTTAAGTTTTAAGTTAATTAAATATAAGTTAATTTATGTGTGGAAAGCAAACACAGTTTATCTCTTTACATAAATTATTAAAAATTTAGTTTCTTTTTTTTTTCCTTGTGTAAGCAATGTTATTAAAATAATACCATACAAATAGTCTTAAGTTTCCCATATTAGTATAATTTATTAATACTATAAAAGAAATTTGTATGAAGTGTCGATAAAACCAATTCATATTAAATCAAATCATTACAACTGCCACTAAAAAAAATTTGAATGGTAACGAAAACTATTTAATTTAATATATAATATGGTAATAATGTTTTACCTGGCAAAGAATACTTTGGTGTTAACACCAAATAAAATGATATAAGTCGTAAGCATACATTTAGGCATTAAAAAGCAAAGACTTGAACCTAATTCGCATTTGCCTTGCTAAAGTCAGGTTTCGGAAGCATTGTAAAAAGAAATTTTGTTGCAAGAAAAGAATTGTGAGCAGTGATTTTTAAACCATGACAGGGCGACATTATTTTTTAAATATGTATTTAGAAGAAAATTTTTTCAGCCAGTATTTTAACCGCTTTTTGTTTTGCCAACATTTTCCGATAGATCTAAAAGTGCATTACAGAAAACGAAGACAATGAACGTTTTTAAGTTTAATTGCTACCTTTTTAAGTTCCTTTAATGCAAATTATCGCGAACAATGTAAATATGCTAAATTCGATTGCAGCTTAAAACAGTTCATCAACCCCTTGTATAGGGTATCAGTATAGACCGATTATAACTTTTTCACATTTCAATTGCGAAAACAAGGATATTGAAATAGTCATATTAAGGATTTAATCAGTTTACTTATGCAAGTTTAGAAAAGTCCTAAAGAATTGTATTGATTTTCAAAATTTGTAAAATAATCTCGATCCGTGTTCAATGTGTCTTTAGGATATTTAAAGGTGTTCTTTTTTTTAAATATATGTACTGCAAAAATACTGGACAGTAGTGGAAAATCCAGACTGGTTACACTTAAATGCAAAAAATTAAAAAAAATAAAAAAAAAAAAAAAATCGGAAAATTTAAAATGTTGTTTAAACCGCATATTGCACGTAAAAAATAAATTATTCATATGGGACTTTCAATCCTAATTTCTAAAAAAAGAAGGGGAAATCAAAGACGCTTTTCTTAATCAGAATCAACGAATCTAGGGTCTACGGCGCACAGTGGACCATATTTTGAGAAGGCGGCCAAAAATCATTTTTTTTTTGTTACCGATTTTAAAGTTATTCATTTGAAAGTAAATACTAGTAAACTTCGGGATCCAAAAAATTGCGACTCTATCTCAACTATATCACAGCGAATAGGGTCTTCGAAAATGGGCTTTCTCAGTATTTTGCTAAAATTAAAAATTTCTTTGTAAATTTTTATTTTTGAATGAATGTAACTTTTTTGATTTAAAAGATTTTAAAGTGAAATAAATTTTGTATAATTTTGTGGCTTCCATACTATTAACGTTGAAAATGTAAGACTACTGAGTCATTCTAAAATTTAAAAAAAAATTTTTTAAAAAAGGTCCAAATTTTCCGAAAATCTCCTACTTAATAGAGCATAACTCCTGCCAGTCAAAAGCAGTCAGAAAAGACATTGCACTCTTCTATAGTCCGAACCCTCCCCTATACTCCTATACCCCAATATATACCCGCCAGTTTCCGCCCGTGTGCACTAGAACAATTTTTCTGACCCAAGGTTAGATATTTTCGGCAAAATTTATGAATACAAAAGTTGTCCATTATGTGTTTAGGATATATTAAGTTTGAGGTGATGTTTGTAACTGCCAAAAATATTGGACCTTTATCCATCTTTTATTATACGGATCGACTTAAAAACACTTTCTGATTCGATTAAACGATGTCCGTCCGTCCGTCTGAGTGTTATGAATACAAAAATTGGTCGTTCCGGTGCACCGCGGTGTATTTTTTTGCGTGTCGGTAGAGTTGTCAGTAGTTGTTATATTCTTATAAAAAAGGGTTGAGATATAATGCGCTTAATTGTTACAGGTACACTTACATAGGTATCTTTCAAAAACATTAATAGTCTGAATTAGAGTTATATAGTTTAAATACGTGACAAAATGGGAAACAATTTAAATAACAGGTAAATGGTAAAAAAAAACTATTGCAACATAGCCCTTTAAGATATGAGCAGGTATGCTTCACCTTTTAAAAGGGGTTAGGGTGTGGGTTTTTTATGCTTCTAAAGGTAGTAATAAAAGATAAAAATTTGTAAATGGTAAAAAAGATAAAAATTTTTATTTTACATAATTGCAAGAAAGAGTATTTATAATAATGTTTCCACAATTATTATTCATTACAATTTGTGCAATGGCTAAGTACTGTTACAGAGATGTAGACGATGTAATTTTGCACATAGTGAGCAACGACTTCTTTAAGAATTGTAACCTAGAAGACATTGAAATGCACAAAGGAAAAATTACTAATATCAAAGAGAATTTCTAAAACAATTATTAGGATTCATTTTTGCACCAAATTAAACCAACCCAAAATAAAAAAATAAAATTGAAATAATTGAAAAAATAGTAGAAGCGAGCCCAAGGCGCACAAAGAGGATTTTGAAAAGCATTCCTACACCAATTGAAGATAAGAAATTTACGCCGGAAGAAGCGTTCGCCCTATTTTTGGATTTGAATTGACCAAAAATCAATATAAGGAATTGCGGAAAAGAACCAATGAAAAGAATTGTGGGATTTTTCCAGGGTACCGAGATTTAGTTTCTGCCAAAAAAGAATGCTTACCTTCACAATCTGCTATTAGTGTCACTTCAACATCAGCAGAAATAAAATTGCAAGATCTCCTTGAACATACTGCAGAACGATTGCTAAATACGCTTGATACTGATCATTTAAAAAAAATTGGTAGTGGCAGCATTACTTTAATTTCTAAATAGGGATGTGATGGATCCTCTGGTCACAAACAATACAAGCAATATAATGCCGAAAATTCATCAGATGCTAATTTATTTATGGTATCTTTCATTTCATTGCGCTTAACAAAAAGGTATATCGTCTTGAAGCCCTCAACTAGTAGAGCAACAGAAGTTGATATATGGAAAAATGAAATTCCTTCTTCAACAAAGTATTGCAGACCAATAAAATTTGAATTCATAAGACGATTCAAAATCATATTACAAGTTCTAGCATGCAGCAGAAAGATAAATGCAAACAAATTTGGAGAGTACGCCAATAAAACAGCTATACTTTATAATGAAAAATACTCTTGGAGATATATGCATCCACAGTTCATAAAATTTTTTACCATGGGTAACAAATAATTCAAAACAATATGCTACCAATAGGAGATCTATCTGAAGAAGCGCAAGAAAAAAGGAACAAACACTACAGATTCCTTCGCGAGCACAACACAAGGAAAATTTCCAGATGTTGTACTAATGAAGACCTTATCACTATTTTGTTGTGCACTTCAGATCCATATATGTCCAACATTCGTCAAAAATGGAAAACTACCTCTATTGAATTAGACGAAGAAGCTAAACAACTTCTAGAAGATGAAAATCAAGGCTATTTAGAAGAAATTTTTACTAAAATTGGTTGATTTAAAGTACTTTTTCATTACACTAACAATAAGTTACACTTTTTTTTATATAGTTAAAAAATTTTCTTGATTTAAAAATTTATATATTTTGTAAATTTACAATAAAAATTGTTATATTTCATAAATTTACCATAAAAATTGATATAGAAATATTTAAAAAGACAATAAAAAAAAAAATTTAACTAAAGCAAAAATATGCGAGTTTTTCATTGAAACTTCTCTATCTTGAACCAATATAAGGTAACTTTTACGTTCGCTGCTTAATAAATTATATTTTAACTCGGGATCTTTCAAAAAAAAAAAAAAAAACAACCTTTGGCCCTTGTGCACATTAGGACTAAAAAGTTTACGGGGGCCAAAGTTTGGCATTTTTTGAAAAATTAACTTAAAAAATTGTTAAAAAGTATTAGTTGTAAAATTAACTGAAAAAATAAGATATTATATTAAAAAAAAACCTTTTTTTCCTTTTCACTTACCACTTACCACTTCACTTTTGTACTAAAATTCAACTAGAAATGAAAATGTATTTTAAACCCTCCGTAACTTTTTTTATTTTCGGTCCAGAATTACGTTTTATAGCAAAACTTAAAGGCTAAAGTCTCACCTACCAAACAAATAAAAACCACATGTCAAAATTCCAATCCAATCAAGTTATAGATTTTTGACCGCCTTCTCGTCAAATGGTCCACTGTGCGGCGATTAGGTTTGTGAAGTCAACGCAGTTGGCTACAATACACTCAATATGGTAAATAACTCAACTGGATCATAGAAGCCTGGACGTAAGAGGCCAGTAGAAGTCATCTTACTTAAAGCAAAGAAAAACAAACTAGGAGACTTCCTTAAAAATCAATTTAAAATTTTTTTTTTTATTAATAATATACGAAATAACTAAAAAATCTTCTCCTCTAGCTAATCCCGTTAATAACGGCCAATATCTGTTATTCTTACATACATATGGAGCTCAAGACACTTCGACTGAGAAACTCAATTGGGTATGTAGTGCAGTGCACTTCATCCATAATAAATTATTTACGGATGTGAATATAGTGGACTCAACTGAAACATATTAAAGAATATGGGCTACTCTTTCATAAAGATAGTTTTCATAAGAATACTCGTATAAACAATATAACTAAATCCTTTTGGGAGCGGTAATTCAACATCTTTGCTTCTAACTTGACCGTTTCCAATTTGAAAAATTTCAGTAGCATGAGTTCAAGTTTCTGTGTTTATATGCGGAATCAGCTTAATTTTGGTTTTTTTGGATCCGTTAATGAGAGGCTTTTATGCAAGCTCGAATTTCGTCAGCTGGCATTCCTTTTGGTAATGATGTTTCCGACAGTAACCAATAATAAGTGATATCTTTAAAACTCTGATTTAATACTTTAATCATCGTGTACCAAAAATTTACAATTTCGCGATAAGACTCTTCGGCTGCTCTTTTGTTGATTTTCTGTTTGAGCAAAGGAAGTGCTAATTTTAGAGCAGTCCGTATATTAGAGTTGGCGTGAGGCGTAAAGAATCTACTGCTATGGCGGTATTTGTAACTTTACGGATCTAAGCTAACAAAAGATTTGGGAGAAATATTGATATATGTATGTTAGCGAATAGTAATTATGGTTCTAAATACAGTGTATACAATAGCTTCGGATTTTGTCCAAACAACGAGTAGGTCTAAACATTGTGCACTTAAATGAACAGAGTTTTAACAATAAAATGGATGAGTTCAGATACCTGTTTGCATCTGCATCTCCGAAAGCTGGTTTTCTCTGGATATAAATGACTCAATTTATAATCTACAAGGTTTTAAACTCTATCGAGCTGATAGGAGGAAATTAGTTAACGGAGTCGAAACTAATGCGAAAGGTGGCGGAGTCGCCATATATGTTGGGCATGGTGTAAACTGTATAGTAAAACTCAGAAGTGAAATTGAGTACTTGCTTCTTGAGGTACTATGAAGGAAAGGAAGAAACTGTAGATTGGAAGTGCGTATAGGCCGCATAAAGACATACAAATTGACGTATATATTAAAATTCTCTAAAATATTTCGGTACAGTACGAGGACATAATCATTGTTGGTGATTTCAATAATAACCTACTAGTCAATAACCCGTTAATTGAGCCAATGCTTCTGCTAAATCTCACACCAACACACTTTCACAGATCTTCCAATAGTTTGATAGACTTAGTATTTGTTAACCATCTCTCTCAAAAGTTCTACTATATCAACAGGTCTCCGCATCCGCAGTTTCAAACCATGATATTTTATACTTTATATATGATTCCTGTGTAATCAAAGATAATACCTCTATAACTTGTCGTGAGTTCCGTAATATTAATTACACTACGTTACATCAACATGTAGATTACATCTGTTGGCAGCAGAATCACAGTTTTGATGATGTTAACCTATTAACGACCAAATGAAAACCAAGAACATTTTTAATAACTAGCAGATTCCAGCCCTCGAAATTCGAGCGCAAATTCTAGGAAATTTTATTTTTTTGTTAAATAAAGACCCTAAAAGTATGCTAATCAATTATAGCCAATTTACAAATCAACACAGAAAACAAACTCATTTTTATCACAAACACATTAACAAATTTAATAAACACACACATAGCATTGTATAATTTTATGTATGTGTTAGTAGCAACTTTAAATGCAATTTACTCAAAATAAAGGAAAAAATTTAAAAATCTGTAAATCTGCAAATCGGCTAAAAAGAAATACCTTTCAAATAATATACGTTTGGTCAAAATCGGGATAAAACGGTAGAACAAAACATCAGCCACAAAAAGTCGTCTAGCCTATTAATATTATAGATTCAATTTTTAATATCAGTATTAAAACAGTTTTCTTAAAATACTATAAAAGAAAGAAGAGAAACAAAAATATTTAAAGTTGTGTTTTTAGAGGTGTACTAAGTTTAGTATAATGGGCGTTTAGGAGTGGTATTTTGCAAAATATCCTCTTTCCAAACATAGCGTTTTCAGGCTCTTATCACATACTGTTTTAACTCGATTTGAGCACATAATACATCTAAGTTGGTTTGGTATTTTTTGGGGGCTGTGACCACTATTTTTTCTGTCTTCTCCATCAATTCCAGAGGACGTTTGCGTAGCTGTATAGCCATTCCAGTCGCTCAGATACGTGCGTGCTATATGCTATAACTGATCAACACGATTAGCAGGGTTTGTAATGCAGTATAGTCTCCATGCATTTGAAATAGTCATATCCACTACGTAGGTAAATAATACCCACCACCACTTCTTCCTTTTCACTGCAATTTGGTACATTCCTATAGACTGGTCCATTTGATCTACCCCTCCCATGCTTCTGTTATAACTTTGGAATAGGTGAGGTACGTCTACATCAACTCTTTGTTTCTCAACAGAACACCATCTTCTTACTTTCCCTATAGGCTCTAAAGTATCAAAATTTGTTCCAATCGTGCAAACATTATTATCTTTCCATCTAACCATAAGTATTTCTTATTTTGTTATTTGGTCAAGTATTTAAATATTTTAAAATGATTAATTTATTTGAGCTAATAAGGCGTCAAGTGTTAAGTGTAAATAAAACAACGTTTCTTTACATATTTTCCGACGTTCCGTCTATATTTGTAGACTTTATCAAGGAAGTCGTAATATGAAACTATATTTTCCTTCACATTGAAACAGAATTGTACATAAAATAAAAAACATAAAAACATGAATTTTAATAAATAAACAAAACTTAAACTAATATCACAGAAAAATTTTAATTAATAGCAGCTCTGTAACTGGCGCTTATATTTCATTTTTTTTTATCAAAGCTATGGTCGTATTAAGCCCTGGACTTTTTACCCATATCCTTCGATGAAATCAATGGACACCGTTTAGTTCTGTTTTCGCACAAACTTCCAGTAGCTCTGTATCCAAGGTTCTTCAGGTCAACAAGCGATCGTAAAAAAAATTATCAAAGTAAACTGCATGTTCCTCTGGTTTTGTTGGCGCTTTTCTTAGCAAATTCATCACAACGCGAGTGCCAAGAAGACCAGTGGTAGCCTCAGAAGTTTTTCCACAATATATATCAAATGTATAATAATAATCATCGAAGCTTATCAACGCCCAATTGCGATATCCGTACCGCACAGGTTTACCCATTATAAATTATTTGGCTGAATAGTGGCCAAAGTAAATAAGTATAATTGTGCCCAAGAATTTACGGAGTTCCTCTTTGGTAAAAACGCTATCGTGCCTATTATTTTGTCCTGCATATACTGTACTTTGCGTTGCGATAAGCTCTAGCACTTCATCGTCAAATAGATGCTCAAAGACTTTTACTGGGGTCATATCATGTAAGATTACCGAAACATTTGCACGTCGTTCTTCAATATATTTTTGATCTGTAGTAGATGGAAAAACTGAATAAATTAGGGCACATTTTGTCCAAGTTGGCGATGCAGTACTACTTCCAATTTTTTTGTCTTTCGCACATTCCGTGAAGTAGATGACATGAATGTTTTGAGGGGTTCGTCGCCATCGCTACTCCATTGATCTTTAACGGTACCAGTCTGTGAGTAAAAACTTCTATATTACCGGGAACATCGCGAGGTAATTTGATTCCATATAGGTCATCGTCTCCATCTTCCTCTTCATCGGTGATAAAACCTGGATTGGGTGGCAGCATAAATACATCGTAAGTAGCATCATTTTCACTAGCTTGGCCAATAATGTCCTGTATTGCTTTTTCTAACCCAAAATAGTTTTTTTGCGTGTAAAAGTATATCGGTTCGCCATTTTATACCTTCGAAGCTATATTTTTAATTAATAATATTTATAAAATGTCGCTATTTGAAAGAAAAACAAACAAAAAACAAGTAAGAAAATTATAGTCGGTCTAGACCGACTATACGATACCCTACACCATGCGTTTAGAAACCCTATCTCTTAGGCCCAACTAACTGGACATTGAAAATAAGCAAAAACCAAATTTGAGTGGGATTTTTATTAATTTTTTTGGCCGCAGATATGAAAAAGTTCATATCGGATGCTATATCTATAAAGGGACTAGGTCCAAGAATGGACCGATCCTGATCATGTTTGGTAAAGTCTCTTGTATTTTGCAAAAATATGTACAAACAAAATTTGAGAAGAATCAGTGCAATATTTTTGTTTTTTAATAGATTTAAGTGAAGATCGGGAAGCAGCTCTATATGGGGTCAAAGGGATCATTTTTGGACTACTCATTAGTGGATGTAATGAACGCATACAAACCCAATTTGAGTAAGATCTATATGACAATTTGGATCTTATGGCAATTTATGTCGATTTCATATGGGTAATTTGTATGGGGGCTAGGTCTGAACATGGACCGATTCTCACCAATTTCAATAGCGTTCATCCCATGGCCGATAAACGCCTATAGACCAAATTTCATCAAAATATATTCATATTTGCGACCTGCAGTTTGATTACAAGCTTTACATGGACACACAGACGGACGGACGGACGGACGGACGGACGGACGGACATTGTTAAATCAACTCAGAAAGTGATTCTGATTCGATCGGTATAATTAAAGATGGGTCTAGGTCAAATATTTTTGGTTGTTACAAACAGCAGCACAAAGTCATTATACCCAAACCACATAGTGGTATAGGGTATAACAAGTAGAAACTTCAACTCGAAAGCACTGTACAAAATTAAAAATGTCTTCACTTTGCTAATTTTACCTGTACTAAACTTAGTACAGCAGCTTTTTATATATCACAGCACGAACAATTTTAAATGAACTAAAACGTTTTATACAGTTTTTATTATAATGTGATGTTACCGAGCAAATATAATGCTTTCCAACGCTTTTAAACTAAACTAAACTAAATAAGCACTAAGTCTCCAACACGAAATAATTCGCTAGCACAAAACGGGGATTACCCTCAGTCTTAATTCATAACATTTTTTTTATTATTGTGAGTAGCATTGCATATAGTGACAAATAAAAAGCGTTGCCAGAGTGCAAAACTTCATTGATAATGACAGTCGATCCAAATGGAAAGAAATTCGCAAGATTGGTATAGGATATAAAAACACCTCACCTTGTAACGCTTATATTGATGTAAACTATCTAAATGATAAGTCTGTAAATAATAATTTGCAATCGCCCTTATTCAATATTTATAATAATTTATGCATTGTTCCCATTAAATATCTTTTAAGTTTCCATTGCGTAATCCAAGGTGAAGTTTTAGAAAGTATGTTAGCAATAAAATCGAATGCTGTTGGTTAAGATGAAATGAATCCTTTATTTTTAAAAGCCCTAATTCCAAAGCTCTTGCCTTTTCACAATCCGTATATCCTGGAGGATGGAAACTCTCAAAAATTATCCCTATTCCTAAACAAAACAATGATTTCCGGCCTATTGCAATTCTCCCCTTTTTATCTAAAGTAATGGAAAATCTCATGTGTAGACAAATGAATGATTATCTTAGTCAGATTAATATTTTGTCAAATTTCCAGTCTGGATTTGTGAAGGGAAGCGGCTCTATTACAGTGCTAACAGACGTGATTGAAAATTTAAGAGCTGAACTTGCTAACAATATGGTTTCACTCTTAATACTACTGCGATCAATTCTTATCATTGCACGGTAGCGCTCACCGTTCTCTGTAACGCAGTTGGCTTCCGCATCGTCGAAGAAAAATGACCTAATGATACCGCCGGCCAGAAAAAAAAACACATCAAACAGTGCATCGTTCAGGGTGCATTGGCTTTTCGACAAACAATTGTGGATATTCTGTGCCCCAGATGCGATAATTTTGCTTGTTGGCGTAACCACAGAAACGAAAATGAGCTTAGTTAAAAAATATGATTTTCGGTAGAAATGCTGATCCTCCAAGCGTTCCATAGCGCAACTAGACAACCGAATGCCTTGCGGATGGCCATGCGGCATCAGTTCGTTCTCTAATTAAAGTTTGTATGGCGTCACATCGAGATATTTATGTAAAATTGAATTCCTGAGAACAATTGAGGTGCTTGATTGTTCTTGCACACTCCAGGCAACAGCAGCAATGTTTTCGTTTGTACGCACTGTGTGAGCACAAGAACGTACTGTTTTATCCAATGACGGTCCAATGTTATGCCACGTTTGACAAAATTGTCCATATATTGCCTGAAAGGTGTTTTTTTTTTTTTTTTATCGAATTTTAAACATAATTCTCTTGCCATTTCGGTATAAGCTTCTCCACATTGGAGATAAGTTTTTTATATTTTCCAACTTTGTTCCAGCGTAAATCGATTCATTTTGTAATTCGCATATATTATAATAATGTCTTATTATAACAAAGTTGACATTGGTATTTCCACACCAAATCACCATCATGTATATATAAGTATACGTACATCTATATATTAGTACGTGAGGTAAATTTTTAGTTCCCTTTTTAATCAATATGCGGGTACGGAGGAGTGTGAAAATTGGCATAGTTATAGTTCATATGGAGGAGAAACTAAGACTGATAAAATTTGTGTTTAATCTGTCTTAAATTTATATTAAATTAAATAAAATAAAATATTTATAATAATTCGTTACACCCTGTTAATACGAATGATTTAAATTATATATCAGACTCGCTGTGTTGAATTGTGGATTGCTATAATTGATTAACATACCTTTAGGCTCATTTAAATATTCATACATTTTTTACATATATAGAATAAAAAAACATTGGATGACAAAAATTTAACGAAAAATAGTATTTCCTAGAATTTGCACTCGAATTTCGAGTGCTGGGCTATACTAGTATATATTATTGTAAAAAGAAATATTAGTTATATGGTGGCATATTTGCGGCACATACTAATTCCGGGTCGTTTTGAGACAATATTTTTCTAAATTTCTTGCTCATTTTTTTTAAAATTTCGCAAAACAAAGTCAGCGAATGATTTCACCAACAATATCAAAACTAGAATTTCAAAGCCAACAAAACAAAGTCGAAATCATTTTTAGACTATTCATTTTTTTTAAACTTATTTAATAAAAAAACAACTAAACTAAATAAATATTCGCAGTTTTTATTAAATACAGGTACCTTCACTTTATTAAGAATAAAACAAGTAATAAAATTATAGTCAGTCTAGACCGACTATACGAAACCCTATCCCATGCTTAAGAGACCCTATCTCTCCGGTCCAACTAATTGGATATAAAAAATAAGCATAAACTATATTTGAGTGGCATTGTTATTAATTCTTTTGGCTGTAGATATGAAAAAGTTCATATAGGGTGCTATATTTATATGGGGAGTAGGTCGAAAAATATCACCGATCCTGACTATATTTGGTAAACCCACTTATATTTTGAAAAAAATATATACAAACCAAATTTGGGAAAAATATGTGCAATATTTTTGTTTTTTGATAGATTTAAGTGAAGATCGGGAAGCAGCTCTATATGGGCCTATGACTAAGAATTTTCCTATAGGTATTTTTTTTGGTCTACTGATTAATGGATGTAATAAACACATGCAAACCCAATTTGACTGAGATCTATATGATAATTTGGATCTTATGGCAATTTGTGTTGATTTCATATGGGCCATTTGTATTGGCACTAGGTCTCAACATGGACCGAATTTCACCGGTTTCAATAGCGTTCATCCTATGGTCGATAAAAGCTTATATCCCAAACTTCATGAAAATATATTCATATTTGCGACCTGTAGTTCAATTACAAGGTTTACATGGACACACAGACGGACGGACGGACGGGCGGACATCGCTAAATCGACTCAGAATGTGATTCTCGATCGGACCGTTTTCTGGCATTTCAGTCTTCATCAGCGATTTATTGAACGCTAGCAGATTCCAGCCCTCGGAATTCGAGTGCAAATTCTACGAAATTTTATTTTTTCTTAAATAAAGACCCTAAAGGTATGCTAATCAATTATAGCCAATTCACAAATCAACACAAATTTAATAAACACACACATAGCATTGTATAATTTTGTGTATGTGTTAGTAGCAACTTTAAGTGCAAACAAAGGAAAAAATTAAAACAAAGGAAAAAATTTAAAAATCTTTAAATCTGCAAAACGGCTAAAAAGAAATACCTTTAAAATAATATACGTTTGGTCAAAATCGGGTTAAAACGGTAGAACAAAACATCGGTCACAAGAAATCGCCTAGCCTATTAATATTGTAGATTGTGATAATTGTTATGTTATATTTGAATAGATTGTTTCTATACGAAATTTTTCTATTTAGGGCGGCCGTGAGGTTTGAACCATGAACCTTCACATACATTCGTACTTGCTCTTTCTTACGAAACTGAGAATAGAGGAAATTAGAAGTATAAACGGAAAAATATTTAAAAATTCAAAAAATATCGATTGTTTTTTGGACAGAGTTGTATCTTCTAAAATTAATACGAGGGAAAAGCTGTATGGTATGAAAACTGATTCTAACTACACTGCTCGTAGGCCTGACTTTAGGTGAGTGTGTTTAAGCGCTGACCAAAAAGTGCAAGTACGAGTGTATGTGAAGGTTCAAACCTCACGGCCGCTCTAAGTAGAAAAATTTTTTGAAGTAATAATCAGTTAAAGTTGCTATATAATGCTGTTGGTGTGTTTATTAAATTTGTTAATGTGTTTGCAAAAATAGTATATCAAAAGCCCTGTGTTGAATTGTGAATTGGCTAAAATTTATTAGGATATCTTTAGGTTCTTATAAAATTATTTAATAACGAACCCATTTATATACCGTCTGTGTGTTCAATAAATATTTATTATGAATTTTATTTAAAAATTGATAATTTAATGAATTTTATTTAAATATTCATAAATTTTTTATAAAATATAGATTAAAAAAATATTGAAAGAAAAAAATTCAATGAAAAAAAATAAACTTTCCTAGAATTTGCACTCTAATTTCGAGTGCTTGGCTCTGCTAATAGAATTATAAATGTCTAAACTGATTCAAAATTTTGCCAGCATTGAAAATAAATTCCTAACTAATGTAAGCGTACATATAAAAAGATAAAGTGCAAAATTATGATAGTGTCTATAAATTTACTTACTAAAGGATGACTTAAAAATATTTGGTGTATAAATGTGCGAACAGTTATTAGATGCAGCAAGAAACCACTTACAATTTGTTTGTTCCTATTTCATACAAAGTACGTCAAATACAATGTTTTGGTGCGAGCAACCATCCGCCATAGTTGTTAAGTTTAACAATAAATTACTGGAGTAACCAATGGAATATAGTTTCATTAGATAGCCAGACGCCACTTAAAATGCCAGTGTTTAATAAGTTTAGTCTTCAATTTTCTTCTGTATCGCAATTTCTTTAAAGAATATTCATCGCCAGTTGACTTTAAAAGTTTTTTTTTTCACTTATAGATATGTACTTAATTTGTACCGGTGAGAGTTGATTTTGCGATTTTTTTTTTTAGTTATCAATATGAAATCATTTTTACGAAAGCGTTTAGTTTTTTCTCTTCCAATTTTTTGTGCTTTGTGCTGATGCACAAAGCGATTTCCGTCCGTCCGTTTGTCCGTCTGTCCGTCCGTCTGTGCCTCCGTCTATGTGTCCATGTAGACTTTGATAAAATTAAGTATATAAGCTTATATCGGCCATAGGATGATCTCCATTGAAACTGGTGAAAATCGGTTCATGTTCAGATGTAGTCCCCATACGTGATCGACTTAAATTGCCATAATATCCAAATTGTTATATAGATCTTGGTCAAATTGGTTATCACATCCATTTACCAGTAGTACAAAAATAAACCCCCTAGTAAAATTCTTAATCATAGCCCTTATATGAAGCTGATTCCTGAACTTAATTTAAATCTTTTAATAAACAAATATATTGCACTGATTTTTCTAAAATTTGTTTTGTATGTTTTTGCAAAGAATAAGTGACCTTGCCAAATATGGTCGGAACGGTCCATTTTTCGACCTATTCCATTTTTCTCCATAAAATATAGTATCTGACATGAAGTTTTTCATATCCGAAGGCAAAAAAAAATTAATAACAGTGCCACTCAAATTTGGTTTATGCTTATTTTCTATATCTAATTAGTTGGACATAAGAGATAGGGTCTCTAAACGCATGGATAGGGTATCGTTAGTCCGTATATACCTACTATAATTCTCTTACTGGTTTTGTTTTGGTTTAACCAGTTTATATGTCAGACAAATTTTTTAACGGAACTTTAGCGCCTTCTTCACTTATTACAAATTAATTTGTAAATGTAATTTGTTTTCTTTGCCAAAGCATACCATTGAACGAATCAATTCGTTGTTGACATTTTTAATTCAAAGTCAAATAAAGTTCACAGGTTTTAAATTCAAGGAAATTTAAAATGTAAACCTTTAATAACACAGGAGATCAAGGTTGTTGTTGATTAAGAGCTGAATGTTGTTTTTAAGGATATTTGGGACGCTGAATCCAAAATCTGCACTATCAGCTCGAATTTTCGTCCAAAATTCAGGCACTTCCACTACATATATTGGAATAAGTTGAAAACGGTTCACAATATTCAGTTAAAAAAAAATCCAAATCTTGTCAACAACATTATCTTCAAGCCGTGCTTACATTAGTTTTAAATTTGCCCAGTAGTTTCAAAGATATCGTTAAAGTTTTGAAAAAAAGAAAATTTTTTTAAAAAAGTCAAAAATATGATTAGTACCTGTAACTTAAAAATGCGAGCTGATGGAGAAAAACGGAGATTAGTTTTGAAATCAGCTAACTCAAATTAGTAAAAAATTGCAATAAAGTTCCAGCCAACATCAAAAAAGTAAAATTTTGATCCCTTGTGTTATTAATTCATACATATCATCAAAATTGTTTCAATATCTTAGGATTCTTAGGAAGAATTACTCCACTTGAATTTACTCTAAATGAGTTGTATTATGGGTATAAAGTTTCAGCTAGTAACAGAACTTCATTGAAATCGGCAAGAATTTCTATGTATGCCCTCTTCTTAAAGAAAGGTACTTTTTAAAAAAGTTTTTATAGTTCCCTTTTTTAAAAAGTACCTTTTTTAAAAAATAGTCTTTTTTAAAAACTAAATTTTTTTAAACAAAAACCTTTTCTTAAAAAATTAACTTTTCTTAAAAAAGTACTGTGCAGAGGGTATATATCAGTCTGTAATTCCGTTTGTAATGCATTTGCAACCCCACAAAGTGCATATATGTTTTGATCCTTATAACAACTCGAATGGATATATCGATGTCAGTCTGTCCATTTGTCTGTTGAAATCACGCTCATTCACAAAATAAACAAATTACCTGGCTAAAGTTATGATAATTTTTTTGTGATTATTTCGAGCCGGTTGGTATTAAAAATAGGTTAAATTAGGTATCATTGTGGCGAGACATGTCCAAAAACATGGGGAAACTTTTTGTAAAATTCAGTGCGTTTGTTTTAATAATCTAGTATTAAGGCCCAGTTTTTGAGATGTCAGTTAAACCTAGTTTAGTTAAACCGAGAATTAATTTTTTCAGACATGTTCAAATTCATAAAGAAATTGATGAATAAATTCTGGGTTTAACAAAACTAGGTTTAACTGATATCTCAAAATCTGGGTCTAAGAGTATCAAATTGTTGCTTTTTAAATTTTTTTTTACATTTATTATAAATAGCGCAATAAGTCCAGATACGTAAACGTTAATCCGATATGTGGACGGTATCAAAAATTCGGCACAGCGTAATTTGACACTGTTACTTGCTAGTATTTTTATGAGATGAAAAACAAGTTTCCAGAATTGTAAGGCCTAAAAATTATTGCTATTTACAAGTAAATCCTTAAATCTTAAATGAATTCGTACCTTCAAAGAACCGCTCAAAATGTTACTTGCAATTTTTATAGAATATTTCACATACATTTTATAATTCAGACTTTAAATTTATTGCATATTTAAAAATATATAAATTTTTTTATTTTGTTTATGTCAGTGTGGAGATCTACAGATTAAAAATATACAGTTGGAAGGAGTATGTCAGATTTAACATACGATTATCATACAAAAAGTTAAATAAAATTTGAGGCGACTTCAGATTTTGGCGAATTTTGTTATTCCCGATTTTCGTTTTGGCGATTTTTCAGTTGTGCGATTTTTATTATTTTTTCTATTTTTGATTTTTGGCGATTTTTGCTTTTGCGATTTTCCATTCTAGCGATTTCTGATTTTGGCGATTTTTGCTATTCGCGATTGATTCTCAGTTTAGGTGATTTGTGATTTTGTAGATTCTTTTTTTATTTTTTTATTTGCAATTTTTGCTTCTGGCAATTTTTGCGATTTTTGTTATTCCCAATTTTCGGTTTTGGCGATTATTGATTTTGGAGATTCCGTACCTATTTTCCACGGATACTGACATTGGTAATTAATGTACTTGTCAAAAGTTTCAATTTTCATAGCCACGCCCATTGGTCCAATCCCCCATTTTTCCGAAACTACTCACATTAATAACTTATGAACTTAGTCCCAATGCCCTTACATAATATTTGAATTTTTTTAAAAAATTGCCTTTTATTAGCTTGTGTTCATGTTCGATCCTAAGTCCCAAAGGGTAAATGGGGTCATATTATTTTTTTCCGAAAGCCTAGGCTATTAAGATAAAATATAACATTTAAAAGTAGAAAACTGATACATTTTTGGTACAAAGTATTTAGAAAGAGTATATTTAATCAATATTTCACAAAAATCTAATTTTTCTCGAAATCCGCAAAAAAAAATCCTTGTAAAAAAATTCTGCCAGAGGAATTAACTTAAAAATTCACACAGTTAATCTCTAATGTATACTTAACAAAACACAAAAATGTCAGACCCATTTTTTTAAATTTTGTTTAAGAAAATTTTTTAAAACTTGAAAAAGGAGCTTTCAAAATTTTATAAAAAATATTTCCCATTTTCGGTCTCATTGCGCAATAGGCTAACAACGTGGTAATAAAACAGTAATTCATATCTGAGTACTTATTGGTATAGAGACCAAAAAAAAAAAAAATAATGGCTTCAATCACTTTGGTAAAGTTGAAAAAATTTTCGTTACATATCATGACCTAGTGTTTTTTTTTTGGCACAAAAGTGGTTTGCAGTTTTTGGCGAGTTTTATTCGATATTGAAGCTATGTAACCTTCTGAAAATATAATATAGTGCTGATATCGATTTATATAATTAATTGTCGAAAGTATTAAACTATAGAACGAAATTTTCGTAAAATATGAAAAAAGTAATATTTTCCCCATATAAACGCACTTGAAATTTTCAATTGACTTATTTTTCAACTTTTCTATATCCGATTGTCCCCAAACTTCACATTTATTACTTTAATATAGAAAGGAAACAAACTGGAATCCGGCACCAAAATCGCCATTTAAAAAATGTCCATGTAACGAAAGACCACGCTAATGTACATAGTCTCAGAGCTCTTGCTGTCGTAGCACTCCGGATGTTATATGTTAAAATTAGATGTTAAATTTCACTTTATATGGGAGGTACCACACCCACTTGAAAAATCAAAAAAAAAAAATATAGTATATTTTTCTTTCCGGATAGGCAGTTACCTACTGTTAAAATTTCAGGACGATCGGTCCAGTAGTGTATCCTCCTATAAAGCAAACAAACATACAAAGCTCCATTGTTATATATAAGATACAAGCGCCCCGGTAAGTGAGTAGGTAGCGTGCTCGCCTATCATGCGGGGGTCGTGGGTTCGATTCCCACCAGAGGCTTTGGTCTGTCGCTGCAAAAACCAGCCAAATGGTCTTTGTCACCCGGCATATCCCTGGACACAAATTAGAATATAAATTTACTTTGTATTGTAATTAATATAAATAAATAAATAAATATATAAGATACAACAGGTCCATATATGATATATGAAATGTAGCATCCGATATAAACATTTTCAGATGTGGAGGCAAAAAATTAATAAAAATTTCATTCAGATTTGGCTTATGCTTATTTTTAATACCCAATTTGTTGGACCTAAGACCATATCTCTAAATACATGGTGAAGATTATCGTATTTTCCTACTTTAATCTTTTTTAATTTTGAATATATCGCTTTTTCACAAACTAATAATGATTATATGATTATGACCAGAGACAGTTCCCGAAAAATGGTAAATAAATAAATATATCCATTTGCCATATCGAAAGAGATTTTAATACCTAGGAAACGACATCGGAAATTAACTTATAGGTAAACTACTCTTGAATATAATTTTTAGAATTTGTCAGTTTTTAACTTTATTTCAACATTTAGCGGATCAGCGAACCAATTTTTGGAGTGAGGTTCTACTATTGCACCAATCTATTTCAATGGGGTGCGGCCGACGAGTTCGTTACTTATAAATAGAAGCTCCCATTTGGGCACTGCTAGAAATCATCGTACAATGCTTTTTTTTTTGATGTCTCTGATTTAACTCAATACAAATAAAGCAAAGGGAATATACACACGTATGTTAAGACAACCAACAATTTAATGCGACAATAAAAATTCGTCTGTAAAAACCTGTTGGCAACAGATCAGCTGCCAAAACAACCTATTTTCAGACTAGATAATCAAGTGCAGTGTGGTATTATCGTTTATCTAAATGTAAATTAACCAAATCCAGTTATTTTTTACTTTGGCATTTCATATATACATGAGTACTCATACATACATAACGACACACCTAGAATTCATATTTTCATTTAACGACTTTTAAAAGAAAAGCTTTCCAATTTCTTAATTTTATAGCAAGCCAACAAGCGTTAATGATATCCTGGGGCTAAATCTCAACAGTTAACAAGTGCTAATGGTACATCTCAAGTAACAAATAAAATTGGAATGGGAATGTTTCACAAATGTAGATAGTAAATAGTTATTAAAACAATTAATTTAATTTCCATAATAATTAT
Source organism: Cordilura impudica (assembly GCA_963682025.1). Taxonomy (NCBI): domain Eukaryota; kingdom Metazoa; phylum Arthropoda; class Insecta; order Diptera; family Scathophagidae; genus Cordilura; species Cordilura impudica. The sequence continues at coordinate 264,205,311 of OY821518.1, read as the reverse complement.
GCTACTTAAAGATTTATAGCGCAACACTAAAAGTCAAGTGTACTTAATAACGATAATAAAAAATAAATAACATAAGATTTGAACAATTTCCATTTTCATATTGCAAAAGTTATTATTAACTAGATAATGGATATAAAACCAAGGAGTTGGCGAAATGGGAGAGATTATAAAAGAAACACTAACTTTAAACTAGGTCAATTTATGGCATTATTAGTTTAGTAGAACGATGTCTGAAAATGGTATGGCAACACAATGTGACTATATCTATACCAAAAAATAATATACAGACAAAAAATCTACCACAAGACCTTAAATTATGACTATAACATCAAACATTTCAAACTACGCAAACTATGTATAAAAAACTTTAAAACAATTTCGTTATTTCAGTTCTTTTTTTTTTTTGTTTTGCAATTTTGCACAATTCAATAACGAAGTTTTTTAAATCAATGTGTACATTTTTAATGGAAAAAGAAGGAAATTGAAAATTGAATAAACGCATTGGAGAAAAAAGATCTAAACAACATAAAATAATTACCAACCAACAACTTGCAACATAGTTAATAGAAAACTATGAACAACAACTAAGAAAACAAACCGAAACAAGCCATCATGTCTTACAAGAACTTTATAATAATTCAATGTTGTTGTTACAGCAACATTATTAACAGCAGAGCTTCTCAAATAGAAGCCACAGTAATAGACCAGTATTTTAATATAGACTAATGTCCAAAAAATTTAATTGTACAAAATTCTTTGAAACTTCAGTTCCACTTTTCGTTGTTGCAGTTAAATAATTTCGGACTTCATAATAAATTAAAACAGTTTTGTAAGAGATTAAGAAGAATACAATTTATATTTAAGGCTATATTATGAAGTTCTTTTAGAATACTCCAAAGTTTTGTCTTCAATAACTCCAATACTAAAGAAGCTAAATTGTTTCTTGTTAACTCATGTAAAACCTTGAAATATTTTTTGTAAAGCTATAAAAAACAATTTGATACTTTTTTTTAATAGTTGGTTAGATTTTGACGTCATTTTTCAGACATATCTATAATATTAATAGGCTAGGTGATTTTTTGTTACCGATGTTTTGTTCTACCGTTTTATCCCGATTTGGACCAAACGTATATTATTTGAAAGGTATTTGTTTTTACCTGTTGACCAGATTTACAGATTTTTAAATTTTTTCCTTTGTTTTGAGAAAATTGCATTTAAAGTTGCTACTAACACATGCATAAAATTATACATATGTATGCTATGTGTGTGTTTATTAAATTTGTTAATGTGTTTGTTAACGAGTTTGTTATCTTCATTTACAATAATAATAAACCAAAAAGTGTTTGTTTGTGAATTGGCTAAGTCGAAAAATAAAGTTGCCTAGAAATTCGTACTCAAATTTCGAGCACTGGAATCTGCAAGTTGCAATTAATACTGTAATTAATATGCATTTTTTTGATTTTGTTTTTGTTAGGGCCGCCCTAAAGAGAAAAATTTCATATAGAAACAATCTATTCGATTAAAACATAACAATTTATCACAATGTTCAATAAATCGCTAACGAAGGCTGAAATGCCAGGAACCGATTAAGAATAAAGTGTAGTTATGAATATTAGAAATATATGCTTTCTTCTGCTCTATCACGCACCATTGAAAACTATTTGATACTTTTTAATGAATATTTTCACAAAACTAGTGGAACTTTCTGTTTGTCCATTACAAACTTTCCAATCGATTTTAAACTAAGTTCCCAACGAGCTAAAAAAAATTATTTAGTAATAATAAAAGGTCCGCCATCTAACGTTTTTTTTTTTCAACTAGTGCTTATTTCGTGAATGGTAACACTTAGCTCGTGTCTGATTTGACAGATAATTAGTTTTATCTTTCCGCTGAACGAATATGGTTGTGTATACGCTTCAACAATGCTGGGAAATATTGCGACATTACTTTGAAAATCATGGTAATGTTGCAGAATGTGTGCGAAAATTGCGTACGGATTTTGGAAGAAGAGAAGCACCGTCAGCTCCGTATGTTCGTTATCTTGTGAAAAAAGTGAAAGAAACTGGCATCGTCATCGAGAAACCAAAGCGTGAAAAGCCAAAACAGTGCGTACACCCGAGAATATTGCTGCTATGGTAGAAAGTGTGCGTGAAGCGCCATCAACATCAATTCACCGTCGTTCTCAAGAATTGAACATTTCGGAGGCATCATTGAGACGAATTTTGCATAAAGACCTTGGTATGACGCCATACAAAGTCCAATTGGTCAGGAGTTGAAGCCAACTGACCATACAATGCATTTTCGCTTCGCTAAGTGGGCCTGCGATCAACTTACAGAAGATGCCGATTTTGCCAAAAAAAAAAATCATCTTTTCAGATGAAGCACATTTTGATCTTGGCGGGTATGTAAACAAGCAAAATTGTTGCATTTGGGGCACAGAAAACCCGCACGCATACATTGAAAAGCCGATACACCCAAAACGAGCCACTGTTTGGTGCGGATTTTGGTCCAGAGGCATAATTGGGCCATTTTTCTTCGAAAATGAGCAAGGAGTGGCCGTTACAGTCAATGGCGATCGTTATCGGGCCATGTTGAAGGAATTTTTGGTCACAAAAATTGAAGAGGAGGATATTGGCAACATTTGGTTTCAACAGGATGGCGCTACGTGCCACGCAGCCGAAGCTACACTCGATGTTTTGCGCCCTGTTTTTGAAGATCACATTATCAGCCGCAGAGCTGATGTCGTTTGGCCACCTCGGAGCTGCGATTTGACACCGTTGGACTATTATTTGTGGGGTGCCCTCAAAGATGAGTGTTACGCCAACAAGCCAGAGACAATTGACGCTTTAAAGGACAATATTCGTGAAGCCATTGGTGAAATACAGCTGCACACAATCGATAATGTGCTTAAAAATTTTACCGATCATGTAGGCTACTGCATGGCCAGCCGAGGCAGCCATTTGAATGAAATTATTTTCCATTATTAACCGGAAGGATTGTACTTTCAAATAAAAAAAGAAATTTGAGATAATATTCTGTAGTTTTTTTTTATAGCATTTTCAAAAAAAAAAAGTTATTTGGCGGACCCTTTACTATGCAAAAAAAAGAATATTGCAAGAAAACCACCATTTTTTTTTTTTGATGAGTTATCTTATTATTTTATCACAACTTGAGAACAACTTGACCAATTATGTTAAAAAAAAAAAATACAGTTCCATCTAGAGGACAATGGCAAAAACAAAGAGCTGTTCACATTACAAGACTTGTAATTGATCTGGCTATGTTAATGTAGAGAAAGCTAAAAATTGGAATAGCTCAGCTTGTTCGTACAAACTCTCGTATATAAAAAGAAAAAACATTTCTCATGTTCTTTGCTTTCAAATGTTGAGTTAAATAGTTGATTAAGCATGAGTTGAAGTAATAGGCAGAAGGATGCTGAAGATGAACAAGTCGTTTTGTTCGAAAGTAGCTACTCCATCTAGCACTGACTTCAATTTTTTTCCAATATTTCTCTTACATTACAAAAATTATTATCTTTCTTTCATTAGAAAAATATATACATGATCTTAAACCGAACAATAAATGACTAATTAAAAAAAAAAATTCTAAAAATTTTAATTTAAATTTCCTCTTATAATTTTTTTTTTCCATACTCAACCGTTTCGGACTTATTCAGAATGAAATGATGAAATCGAAATATTTTTTTATTTTTCCAAAATTTATAAAAAATCGAAAATGGAAAAACATGATATTTATGCCCTATACCAGAATTCCTTTTTGAGACAATTTAGCGATGTCCGTCCGTTAGTTTGTCCATGTAAGCCTTGTTATCAAACTACAGGTCGCAAATAAGAGTAGATTTTAATGAAATTTGGTATATAACTTCTATCGACCATAGGACGAACGCTATTGAAATTGGTGAAATTGGTATTCGGGCTTAGTCCCCATAAAAATGACCCCTATGAGATCGATTTCAATTTCCAGAAGATCAAAATTATCATATAGATCTCGGAAAAAATTTGATTTGTGTGTGTTTATTATCAATAATCAATATTCCAGAAATAAACCCTATACGACAATTCTTAGTCAGAGCCCGCACATAAGGCTGCTTCCCGATCTTCACTTAAATCTGTCAAAAAACAAAAATATTGCACAGATTTCTTTCAAATTCCGTTTGTATATGTTTTGCAAAAAAAAAATATATAAGTGTTTTTTCGAACTTTTTCGTATCTGCAGGTAAAAAAAATAATAAAAATTCCACTCAGATTTGGTTTTTACTTATTTTCTATACCCAATTAGTTGCAGCTAAGACCAATTCTCTAAATGCATTATATTTCATAATCGGTCTAGACTGACTATAATTTTCTTACTTGTTTTTATTGCTTAATCGTAAATCTACATGCAAATATCTGTGGTTTTCTAGAATAACCGCGTATGTCATAAAATCAAAATGTTCAGGGGAGCCAAAAACATTATATTTAAAATTATGGGCTCGATATAAAGTTTTTAGAGCTTTTTTTTTACAGTCCTGTAGATATGGGCAATAAATACTTTATATAAAATTTTGAGTCAAAAATCTTCGGAGGAATAGATCATAGAGAAGGACGAAAAAAACAATATGTAAATAATACTTAAAGTGTGTGCAGATAAAGCAACTTATGTCGACAAACATCGTTTTCTTTGCAAAAGAAAACCACCAATGCAACCACCCATGTAGACATAAGTTGTTGTTGCTGGAAAAATTGATTTTTTATTCGTCAAAAAAAGTTAACGGGACTTATCAAGAATAATAGTGACAAAAAATAACAGAAATAAACACACAAATTTTTATAAGTGGTTATAAACTGGAAATAATCCAAAATTGTTTTACATTTTTTTTTTCATTAATAACAACGTATGTCGCTATGTGTCGTTTTCTGAGAAAATAATTTATCAGCGATCAAGCGTAGGTTGACATAAGTCGATAGTGCTGCAAATTAATTTAATAAACATTTAAGTTGAGTCGTTATTTCTGTGGTCACAAGCGATAACCGCCTAAGTCGACTTAAGAACGATTTGAGTTGTGTATTCTACTAAAAACGCTTTATATTTACGTGAAATGCCCATTTCTCTAACACTTTTTATTAAAAAATTATTAATGAAAACATACTGACCTAAGTCGAAACAAAGCCCCATTACATTTATATAAACAGTTATTTTTTTCGAAAGAATGATTTTCGAGTTAGGCGGTTATTGCTTGTGACCACAGATTTAAAGAAAAAACTCAGAAATGGTCAATATTGTTTTTTTTTTTAAATTTAACACATGTAAAGAGTGTTAAAAATTAATATATTTGGCATCGTTAACTCAAAACTGACAAAAATGGACATACGCGGTTATTCCAGCAAACCACCGATATAAGTGTTGATATCTTTCCTAAGAAAATAAGGTACCTGGTTTTAACAAAAATTGCAAACTTTTATTTATGTTAAGTTGGAATGGGTAATAAATGTGCTACCCCAAGATTTCAGGTGGTGGATTTACACCTACAGTTCTACACTCAAATCATGAAAATTGGGATGCTACATATAGTGAAGTTATGTCATCATGCCCTGAACCTTCACCTTAAGCAGTTGTAACACTTCAGCCGCATCGAATTAAATATTACAACAACGATCTTCCGTCACCGACATAAGGCATATGGGTTAAACCATCTGAACTCAACTTAAAATATGGCTGTTTTTTACATCACTGTTTCCAAATTGGCTGAATTTTGGCAGGATTAAAGTGTATCCGAGAAATAACAAAAATCCTAAATTTAAGTTCACTGACGCATCTGGATCCGGAAATATGAGGTCTTGAATATCGGAAAAAACTATAAAAATGTACAAAGTTGTACTTACTTAATTATCATTTTCTTGATTAATATTATAGTGACGCAACTTATCAAGGTCGCATATGAAAGGTTAATTAATTACCTTTAATTTGGTATACAACATGATTTTTTTTTGGAAAGGTCAAAGGTCACATCTCTTGACCTATAATTCGAGAGGCTATAGCTGTAAAAACGACAATTTTAAAAATCTGAAAAAAATATATGTTTAAGATTGGTTCCTTCCCTAAAGTTCCAAAAAATTTCAGACTGGGGGTATGCTTGGATCCAGAAATATTTATCATAGAGTAAAGGTAGATATTTAACAAGTGGTATTTTCAAAAACTTGTTTTTTAAAAACTCATTTAGGTGGCGATGAAATAAATGAACTGCTATGGTATTATGTATTAGACAGTCTGATATTATTATAAAATTTGTAGTTTCTAATTTTCCATTTGATTTGTAATAAATTGCTATTGGGTATAGTGTGGCATGGCTATTATTCCATAAAAAGCCTTGCACAGAATCCTGAACCACAAAAGTTGTATTTTCGGAGAAGTCGCAAATTACTAAATACTCATATTCTTCCAACGCAGACTTTTTGTGAGCCATAAATGCACCCTGCTCTTTAGATACGAATAAATGGGGTAGAAGAGTTTGCAGTTTTTCGCATAAAGAATCCAGAAAAGAATCAGTTTCTTTAATAATAGTTTCCAAAGAGTCTCTATCTACACTTATCCACTGTTTATATATGATTTCATCAATTTCATTTTCTAATAATAACTCACCAAGTTTCTTTTTAAAATTTTGTATATCTGGACACATGCTACATCTGCCAAGGTAGCAATTTGGTGATGGGGGATTGCATATAAGTCTTTTTAAACAATCTTTATAAGTTTCCAGCACAAAATCCTGCACATTTTCTGTCAATTTTTTCAGGTTTATTGCGTGGAGCATTAGTTTTGTATTTTGATGTATTTTACAAACACATACATTATGGCTTCCTGACACATCTGCTAGAACCACATTTTTTGGCCGAAGTTCACAAAATTTAGAAATTCCAATAGTTATCCCTTCATGTTTTTCTTTAAATAAAGCATAAACTTCTCGAAGATTTCCGAGTAAAAGTCTTTTATTTTTTTTTTACTTTTACACCATTTTCTGTTATTGACACGTAGTCTTTACATCCTGGTAGACATCTGCTGACATCATCAGTTTCATAAAAGATTTTCACCACATCAACAATTTCTAATGGCAATCGTTTTCCAAGTTTTGGATTCGGTGTACTCAATACGCCTTCTGTCTCAACCAAGTTTTTTACCTTTCGTGCCATGAAATTTGTTATTTGAAATTCCTCCTCCATTCTTTTCAATGTCCAGCTTTTAGGTAAAATAGTTAAAAGTTGAATTTTATCACTGTTTTTAGTTATTGATTTAAACTTTTCTTTTAGTTGTTCGATTATTTCCGATTCTGGGCATACGTGAGAGGTTGAAGGTGTTGAATTTGGGAAAATGTTGGTTTTAATTGATGTTGTTATTTTTTCTAACTTTCTAGTTGTATACCCTTTTAATGGAATTTTTCTCGAACATATTGGAGATTCTTGTAAATATGTTAAACTTTCGTTTAACTTAGAAATTCGAACATCTCCCGAAACTGATGCTTCACTTTCCGAGTCTGAAGTCTCGTTTTCTGGCTCGTTCATAGATTGAATATTATTGTTTACACTTCCTTTAAATTTATAAAGTTCTCTTCTGCATATATCACATATTTTATTTGATATTGAAATGTTATTACTAATTCCAGTCATCCATTGCTGAACTTTTCGAAGTCCTCTTGCATTCCGGACATGAGCAACTTTTTTAAATGGATTACAACAATATATTGTATTAAATGACATATTGTTTACAGAGGCAAAAAACAATCACTTTGAACGATTTTAGTTTTATTTAAAAATATTGATTTTATAGCAACACATGTGGTTTTTTAAAGCAACGTGCTTAAAATGGTTTTTTTTCGTGGTGCTTCCTTTGACTTCTCGTTTTTCAATAATTTCTCTATATCCAAGTTATTTGACACTACGAACCACACCCGACAACATTTATACTGTTGTCTCGCTCTAACATAATTACCTGTCAAACCAACCCTAACACAGGTCTGTACTGAGTACAGTACTGAGTACAGTACAGAGCTAAAGAACCAGAAACAAATAGCGGCGTGCGTGCATAGCCCGCCGACGCTCACGAGCACAACCAACCACATTCATAAACAGTAACAGTAACAGCACCGACTTTTTAAATATCTACCTTTACTCTATGATAAATATTTCTGGATCCAAGCATACCCCCAGTCTGAAATTTTTTGGAACTTTAGGGAAGGAACCAATCTTAAACATATATTTATTTCAGATTTTTCAAATTGTCGTTTTTACAGCTATAGCCTCCCGAATTATAAGTCAAGAGATGTGACCTTGGACCTTTCCAAAAAAAAATCATGTTGTATATCAAATTAAAGGTAATTAATTAACCTTTCAAAACCTTGATGAGTTGCGTAACTATAATACTTTTCAAGAAAATGATAATTAAGTAAGTACAAATTTGTAAATTTTGACCTTTTTTTTACGATTTTTAAGACCACATATTTCCGGATACAGAAGTGCCAGTGCCCTCAAACTTTGCACTTATTTTAGTTCTGTAATAATCTGTCTTCCTACGAAAAATCATACAATTTGGAGAAGGTAGTGTACACCCATTGGTTGATTTGACATGGAATTACCCATATGCATATCTTCATACAACCAAAGACAATATATACTTTTTTATGTCATAAGTGGACTTCTTGACAGGCTTGGCCAAACATATAATGCAAGTGAGTGGAGATTATCTGTTGATAGTAGCAAAGAAAATCTTAAGCAGTTTTACTACACAAGACCATAAGAAGCCATCATTGCCAATCGGACACGCCGTTATTGTGAAGGAATCATATGAAACCATGACCAATTTTTACAAAAATAGAAACTGCGAAAAACACAATTGGAAAGTGCGTTGTGAATTGAAAGTTGTTGCTATATTGAAAGCTCTACAAGGTGGTTACACAAAGAATTGCTGTTTTCTTGTCTCAAAAGAGCTCAAAACGTGGATTATGTGAAGAAAGATTGGCCGACAAGAACCAGGAACTACAGCACGAGTTCACAATTAAAACATGCTTCCATAATCAAAAAGGAAAATCGTAGCAGGCGTAATTATATATATTATTTAAAATATTTAAAAGAAAACATTTTTATTACTTAATAGCTTAAATTCAACGTATATTTATTTTGTCTAACTCAATACCTTAGTTTTAAATATCATTTTTTTGTTTTACTTAATAATTTGAATTTAATGCATATGTATATTTATTTTTTCTCACTTAATATCTTAGTGCCTTCTATCATTTATTTGTGTCTATTTAAAAAGCAAACAAAATACAATTTTATTCATTCTTTTCAAATCAATCGAATAATAAACAATTCAAAAAAAAAATATAGAAAAAAGCCTTTTTTTTATAAAAGATAAAATAATAAAAAATAAATAAAATAAAAATTAACCGTTGGCGAATTGGACGCTTTGACTGTCTGTTCTAGCCTCGATAATATAATTTATTATAATAATAATAATTAGCGGACAGCTTGGACGGATTCGTCTGGCTTTGTCCCTATTTATTTATTACCTATAAAGAGTCTCAAACCCTACAAAATGTAATTATGACCCCATTACATATCAATATTGGATTAGTAAAAAAATTTGTTAAAGCACTACACACGGGTAGTGAAGCATATTTTCTTATTTAAAAACAGTATTCACAAATCTTTCAATGGTCTCCAAATCCGAAAACTATTCCGAAGATCTACATTGAAAAAGCTGCCTGGCAGTCATTTCGATAAATTGTTTCGAACTTTATGGGAAATAAGCGGAATCCAGATTTGAAAAAATCATTTTAATATTTTTTTTGTGCAGTCAAGCTAATTTCAGGCGTAAAAATGTATAATTTCAGGTGTAAATATGTCTCTAAAAATACTTTTCCTATATTTGCATTTCGAATTTACTCCACAAACCTTGGGGCAGTTAGTGACGAGCATGGTGAATGACTTCACCAACAACTTAAGCCCATAAAGCAGGGAATTTGGAACGAAAATATGATGGAAGAATTTATTTGGTTCCTTATATGTGACCATCTCCGAGAAAAGGACCTAGTGTGTCAAAAACGGGTTGTGTCAAAAACGGTGGATTCTGGCAACTAAAAGGGTGTAGAAACTTTAAATGCGTTTTTTTCTCAAAACTTAATTTTCACACACTAGGTCCCTTTTCTCGGAGAAGGTCACATATGAGAATTAATAGCTGAATATCACAGTGGAGAAAACAAAAGTAGAAATTATATTTAGATCTTTTATTTAAATTTGTAAAAGTTTTTTAATAAAATCAACATTTACCCAGAGATTTTCGTGGTATATGGCTAGAGCTATTTTCATTAGCATTATGATTTAGCAATAAACAATGTTATATTTTGCTTTTTTCGATTTTTTATGAAATTTTAGGAAATAAAAATACCATTTTGTGCCAAAAGACTATGTTTTTCATCACTATATTCAGAATAACTCTGAAATTGTATGTCCGTCCGTCCGTCTGTCCGTTCGTCTGTCTGTGTGTCCATGTAAACATTGTAATCAAACTACAGGTCGGAAATATAAACTTATATTGGCCATATAACGAATGCTATTGAAATTGTTGAAAATCTGTTCATATCCAGATCTAGTGCCCATACAAATGATCCCTATGAGATCGACTTAAATTGCCATAATATCGCCATAATTGACATATTGGGCTCTTGTAAAAACTAGATGAAAGAGCACAAAAAGTGTCCCAATATGTTCAAGATTTTAAACGGAGATGGACTATCCATTCCAAAAAAGAGTTACAGAAATCACTATAAAACCCTAATGGAAAGATTTCCGGAAAAGGTCCATAAGTTCGTAGGTAGTGATTAGAATTATAAAAGATATATTTTTTTGTAAGCTTTAATATAATTTTTATTTAATTAAAAAAAATTTTAAGGTTCACTAGCTTCCTTATTATTACGTTTTATATATGTTGAGTTTTTTTCGATAACAAATATCGGAAATGATGTTAGTCTTAAACAAAAAATTTTTTGGATCTTTTCAGCATATAACAATCTCATCCGATAGGAAATTTATTAAATGTGGAAATAAATAGTCCGATCAAGATTAAATTTGGTGATGTCACTATGCTATACTGGTTAATAAAAGGGTGGCAGGGTAAAGTGTTATGTTCTCTTTATTAAAAGATCCCACAGTGCTCATATTTTTGACTTCAATACTTAATAGTTTTTGGTTATTAAATGAAATTTTTTTTAGTTAGAAAAAGTTTTATTTTAGAATATTTGTCAAACTTTATTGACATATAAATTTCACACCTACTAAGTTGAAATATTTTGATTTTGATAAAATTATTGAGAAACTCTGATCTACTATAACTCAGAAACTTCACCATGCAACAAACAGCTTAACAATAGACAACTAAGTAACAAACACCAGTCACAACAATAACAGCATTAACAACTACGAGGCAATAATCTATGAACAAAACCACAACCTACCACTTACAAATAATATCAAATACAACAAGAATTTTTGTTGTTTTACCGCTGCCTACTCAATAAACCAAGTAACAACTACAACATAAAAATACATTATACTGTAATAATAACAAAACGCCCAACTATGGACCAACACGGTAGTTCATTTGAAATCAGATTAGTACTAACTTTAAGGCAGCCAAGCTTGACTATTAGTTCCGATCTGATGATCAAGTCTCAAAATATAATTGTGCATTTGGTTCTTCAACCAGAGCAACCTGAATAGTACTTTGTTTTGTATGTCCCATTTTTTTTCATCTTCATCTTTACCTTCACAAACAATAGTTTTGATCAGCTGAGAATCAGCTTAACCATTATTGGTGTGATCGTGATTTCAACAAACAGCCGGATACCGTATAACAGAATCAGATTCGGTTAGGTTGATAAGAGGAGTTATCTCTAATAGATATCATAAATGGCTCATATCCTGTATATCCCGATTTCGGTTGCGATAATGCGGTTCCTTACCAGGAAGGTATTCTGAGTTGAATCCTCGGATTGGATACATATTTTATATATTTCGGAATGGAAATGGGTGTTGAAAAAACTATTTTTTTTTTCGTTTTTTTACTTTTATTTTCATATAGTATATGACATAAATCACAGCTCCATAGTTGTAACCGAATGGCTGCAATATAATGCAGTTAGTGCTTTGGAATATCTAGCCCAATCACCAGATCTCAATCCCATAGAAAATATATGGGAACTTGTAGATCGAAAAATACGTGCATAAAATTACACAAACAAAACAGATCTCATAGAGGCATTTAATTCAGAGCGGCAAAAAATTTAAATGGATATCATCAATAATTTAATAGACTCGGTTTTATATCTATACTAATATTATAAAGTGGTAATGTGTGTTTGTTTGTTTGTTTGTAGGAGGTAATCTCCGTAACTACCCATCTGATATTCCTGAAATTTTCATAGAATCTTACTGCGGATATGGGAAGTGCTATAGGCTATAATTTTTTAATTATTTTTAGTGGGCGTGGCACCACCCTCACAAAGTAAATTTTTAATCTCATATACATACATATATTGAGTATTATGACAGGGAGAGCTTTACAAATTTGTGTGAGGTCACCTATTATAAATATTAGTAGCTACGCCGGAAATGGGCGGGATCGGACAAGTGGGCGTGGTACCTCCCATACAAGAAATAATTCAATATTATATATCTCGAGTTCTGTGATAGAGAGAGCTTTTCAAAATTGTCTGGTGTCACCTATTATTAATGCAAGTAGTCGGACAAAAAATGGGCAGTACCAATAGGCGTGGCACCTGCCATACAAATTAAATATAAAATGTCATATATCTGGACTACTGTTATAGTGAGAGTCTTGGGACTTTGTGTGAGTCCATAAGTTATTTATGTGATTAGTTAGACAAAAAATGGGCATGATCGGAGCAGTGGGCGTGGCACCGCCCTACAAATTAAATATATGATATATCATATAACTGGTGTACCAAAAAAGGGAAGCTTTGACACTTTGCACGACACCATCAGATCTTAGTATGTGTAGTCGGACAAAAAATTGGCGTGGCACTCCCCATGCAAATAACTATTTAATGTCATATATCAGGAGTACTGTAAAAGAGAGGGCTTTGTGGCTTTGCTTCTTTGTGTGAGTAGTCGAACAAAAAAATGGGCGTGATCGTAGCTTTGGGCATAGCACTGCCAATGCAAAATAGATATCTAATAGATATCTAATATCTAATATCATATAACTGGTGTACTATAAAAGGGAAAGGCTCGACATTTTGCACGTGTCAATCAGATATTAATGTGAGAAGTCCAATAAAAATTGGGCGGGCAGAGATTAGTGGGCGAAGCACCTCCTATATAAATAATATGAAGTACTACAAAAGCAATAGTCTTTTGACAAGTACATTAGTTATCAATGTGATTTGTCGTGGAAAACATATCGCCAAAATCAAAAATTCGCCAAAACCGAAAATTGCGAAAAATAAAAATAGCCCAAAAAAATCTTCAAAATCGAAAATGGGCAAAATCAAAAATCGCTAAAAAGAAAAATTGCCAAATGATATTCTAAGTTCAAGGCCAATAGTTAAGTGTTGCCAGATCTAGCGAAGCACACCGGGTTACATCTAGTATTTTATAATTTTATATATTTTTAATAATTTTATACGGGGTACCCATATACGACATACATAAATCGATTTTTTCATCGAAATTTTGGAGGGTTCGAAAATCATTTTAGAGATATCGTTCCTTGGGCAAATATGTACCAGAATATCGATGAGCCCATGGAGTAAAAATAATTGACCCACCCTAATATATATATTAGGGGTACAGCGGTTGTATGAAAAAAAGTTTTTGGTTGAATTTTGAGGTGTGTGGGTCGGATTATTGTGACACTAGATCTAAAACTTTAGTGCGCAAAATCGGAAAATGCTTCCTGGACGCGCATTGTGTTCAAAGTTCAAATATGAATTTATATATAAAAATTATCAAGAAAATCGTTTTTCACAAAAATTTTGATATTAATAATTGCGTTTCAATTAAATTAATTAATAAACTATAATCTAGGGTAAATTGTCTTTCTAATAAAATCTATTATCGGTAGAAAAACAGCCCAGTTATATCAAGTTCCCAGGCAATAAGTGCGCCGCAGACCACTTTATTAAAAAATCGAGCTCGCATTTTTAAAAACATTGCATTCTCCTGGTTCCAGAATGATCTTATGTAAAGTATTTTGTCTATTGTTATGCCGTTCTAAATTAATGTCAAAGCGGTATGTATTATTTAGCACTATTTCAAAATCTCCAATTTAACTTTTTCAAAAATTTTCCGGAATCAACGATTGGACTTTAAGGTCTTATTAACAAAATACATATGAATAAAAATGTCCTTAATTTGGCGAGGGCAGCGTTTTTATTTCAGCGGATTTGGATAAAAGTGCGATTTTTCATACTTTTTCAATTGTTAGGCTACATCTTTTTTGTGTTTCTATATTTCAAATATCTTTTATCAAAATATTATACTACTTGATATAAGTTCTCATTCTTGGTAATTAAGGTTAAATTGAAGCACTATAAATTGTCCGCCTTTAAGGACAAAAGTCAAATTTAAGGATATTTAAATTTTTTTAAACAAAATATCGAAATAATATATATTTGTGGAAGGATTTCGATAAAAGTTGTTGATACTATTTTAATAATTTTAAAAAATAATATTCTGGACTTATTTTTTGAAATCTGGTTAATTTGAAATTCCAAAAAAAAAAAAGAAAATGGCTGTCACCCTCATATATGTATATTTAAAAAAAATTATGAATAAAAAAATTATGAAATAAAATTCCTTAAGTTCTGAATTTTGAATTAAAATTTATTAAATATCATTATAAATATTTGTTGAACACACAAAAGATATGTAAATGGGTTTGTTAATAAATAATTTCGTAAGGGCATAAGGGGATGCCAATCAATTTTAGGCATTTCATAAACACACACACAGCATTGTATAGTTTTTTGTTTGGAGCTTAAATATGTGTTTTATGTTTGTGTTAGTAGCAAGTTTAAATGATTATTACTCCAAAAAAAAAAAAAAATGTACCAGATCGAAATACCTTTCAAATGGTGTATATATATATTTTTTTTTGTCGAAATTGGTTAGTAACTGGGAGTTTAGATTTCAACTAAAATCGCCTTGCCTAGTAATATTATATATATATATATATGTGACCTTCTCCGAGAAAAGGGACTTATTGTGTGAAAATTAAGTTTTGAGAAAAAAATGCATTCAAAGTTTCTACACCTTTTTAGGTACCAGAATCCACCGTTTTTGACACACTAGGTCCCTTTTCTCGGAGAAGGTCACATATATATATGTATATTAATAAATAAAACATACACATTTTTAAACCCTATACCACTATGTGGTTTGGGTATAATAACTTTGTGCTGTTGTTTGTGACTACCAAAAATATTTGACCTAGACCCATCTTTTATTATACCAATCGAATCAGAATCACTATCTGATTCGATTTAACGATGTCCGTCCGTCCGTCTGTGTGTCCATGTAAAGCTTTTAATTAAACTGCAGGTCGCAAATATGAATATATTTTGATGAAATTTGAAATATAAGCTTCAATCGGCAACAGGATTAAAGCAGTTGAAACTGGTGAGAATCCGTCCATGTTCAGCCCTAGCCCCCATACAAATGAACCCTATGAAACCGACATAAATTGCCATAAAATCAAAATTTTCATATAGATCTTACTCAAATTGGGTTTGTACGAGTTTATTACATCCATTAATGAGTAGTCCAAAAATGATCCCTATGGGACAACTCTTAGTCATAGGCCCCATATATAGCTGCTTCCCGATCTTCACCTAAATCTATCAAAAAACAAAAATATTGCACTGATTCTTCTCAAATTTTGTTTGTATATATTTTTGCAAAATACAAGAGACTTTACCAAACATGGTGAGGATCGGTCCATTTTTGGGCGTAGTCCCCATATAGATATATCATCCGATATCTCAAATTTGATTTTTGTTTATTTTCTATATCCAGTTAGTTGGGCCTGAGAGATAGGGTCTCTAAGCGCATGGTATAGGGTAACGTATAGTCTGTCTAGACCGACTATAATTTTCTTACTTGTTAAATTTTTAAATTAATAAAAGAATTTTTATTTTTGTGCTCCAATTTTTTGGTATTAACGGTTCAAGTCATCAGAAATATATTTCGGTAAAAGTTTCTATTGTATTCAACTCGAGAATAATCTTTATATACGATCTCATACAAAACCATGGAAAATTTTGATGTTTACTTATGCACAAAATTATGCATGTTTGTGAATGGCTTTGTCTTGGCTAAAAAGGTTTTAAAATTACTGACCATGTGATACTAAAAACTAAAAAATCATTTTTTCACACCCGGATCCCGCATGTTTACATTCTCTATTTCATATTTAAGTTTCAGAGCGATCTGAGGGTTCAACCTTTCTGATTAGTGCCTTCCATTCTATATCCCTTAACTGGTTGCAAAAATCAAGATTATATATTTGTACACGATTTTTATTTCAATAAAGTCCAAATGATATTTGCACTGTTGTAGTTTATAGGGTAAACAATATAAGATTGTTACTTGTGAGATATTTAAGTTATGAAACGGAGAAAACTCTTCAGAAAGATACTTACTATTCTAAATAATGCTAATAATATTCTAATAACCACCATAGTTATCTTAATTAAACGAAATTTATTGTACCACTGGCCTAATTTTCGCAATCGTGACAGAAAAAATTCCGTATGGAAATATATTTCGATAGTGTAAATATTCATAATTTCCTTACGCGTTACGAAACGAAACGATTTATTATTTCAGTATTGTAAAACAAATGTAACAGATTAATCAGAAAATGTAAACATAATCATATGTTTATTATAAAATTGAACCAAACTAACATTAAAAAGAAGTAAAATCTATAATATTAAAACGCTAGGCTATTTCCTGTTAACGATGTTTTGTTCTAGCGTTTTATCCCGACTTTGACCAAGCGTTTATTATTTGAAAGGTATTTCTTTTTAGCTGTTCATCAGATCTACAGATTTTAAATTTTTTTCCATTATTACATAAAATTATACATATGCTATGTGTGTGGTTGTTAAATTTGTTAATGTGTTTGTTAATGGGTTTGTTATCTTCATTTACAATAATCATAAAGCAAAAAAGCGTTGGTTTGTGAATTGGCTAAGTTGAGAAATAAATTTGCCTAGAAATTGCACTAGAATTTCGAGCGCTGGAATTTGCTAGTAGTAATAAATCGATTTTACTTTTTCTTTTATTCATCATCTTCCGATTCCGTATAAATTTCAAAAAAATTGATATTTTGAAATTTATCAAAAATTTTTATTTTTAAAATGTGACCATTCCTCTCAAAATTTAATTTGTCTTAAATGAAATCAACAAATTATACACGAATTATTCAAATAATTCTTGCATATCGATTGTGGCAAATATATTACTATATCTATTATTATCTATAATATTAATAGGCAAGGCGATATTTTGTGACCGATGTAAGTTTCACATTTTTACCCCGCTTTTGACAAAAAATTTATCATTTGAAAGGTTTTCTTTTTAGCTGTTTACAGATTTTCATCGTCTGGAATATTTTTTTGGAGTTATGATCGTTTAAAGTTGCTACTAACACATACATAAAATTATACAATGCTATGTGTGTGTTTATTATTATTTTTTAAATGAGTTAAATTATGAAGCATACCTTTAGGGTCTTTATTAAATAAAAACTAAAATTTCCTAGAATTTGCACTCGAATTTCGAGTGCTGGAATCTGCTAGTCATTATTTTTATTATATTTTTATTTCATTCTAGCAACTTATATTCACAACAATTTGTTTAATTGCTCCTTAAGTTTAGTATTTACAAAACTTATATCTAAATATTACAATAGCTATGGAATAATCTCATGGAATTAGTAAGTGCCTCATTAAATGCATATTCAGTCCTATGAAAATCAATATGAAACAAAACAAGTTTTGCTCAAATTTCGTATGCAAAAACAATAATGAAGAGATATTCCTAAGATCTTCCTAAGATTTCGTAGATAACCAAAGGCATCTATTTTAATAAGATGTAAGCGGATTGGAAATGGTTAAAAAGGACTATGTAAACTTAACAAATTTCACCTGTATTCTTTCAAAACGTTTAATGTGGATATTAGGTTTGGGACTCCAAAGTATGGAGAAATGGTGAAAATAAAATCTTTTTAGCATGATACTCAAAGAGACTACCAGAGGTACGACTAATGAAACTTAAAAGGAAATAAGCTTTTGGTACTATGTAGTTGAAATGACTGCAAAATGAAATCTTAGTATTAAAAACCACTCTTAAAGCTAAAATTTCATTCACTGCAGATAAGACTTGATCCTTTATTAAATATTGGCTTAATAAAATATGGCTACATCTATGAAATGACATTTGGCGGCATTTTCCTAAATTGAAAGGAAGGGAATCACTCTAAGTCATTCTGTAACTCTAAAACAGCTTTGCTGTTGTAAATTGGCTTAAAAACCTGAAGATCATTGGCATATAAAAGATTAATCAATATATTGAAAAGTAAATGACCAAAGATACTACATTGGGGAGCACCTGATGTCGGAGTGAAAAAATTTGAGCAAGCTCCATCACTAGAGGTTACACAAGATCTGCCCGCTAAATAATAGCGGAACCAACTCAGCATCTGTAAACCAATTTTAGGAAGTTTTAACAATAGGAACTCATGTGGTACTCGTTACTCGAAAAAACATTTGTGCAACCAAATGATTTACAATTGCTGGACATCGAATTGGGACCCCGTTTTAAGGCTTGTGGTAACGAAAAATTCATTTAATTCATAATGGTCGATGATGACCATATGTTGGCCTACGATATTTTGGACCAAAAGGCACTATAGTTAGTTGAGAATATTTACCTATAAAACCCACGGACAAAACATTGGGTCGTAAAATATTCTTATCTCGGATTGTGATGGCATCATGGCACATCTCGAAGCAAACCAACGAAACGACAAGCATACGAGTAAATACATATGTTTTTATTAGGCTCTATGCTGGGTCCCACCAGATGGTTGATTCGTATGGTGCTTTATTTTATGTGGTCAAAAAATTCGATGCTGTAATTCATTGTGTTTATAATCAAAATATGACGGCTGAAGATAGTGAAGTTAAACACACAACTTCGTAAAATATACACCAAATTTTTTTTGCCTGCGAGGGATTGGTTTGGTTAATATCTGACAAATTGTTAAAACCCCATGTTCGATGTTTTTCGGGGTATTAATTTCGTAAAAAAAATGTTGAAAAACTTGGCCAATTCACTGAAAAAACCTTCGAAACTCTTAGTGTTTGAAATATTTTTGAGCAAAAATATTTTTTCCATAAACAATACGACAAAATGCCTAACATTTTTTTTCTCAAGATATACACTTCATAGACCCTGATTGCAAATTTATATAGACCAGCCCTCTAAATTCGATTGAAAATTCTAGGAAATTTTATTTTTTCATTTAATAAATATCTTTATATGAGCTTAATGGTATGCTAATCAATTTCAGGCAATGCACAATTCAACACTTTTTAAATATTTGTTGAACATACAAAAGATATATAAATGGGTTTGTTAATAAATAATTTTATATGAGCCTAAAGGTATGCTAATAAATTTTAACGAATTCACAATTCAACACAGGGATTTTGATATCTATAGTATTAATAGGCAAGCCGATTTCTTGTGACCGATTTTAAGGCTTCAATTAATAACCGATTTTGACAAAAAATTTATCATTTGAAAGGTATTTCTTTTTAGCTGATCATCAGATTTACTGATTTTTAAATTTTTTCATTTATTTTGAGTAAATTCCATTTAAAATTGCTACTAACACGTATATAAAATTATACAATGCTATGTGAGTGATTATTAAATATGTTAATGTGTTTGAAAAAAAAAGAGTTTGTTTTCTTCATTCACAATAATACTTGTGTTGTATTGAAAAATGTATTTTGGACATAAACCAAAAAAGGTGTTGAATTATGAATTGGCTAAAGTTGAAAAATAAAAAAAAATAAAGTTTCGTAGAATTTCCACTCGAATTTCGAGCGATGGAATCTGCTAGTTTATAATAAACACACACGCAGTATGTGTTTTATGTATGTACTAGTAGCAACTTTAAATGGGCATTACTCCAAAAAAATGTTCCAGACGGTGCAAATCTGGATAGCTAAAAAGAAATATCTTTCAAATGAGGTATGATCGGTCACAATTGGTTGGTAACAAAAATTTTTACATCATTCACAAGAAATTGCCTTGCCTATTAATATTGAAGATATAATAAATTTGTTATTTGTTTATTTATTTTTGACCTAAATTAATATTTTTTTCAAATATATTATAGATATATATTTTGCACTAATATTTTCTTTTTTTTTTTTGCTTTTTATTGGAGATAAATATCTTTTCGCATGCTATTTTGCTAACGAGTAAAATTCAACATGGTTGCATTCGAATGATCACTCGTTATCGAATTCCAAAATCAGAAATTTCGTTACATATTATTCGTTATCGATAAAATATGTGTTCTTTAGGAATCTCTTCTAAAACCTTTATTACTGTTGCGTTTAGAAATTTGCTAAGCTGGCGGGCCTTCTGTAGCACTTTATACATTTAAATCAGCACAATGTTAAAGTTTTGTTTAAGATCTTGTTGGCTCATGTATTCGTTGTAATTTTCAAATAATCAAACTTCCTACTACAGATGTATAATAATATTACAGTGTTTCCTTAGAAAATAATAACAATTATATAGTCTATAAACTAGAACGAGGACTTAAATAAAAAATTGGAACACAATTTAAAGACACTATAAGACTACACATTATACTTATGTGTAAACAGTTATGTCTGAAATTTTTTTATACTATTAAAACACTGTGCACAATTTACTTATACATATATGTTTATTAAACAAAACAAAACATTCTATTAATTTGTTTCTGGATTATAAATGAATGTTCATTAATATTTTTAGTAGATCATAAAGAAGTTTCTTAACTTAATTAAAATAAAATAATGTATTTCAATTAATAACATTACTCTGAGTTATTTTATTGGTAACTCGATAATTTGATTGGATTTTATCTTATATCTTTATAACTGCCCTCAAATACGTTTGTAGTTCTTTGTAAACACCTGTTGCTATCATACTTTTTGATTTGCAAACTCCTTTAGCGGTTAACCTGTTAGGAAGTTAATTAAAAATGTATGTTACTGATTAAATAAATGTTCGTGTGCGTCAACATTGTATTTGGCTTGTGTTGTTAAATCGTAAGAAAGATTGAACATTACTTTACTTTCAATATACTTTGAGTTGGGTGAAAATAATTAAAAGAAACTTATTTTTTACAAGCTGTTTGTACCCGACATTGCTTGGGTTTGCCCAAATGAAATGAATTGGAGTTACTTTGTGTTTTCTTAAATTACCAAATAAATATTGTTTTAATGTATACTACTTTTAAATTAATAAGATAATAGTTTTTCCATTTGGTGTGAATATATGCTGACCGGCTAGATATATTTGGCCACTTATAGTTTACTATCAGTATAAATACTACGTTATTAGCGCAATTAGTATAATACACATTTAAACCATAATCATATTTCAAAAATAAAGAAATATAGTGTGAGTGACAATACGTTGGAAACTTTTAATGTAGTATATAACTGACGACTTAACCGGTCAATACCAAAAAAATTTGATCATAAAATTTAAAACTCGTTTAATAATTTGAACATTTGTATGCTTTTTTTATTTAGAAAAGAAGAAATATTAACACAACTTCAGAACAAAAATAATTAATTGATTGATTTTTATGCCGTTGACAAAACAATGGAAACATTTACTATAAAATAACATTGTGGCAAAAAATGATGGTCATGATCTTGGGGATGGATGATTCTTATACCGAATGATTGTATTAGGTTATTATTGGTCCGGTGTGGGTATAGGCACATTTTATGACTGTTTAAATATTTTCAGTTTTTCGTAAACACTATTCGCCAGCAGTATTCTAATTCCAGTTCATGTGTTCTTTATCAAGATTAATGCTAGCCAGACGATTTTTTTCTTCATGAGACGATGAAAACCAAGATCAGCCTTCGGAAAACAGTTCGACCACATAAATTTTTGTTTCAGATTGTTAATGACCTCTTTAGATAATATTTTTTAAATTATATTATCCTGTCTTTACACATTTTATGGGGCCGGCACCTGAATGTTGTGTCGTCACCATACCTTGGATTATGTATTTATTCGACCAGCAATAAAATCATCTATTCTTCTGGTTTTCAACTCTTCACAAAACTTTATTCTTGCCATCTATCTATATATATAAAATTCATTTTCTGTTTGTTTGTTTGTTTATTTGTTTATTTGTTTGTTTGTTTGTTTGTTTGACCGCTATACAAATTTTTATTTTTCAACGGATTTCCCTAAAATTTTGCACACACGAGCTCTATACCCCAGGAAAGGTCGCCATATACTTTTTACCGGCCACGCCTACTTTTACGCCCACTTTTTATGTAAAATTCATTTTCTGTCTTATTCATTTTTGTTCACTATACAAATTTTTATTTGTTAACATATTTCTCTGAAATTCGGTACACACGATCACTGTACTCCAGCTAAGGTCACCATGTACTTTTTATCGACAACGCCTACTATTACGCCCACTTTTTGTATACAATTCATTTTTTTATTGTATATTTGTTCGCTATACAAATTTTTATTTTTCAACCGATTTCTCTGAAATTGCTATACACGATCTCTGTACCCCAGAGAGGTCGCCATATGATTCTTGCCGGCCACGCCTACTTCTACGCCCACTTTTTATACAAAATTAATTTTCTGTTTTTTGATATATTTCTTCACTATAAAAATTTTTATTTTTCAAGGGATGTCTAAAATTTGGTCACACGATCTCTATACTACAGGGAAGGTCACCATATGCTTCTTACAGGACATGCCTACTTTGCGCCAACTTCAATGTATATAAAACTTATTTTTTTCCTTTTATTTGTTTCTTTATTTGATTGCTATACAAACTTTTATTTTTCAATGGCTTTCTCCGAAATTTAGTACATATTCCAGGGTAGGTCGCCATATGATGTTTACCGACCACGCCTACTTTTACGACCAATTTTCATATAAAATTCATATTTTGTTGTGTGGTTTATTTCTTCCCTATACAAATTTGCACTTTTCAACGAATTTCTCTGAAATTTGGTTTACAGGGAAATAACTACACGGTGAACAAATTCCCCAAACTTAAGAAAAGGTACCCAAAAGAAATGAACAAATTCCCCATTTTTTTTAATCGAAATAAAAATTGAACTTACTCCCCAAATTCATTCTTAAATTTTTACATATTTTTATTTAATGAATTTTGTTAAATATTTATTTTAGTGAACATTTGCATACTGCTCTCATTATATGTCCTACAATAGATGCATTTAAAATGAGTATTCTTTTCAATAGCATCATTTCGTTACGCGGAAGCTACGCACACGGGGAATACAGCTTAGCTAGAATATCGGAATGATCTGAAAAATATATTTTGACAATTAAAATAAGTTGGCAACAGCTGTGCGGCAGCACAGGTGTGGCTGCCAAACGCGCGGAAGCGGCGTGCGGCGCGCGAACGCGGACGCGACGCGCTCTAGGAACACAGCTCAGCTAAAATATCGCAATGCTCTAAAAAATATGTTTTAGGAATTAAAATAAGTTAGCGAGAACTAAGCGCAGCACGGGTAGTAGCTGCGAGGAAGCGGCGCGAGGCGCGCGGACGCGACACGCTCGCGGAACACAGCTCAGCTAAAATATCGCAATGATATATTTTGGTGATTAAAATAAGTTGCCAAACGCGCGGAAGCGGGCGCGACTCGCTCGCGGAACACAGCTCAGTGAAATGTCGTATGATAAATTTTATCTACATGGAACAATTACCTATTGATCAAAATAGGCCACACATATACTATAAGCAGTTGCTTGAAGAAACCTTGCGACACAATATTAAACGTCGCATTAGTTTTTCATTTCTGAAACTTGAATTTGACGTCTCTGCTCAATGATGATCACTTATTGAATGAAGTAATTCAATTTTTAAAAGTTCTGATTCCTTTAATTTACGAACCATTCCGTTATATTTGATGTTTATAAATAAACTGAAAAAAAAAACTTAAAGCGGTTTCGCAGCTTATTTTTGAAGCATTTTTGCTTATAAAAATCTTCTAAATTAAAAAATCAAAAAATTTTTAATTGAAATAAAAAATGAATTTACTGCCCATAAAAATTTTTGGGGAGAAAGTTCATTTTATTGGGGAATTTGTTAATTGGGAACTAAGTACTCAGCGCCTGGTAAGCATAGTGAACCATTTTTCAAGTTAAATGCCTTTTTATCGCGGGCAAGACCGGGTAAAAGTAGCTAGTTATTTAATAATAATTGAAAGAAAACGTCAAAAACTATAAATATATAAGTAATTGTTAAGACTTTTTATATTTTGTTTCACAATTTTTTCTGTTTTTATTGTTTTAATCAATTCTGGTAAAGAACTTTACAAGTTTCCATTGTTTTGGCATCACAAAAAAAAATCTCTCTTATTATGTTTATCTCTTTTTTTATTATTTACTGATGCGCTCGTATTCGGTGGAGCCTGTATATCAAATTTCATATGCATATCTATAAAATTAATAGGCGAGGCGAGGCATTTTCTTGGGACCGATGTAAATTTGTCAGTTTTAATCCTATTTTGACCAAACGTCCCTCATTTAAAAGGTATTTATCTTTAGCTGTCCACCGAATTTTCAGCTTTGTACCGTCTCGAATATTTTTTTTGAGTAATGCTAATTTAAAGTTGCTCCTAATTGAAATAAAAAATACATAAAATTATGCAATGTTATGTGTGTGTTTTTATACCCTATACCACTATGTGGTTTGGGTATAATGACTTTGTGCTGCTGTTTGTAACAACCAAAAATATTTGACCTACACTCATCTTTAATTATACCGATCGAATCAGAATCACTATCTGATTCGATTTAACGATGTCCGTCCGTCCGTCTGTGTGTCCATGTAAAGCTTGTAATCAAACTGCAGGTCGCAAATATGAATATATTTTGATGAAATTTGGTATTTAATCTTTTATCGGCCATGGGATGAACGCTATTGAAATTGACGAGAATCGGTCCATGTTCAGACCTAGCCCCCATACAAATGACCCCTATGAAATCAACATATATTGCCATAAGATCCAAATTATCATACCAATCTTAGTCAAATTGGGTTTGTATGTATATATTACATCCATTAATCAATAGTCCAAAAATGATCCCTATTGGCCAACTCTTAGTCATAGGCCCCTGCTTCCCGATCTTCACTTAAATCTATCAAAAAACAAAAATATTGCACTGATTCTTCTCAAATTTTGTTTGTATATATTTTTGCAAAATACAAGAGACTTTACCAAATATGGTCAGGATCGGTCCATTTTTGGGCCTAGTGCCCATATAGATATAGCATTCGATATGAACTTTTTCATATCTGCAGCCGAAAAAATTAATAAAAATCCCAATCAAATTTGGTTGATGCTTATTTTCTATATCCAGTTAGTTGGGCCTGAGAGATAGGGTCTCTAAACGCGTGGTATAGGGTATCGTATAGTCGGTCTAGACCGACTATAATTTTCTTACTTGTTTAGATTTGTCAATGTGTTTGCAAAAATTGTATAATTTGGGACATAAACCATTAACGACAATAACTCAATCAAATTTCATTATAGTAATTGCATATCACACGCCCTGTGCATACTCAACAAATATT
Source organism: Cordilura impudica (assembly GCA_963682025.1). NCBI lineage: Eukaryota > Metazoa > Arthropoda > Insecta > Diptera > Scathophagidae > Cordilura > Cordilura impudica. The sequence continues at coordinate 264,179,349 of OY821518.1, read as the reverse complement.
TATAATGAAATAAATTAAATGAATTAAATAGATTAAAAAAATACTGAAAGAAATAAATTTAATGAAAAAATAAAATTTCCTACATTAGGTAATAAGTTAAGAAAGTACAAAAAGGTACAAAAAGGAGGCCGTTTTGCCTCTTAAATGGTCGAATTTCCAAAAAATAAATCCTGGAATCTACACACCAAATTTCGTATTCCTAGAGTCATTTGTTACCATATTCCCCCTTTTCGCCATTTTTATCCACTTAATGTACGGATTTCCCTTCTTAGTGGATCTTTGCGCCGATAAGGGAAGCTACGAAGGGCTTGGGCTGAGCGATGATGAATCAATAAAGCGACCCTTTTATATATATATATATATAGATTGCCCTTTATCCAAAATAGGCCTTATCTACTGTGGAGTCGCCGGAAACATGGAACATTTGATGTTCCACGATACTATTTTACGGAGCTAGCAATACTCCTTCTCATAACCAGGTTTCACTGCACATATTTTGCAAAATTTTCACATAGGTTCTTGATTGATTGCACAATTGATATCCTTAACCACATCAGCTTATTCAATTTTTAGTAATTCGGCTGCCAGTGCTCCAGGAGGTTAATCATTAAATAGATGCAATCGCATAGTGGTGGTAAAACTCCAGACTTCGGTTTAAGGCCTTAATTGCATGTTTGTGCGACATGGTACACTCGATCCACACCGTTAATTTGGCAAATTTGTATCTTTGCAGTGAAACTCCAAGACGGCTGTTTTTGTGACTTTACAAAGTAATGTATTCGGTTTATGCCAAATTAAGCAACTACTTTAGGAGAGGAATCTACAACAGTGGGGATGTTGAATGTAATCCAATAAAATATTTAGAAGGAATCTTTTGTCTGAGCCACCAGGAGTATCTGAGAAAAAAAAAATGATCACTACTAATTTGTTTAAAAATCTCCATATTTTGTGGTAGATATGTATCAGCGATGCATACACATTGTTATACCCTGTACCACTATGTGGTTTGGGTATAATGACTTTGTGCTGCTGTTTGTAACAACCAAAAATATTTGACCTACACCCATCTTTAATTATACCGATCGAATCAGAATCACTATCTGATTCGATTTAACGATGTCCGTCCGTCCGTCCGTCCGTCTGTGTGTCCATGTAAAGCGTGTAATCAAACTGCAGGTCGCAAATATGAATATATTTTGATGAAATTTGGTATTTAATCTTTTATCAGCCATGGAATGAACGCTATTGAAATTGGTGAGAATCGGGCTATGTTCAGACCTAGCCCCCATACAAATGACCCCTATGAAATCAACATATATTGCCATAAGATCCAAATTATCATACAAATCTTAGTCAAATTGGTTTGTATGTATATATTACATCCATTAATCAGTAGTCCAAAAATGATCCCTATTTTACAACTCTTAGTCATAGGCCCCTGGTTCCCGATCTCCACTTAAATCTATCAAAAACAAAAATATTGCACTGATTCTTCTCAAATTTTGTTGTATATATTTTTGCAAAATACAAGAGACTTTACCAAACATAGTCAGGATCGTTCCATTTTTAGGCCTAGTCCCCATATAGATATTGCATCGGATATGAACTTTTTCATATCTGCAGCCAAAAAAATTAATAAAAATCCCACTCAAATTTGGTTTATGCTTATTTTCTATATCCAGTTAGTTGGGCCTGAGAGATAGGGTCTAGACCGACTATAATTTTCTTACTTGTTTGATTTTTTTTTTGTACATGTGAATAATTGTTGTGAAATGAGAGTAAGAGTATAACCAAAATCTCTTATTCTGTTAAAAAAAAAAATAATAATTTATTATATGTACGAGTATTTCCATTCATAATTATTGCTTTCAATAAAATAAACTACGAAAATAATTAAAATTTTTTTGTTAATTATCATACTAATTTTAATCATCATTGAAATCTAGCTTTTTTGTTCTCTTACGGGTTGACAACCTTAGTTATAATACTGCGTGTAAAACACGGTTGAAGGTTATCAAAGATTCGGCACGGCCTAATTTAACGCTCTTAATTGTTTTATTTTACTTTTTAATATTGAGGATGTTGTATGTTAGGTACTTTTTTTTCCCTTAATTATGTAAACAAATACAATTCAAAAAAAAAAAAAACTGTACTTGGGCTGATTTTAAAAATATCAGTTTTCACTTAAAAATATGGCAATGCAAATTTTCAACAGAATATAAAAATACCTTTAATTTGAAATAGTGGAAATAGTTTCTGTATTTAGGACTGCGGACTGTTGATGTGATGAAAATTTTATCCATCATCTATGGGTTTGTCATAGAATGGAATTTGACTTCTATAGATTATACGATGTACATTTTACCGTTATTTAGAACTTGCAATTATATAAATATAAAGGGTCCGCCAAATAACTTTTTTTTTTTGAAAATGCTATAAAAAACTCTAGTGATTATTATCTCAAATTTCTTTTTTTATTGAAAGTACAATCTTTCCGGTTAATAATGGAAAATAATTTCATTCAAATGGCTGCCTCGGCTGGCCATGCAGTAGCCTACACGATCGGTCTAATTTTTAAGCACATTATCGATTGTGTGCAGCTGTATTTCACCAATGGCTTCACGAATATTGTCCTTTAAAGCGCCAATTGTCTCTGGCTTGTTGGCGTAACACTTATCTTTGAGGGCACCCCACAAATAATAGTCCAACGGTGTCAAATCGCAGCTCCGTGGTGGCCACACGACATCAGCTCTGCGGCTGATAATGCGATCTTCAAAAACAGGGCGCAAAACATCGTGTGTAGCTTCGGCTGCGTGGCACGCAGCGCCGTCCTGTTGAAACCAAATGTTGCCAATATCCTCCTCTTCAATTTTTGTGAACAACAATTCGTTGAACATGGCCCGATAACGATCGCCATAGACTGTAACGGCCACTCCTTGCTCATTTTCGAAGAAAAATGGCCCAATTATGCCTCTGGACCAAAATCCGCACCAAACAGTGACTCGTTTTGTGTGTATCGGCTTTTCAATGTATGCGTGCGGGTTTTCTGTGCCCCAAATGCGACAATTTTGCTTGTTTACATACCCGACAAGATCAAAATGAGCTGCATCTGAAAATATGATTTTTTTTTGGCAAAATCGGCATCTTCTGTATGTCGATCGCAGGCCCACATAGCGAAGCGAAAACGCATTGGATGGTCAGTTGGCTTCAACTCCTGAACCAATTGGACTTTGTATGGCGTCATACCAAGGTCTTTATGCAAAATTCGTCTCAATGATGCCTCCGAAATGTTCAATTCTTGAGAACGACGGTGAATTGATGTTGATGGCGCTTCACGCAAACTTTCTGCCACAGCAGCAATATTCTCGGGTGTACACACTGTTTTTGGCTTTTCACGCTTTGGTTTATCGATGAGGATGCCAGTTTCTTTCACTTTTTTCACAAGATAACGAACATACGGAGCTGACGGTGCTTCTCTTTTTCCAAAATCCGTACGCAATTTCGCACACATTCTGCAACATTACCATGATTTTCAAAGTAATGTCGTAATATTTCCCAGCGTTGTTCAAGCGTATACACAACCATATTCGTTCAGCGGAAAGATAAAACTAATTATCTGTCAAATCAGACATGGGCTAAGTGTTACCATTCACGAAATAAGCATTAGTTGAAAAAAAAAAACGTTAGATGGCGGACCCTTTATATTATTTGGCTCTAGTCCCAAAATGTGGTCAACTAAAATGCATTAGACGTTATTAAATACAAAATCAAGATAGACTTTTTGATTGATTATTTTGCACTGAACTGCAATTCCCAACAAAAGTTTCGACGCATAGAACTCGAGACTCGAAAAGGCGTGATTTCACTATTTTAACACTAGTAATTCAAAATAATTAAAACAACAAGTAAGAAAATTAAAGTCAGTATAGATTGACTATACAATATCCTATAACACGTATTTAGAGAAAGGGTTTTAGGTCCAATCAATTGGATATAGAAAATAAGCATAAATCAACGTTAAATTACATTGTTATTGTTATTGTTAGGGTGATATAGTATATCAAAATCAAGCTGTGTGATGGAGAAAAAAATTTTAAGTGAACTCTGTTTTACTTTTATACCCTCCACACCACTGTGCAGAGGGTATAAATCAGTTTTTCATTCGGTTTGTAACGCATCGAAAAATGCATTTGCGACCCCATAAAATATATATATTCTTGATCCTTGTAACAACTCGAGTCGAAAATGCATTATCCGACCATTTACCTGGGTAAAGTTATGCTAATTTTGTTTGCCAGTATTTTCAGCAGGATGTTGTTGAAAATTCGGGCATAATTGCGGTGAGATATGTACAACAAGATGAGGAAACCTCTAAAAATTCAAAAAAATTCAGTGAGTTTATTGTAACTAGCAGATTCCAGCGCCCAAAATTCGAGTGCAATTTCTAGGCAGCTTCATTTTTCAATTAGCCAATTCACAAGCCAACACTTTTATGGTTTATTATTATTGTGAATGAAGATAACAAACTCATTAACAAACACATTAAATAATTTAATAAACACACACGTAGTACACATACGTATAATTTTATGTATGTGTTAATAGCAACTTTAAATGCAATTTACTCAAAATAAAGGAAAAAATTTAAAAATCAAATAATATACGTTTGGTCAAAATCGGGATATAACGGTAGAATAAAACAAAAAATCGCCTAGCCTATTAATATTATAGATAATTTAGTATTAAATTTATCAAATTATAAAATTGTTGCTTTTTTTTACAGATTTTGTTTACATTTGTTCTAAATAGGGCAAAAAGGATACCAAAAATTCGGCACAGCCGAATTTAACATTCTTACTTGTTTTTTTTTTTAAAGAATATATACAAATGATATATAGGTATCTTAGGCAGTCACGGTAATTATTTTTCAAAAGTCGGTTGTGACAGTTTACTATTTATTTGTATTTGGTTCATTATAAAACTTTAATCGAAGTAAGAAGTGTCTTTAAACAAAGACAAAATAACAAAAACAAATTACTTTAAGGTGTAAAGATAATATTAACATTAAATTACCTGCAGCCCACATAAACCACTAAAATTAATAGTACAAATTACTTAAAAGAAACTTAAGTGCATTTAATAAACAGTTTAAATAACATCATGAAGATAGTGTACACGTACGAGTATCATACACTATGTAGAAAAACTATGTGAAAAACATTATTATTTACGTTATATCTTTATTTTATACTATTTTAGACTATATATGCAAATTCCAAAACTTCTAATTCCAAAACTTTAAAATGACTGAAATATGTATTTGTAAAGCCATTCAACAAAATAAGTGTGGGTAGTGCTTAAAACATCTCTTGTGAAACCATTTTCACTCGAAATACACTTTTTGAATTTGAAAACAATTTAAACAATTTCTGGTCTGAGCAACCAACTACTGGCCATGGCTAACATCACTTAACAAAAGAAGGAACCTACATACAAAGTTTCATGATTTTAGATTAATTTAAAGATACCAGAATCGTATATATATATATATATATATATATATACATATAAACCACATTCGAATTTCATTATTGTTGGCGTTTTTGTAGTTCGAAGAAGCAATATTTTAAAATTTCGAAAAATATTTTTTGAATTATTTTTTATTATTTTTAGAACTTAAAAATCTAACACACATGAAATACAGCATACTTTGCATTTGTAGTGTACATGTATATAGACATAGAACATATTTGTACAGAAGGAAACAACACTTCCAGTCATTCTAAAAGGCAAACACCACTGAGTGTATGGAAGTGTTATGAAGGTAAAGTAAATGACAAAAGTACTTAAGGTGAACCTATTGACCATAAAAAAAAAACACATGCAAACATCCAGGGTCTTAAAATAAAACTACGAGTATAGTGTAATATATATCATTATAACAAAACTCAATATACAAGAACTAAGGATTTTCTAATGATAAAGAGAAAGATTTAATAGAAGTAGAAAGCTTAAAACGACTATATGATACCTTAAGTAACTGTCGAATAATAAAGTTGGTATGAATATGGATCTGTACTTTCTTCAAATTGTGTTGTTTGCTATTTAATTGGAAGAGTTTCTGTAGCAGATGTGTTTTTTACTTCTCTTACAAATAAGTTATTGAAAAGTTTTATTTTTTGATGTGTAAACATTTATACGCGCAGGGGGGTAAATTTCTGTTTCACAATACAATCACAAAAACAGTGTAACACGTAATAGGTGAGAGCTGACACATAACGCTGTGTGACTTATGATTGTATTGGTGAAAAAATTATGATATATTATTGTTTTTTATGCCACTTTTTTAAAAGCGTCATCTATGTATCACTTATAAACGTTTATATTGGGATATTTTTAACGTTTTACAGCAAAGGGTTGTTGAATTAGCTGAAACAGTTTTTGCTATAAGTGATACATAGATGACGCTTTCTGTTTGATTTTAAAAAATGACATAAAAAATCTTTAATTACTAGCACCCGTATTCATAAGTCAAAATTAGCAGCGAGTTAACATGTATGCTATTCATAATACTCTTGTTATACTCTTGTTAAGTTCATGTTAACGAAAACAGCTGTTTTGTGTCAAAGTGACTGCTAAAAATCATAAAAAATAAATACACATTTTTTTAATCTAAATCTATTTTTTAATATCTAAATTATGGAAACGCTTAATAATTTGGATTCGTTGGACTTTTTAAGAAATAGAGCCCGTACTCGTACGGTTAAAGTTTATAAAAAAAGAAGAAACCCATTTTTTGTTTATACTGACAGTGAATTTCGTAAAAAGTATAGATTTACAAAAGAAAATGCCAAAAAATTAATTGATTTGGTCAAGAATGACCTGAAAGGAAAAAAGAACGGTGGAAACATTCCACCGTATCTTCAAGTTCTATCAGCGTTAAGGTGTTGGGGCCGCAACAAGGTACAAGAAGATTGTGGTGAATTTCATGGATATAGCCAACCTTCAATGAGGGGAATTTGTGAAAAGGTATCCAGGGCGTTTGCTAAAAAAGCAAGGACATATATTAAAATGCCAACTACAGCCGAAAACCAAATCAAAATTATGGAAGAATTCGAGAAAATTGCAGGATTTAAAAATGTTGTAGGTGCTATTGATTGCACTCATTTCCGTATACAATCTGAAAAATCCGAAGATGCCCAACTATATGTAAATAGGAAAAGCTATTATTCATACAACGTTCAAGTATGTAATTTTTGGGTTCACTTGTACCCGTGTGTGCTTTTAAGTTCACTGATAATAGTTTATTCTACTATTAATAACTACAGGTTGTTTGTGATGCATCGCTTAAAATACAAGACATTGTCGCTTGCTGGAAAGGACGACTCCATGACTCAGGAATATTTAACGAAAGTGTAATAAAACAAAAATTAGAAAATGGCAATTTTATGGGTCGCCTGGTTGGAGACGGTGGATACAAGTGCACTAATTATTTGTTTACTCCTGTACGAAATCCAAAAAATTTGAAGGAAGAAATGTACAATAAAGTTCATATCAAGACCAGAAATGTCGTAGAAAGACCTTTTGGTGTTTGGAAGAGTCGTTTTCGCATACTTTTAGAAAAAATGAGAATTTCCGAGGAAGATTTTGGTAAGATATATACTGTGAAGTACGGTTAAAACGCTTTAGAAAATTTAAACATTTTAACTTAAAAGGCTATAATCGTACAAAATTTTGCAAACATTTTGTTCCTCGTCAAAAAGCTCGTTAAAACCGTAGAAATCGGTTAAAAAAGTATAAAGAAATCACTGAACAGGATTAATTCTTTGATTAATGTTCAATTTGATTTGAACGCTGTCGTTATACCCGAAATCCACAACAGTAATATGTGTATTAGAGTGACATTTTTTTTTAACTTTCGATTTTTATAAGTGTGCCAGTCGATCAAAGTTTTAGATTTTTCAAAATTAAAAAAAAAATGTCTTGTGACACATATTTATAAATTTGAATGCGCTGTGCACGAAAATAAAAAAATGGCGTTTTTTTCCTACGATCAAGATATTAAAAAAAAAAATCTCAAAATGTTTTTTCCTAGACCAGTTAATAGAGCCTTTGATGAACATTGATTTAAACCTAACTTGAGACAAATCCGATCATCAAAACCCGTGGCGCCATTTAGTCAAAGTTTTGGATTTTTGAAAAATTTCCACCAAAAAAATTTGGATATTTTTAAAATTAAAAACCAAAAAATTATTTTTGATATTCGTGCTCAGTGCATCAAAACTAATAAATAAGATTTTTTTTTTAATTTTCACGGTTTAATTTAATCCGATTGGTCTCAAGTTTGTACCACATAAGTGTTGGGCCTAGTAGAATAAAAATTTGCCTGGACTTTGAAAATCGGAAAGCAAATTTTTTGCCATACAATAAAATGCCGCTCTAATGGGTATACAATCTTCCTTAAAATTAAAAATAAATATTTCTTCAGATTATAATAATGAAAACAATGGCAGTCTTAATCAACAAAATACTAACAGAAGATTACAACACGATTCTGGGACTGAAATTTGTCGCGCCCTGTACATTCAGCAACATTTTTAAAGATTGAAAACATGTCGAGGGCTTATATTCAAAACTTATCTGCATAATTTCAAGAGTTTTCAATAGAAATTTGTTCACTGAATTACATAGTTGTCATCTATCAAATTAATTTAAAAAATCAAATTTTATTTCTAAAACAATTGTTTCAAATAATACTGTAGAAGAATGATAAATTATTTTAAGTAAAATATCCACTTTTTTTAAATTCTGTATTTCAAGCTTCAGTTTTTCGATTTTCAATTCATGTTCTTCCTTCATTTGTAAAATTTGTAGTTGTAACATTTTATTTTGTTCCTTTTTTAAATTATGGTCTTCTCGAATCTGTATAATTTTTAATTCAATTACTTTTTTCTTTTCTTCCTAGGTATTTATTTTCTTTTCAAATTCTATTTTCAAGTATTTCATTTCTAGCTCATTTTGATTTATGCAGACATCAAGTAGTTTGATTCTTTTAGAGTTTTCATCAACTTTCTCCGTATTTCTTCTTTTGGGTACTTTTGCCTTCAGAGTTTCCTCTTCTGTGACTGTTTTTGCAACATCTTCTGGTGTCTCATCAAATTTATCTGAATGTTTTTCCTTAACTACTTTTGGTTTCTCGATTTCATTAGCACTGCTTATTGTTTCCCCATCTTCAGTTTCTTCAAAATCATATAAATTGTGCTCATGTTCCAAATGCTTAGGAAGACGACCAACCAACTCTTCGTCAAAGCTATTTAACCGAGTAGGTGGTGGACCGCCACCCGTTTGTTTTGTTTGTCTCAGAAATTTATTATTATTTGTTTTGGTAAGCGATTTGGTTTTTCTCCATTGGTTTTGAATTTGGTCCAGGGTTCTGTGGTTTTTGGACACCTTATTAAAAAGATTGGTAATGCTCGTCCAAGCATCCCTTTTTGTTTTGTTTGTATTCGTATCAATTTTTATGTTTTCAATTATTTCTAACTTTTCCATTACTAATCTATTTAACAAATCCTGTAAATAACGTAAAAAATAACATAAATGTGAAGAAATTATGAAAAATAAATATCTTATATTACCTTTTCATCTTGTTCCCAGTTAACTGATCTTTTTGCTACTTTTTTTTTATCAGATTTTTCCGCTTTTACCAATTTTATCATTTTGTTTTCCATTATTTTAAGCATATTTTTTTTTGTGGGAAAAACACAATTGCAAACGTCAAAAATCAGAGTTGCTTTTCAAAAAAAAAAAAGGTGCCACCTACAGAAATACACTGTGGCATCATAGAAATTTAGGGTTGATTTTTTAAATTCAAGTTGAAAGATTAAAATGTATTATGAATAAACTCTATGCTAACAAGCTTCTAAGCAAAAAATGCATTCTAGTAAGCAGCTCGTTGTCTGCGATGTATAAGCAACTGCTAACTTTGACTTATGAATACGGCTGTAAATGTTTACACATCTTTTCTGTGATCGAACTCACATGATTTTTTATTATAGTGGTTTTAATTTAATTTTTTTGAATGACCTCACCAAAAAAATCATCCTTTAATTATCACATTATATGTAAAACTCATGGTAACGGTCGGTCTGAACGACTACAAATTTCTTACTTGGTTTTCTTTTAACAAATTCTTATCAAAGTTGTAGCACGTTAAATTTTTATATATTTTGAACCGTTTGACGACTATAGGCAAGTATGCTTGCCCGGTGGATTTTAGTTTATATATTTATTCAGAAAATATGTCAAAGACTGTTTACGGAGGAAGATTGGAGCAACAAGAATGTAGTTGAGTGCAATCTCTATCTGGCCACAGTTTTCTATTTTTATTTATTGATTAAGGCTTTGGAAAAAAAACTTACAGACTTATAAAAAATATAAAAAATAAAAAAACTACATATACCTCACACCGATTTACCCTTACGCTGTCTTTGTGATTGTATTGTTAAATAGATTTTTACCCCCATGAGCGCCTAGATGTTTACACATCAAGAATCTATGTAACGACTTTTCAAGAGTTCAACAAAGTTATATCAAAATATATAATCAATATAAATTCTATAGAGAACAAAATTTTCCCTTTCTTAGAATATTGGTGCTTTTCAAAAATTAATGTAGATTTGTCACTTGCATATACAAATAAACACAACATGACCTCCTTTGAAATAAAACAGAAATATTTGGAATTAATTAATGTTAAATACTTAAATTATACTCCTTTATTCACCGATGGTTCTGTTGTGAACGAAAGAACGGGTTTGCAGTGTATGGTGATAATTTTTCTTCTATATATACTAGTGAATTATTAGCTATAAAAACAAGTCTAGAACATCTAATAAACATTCATATGGAAAGCAATATGATAATTCAACAAATTAGAATATTAATTACTTCCCTACCTAATAATTAAATATCGTTTCTATGGGTCCCTAACCACCTAAATATATGTGGAAATGAAAAAGTTGACCAGCTCGCAAAAAATTCTTTGAAAAATATTATATCTACTGAATATTAAGACTATAGGCAAACTATTAAAAAGCATATTTGTGACACCTGGAATGATTTATGGAAAAATAATAATGAAATTGAATTATTCGAAATTCAGAAAAACATATCACTTAAATCTAGAGTACTTAACATAACCAAAACTGATTTTATTAAACTTATTAGACTAAAAATAGGACATTGCTTATTTTCCCATAAAAATATTATTGAAAAGACTCAACCCCATGTTTGCGACTGTGGGCAAACTTTAAACACTAACCACATTTTTATACCCTATACCACTATGTGGTTTGGGTATAATGACTTTGTGCTGCTGTTTGTAACAGCCAAAAATATTCGTCCTAGACCCATCTTTAATTATACCGATCGACTCCGTCCGTCCGTCCGTCTGTGTGTCCATGTAAAGCTTGTAATCAAACTACAGGTCGCAAATATGAATATATTTTAATGAAATTTGGTACATAAGCCTCCATCAGCCATGGGATGAACGCTATTGAAATTGGTGAGAATCGGTCCATGTTCAGACCTAGCCCCAATACAAATGACCCCTATGAAATCGACATTAATTGCCATAAGTTCCAAATTATCGTATAGATCTCACTCAAATTGGGTTTGTATGTGTTTATTACATCCATTAATCAGTAGTTTAAAAATACTGCCTATAGAAAAATTCTTAGTCATAGGCCCAATATAGAGCTGCTTCCCGATCTGCACTTAAATCTATCAAAAAACAAGAATATTGCACAGATTTTTCTCAAATTTGGTTTGTATATATTTTTTCAAAGTATAAATGACTTTACCAAATATGGTCAGGATCGGTCCATTTTTCGACCTAGTCCCCATATAAATATAGTATACGATATGAACTTTTTCATATCTGCAGCGAAAAAAATTAATAAAAATGCCACTCAAATTTGGTTTATGCTTATTTGCTATATCCAATTAGTTGAACCGAAGAGATAGGGTATCTTAACCATGGTATAGGGTATCGTATAGTCGGGATAGACCGACTATAATTTGCTTACTTGTTTATGAATACAACCTTCCTAAAGACAAACGATTGAAATATATTATAATTAATACTAATATCTCCTAAGAGAACATGAATTTGAAAATACTTATAAAAAAATTCTTAATTCAAATAAATATTTACAACTCTCTTTAAATCTAAAAAACAATATGTATAAAATATAGATTATATATTCATACGTAAAATTAAATGGCCTATATAACCTTATTTTGTTGGGGCCTTCATAATACCAAATAAATAATAATAATAACTAGCAGATTTCAGCGCTCGAAATTCGAGTGCAATTTCTAGACAGCTTTATTTTTCAACTTAGCCAATTCACAAACCAACACTTTTATGGCTTATTATTATTATGAATGAAGATAACAAACTCATTAACAAACACATTTACAAATTTAATAAAACACACATAGCATATATAGAATTTTAAGTATGTATGTGTTAGTAGCAATTTTAAATGAAATTTTCTCAAAATAAAGGGTAAAATTTTAAAATCTGTAAATCTGCAAAGCGGTTAAAAAAATACCTTTCGAATAATATACGTTAGGTCAAAGTCGGGATAAAACGGTAGAACAAAACATCGGTCACTAGAAGTCGCCTACCCTATAAATATTACAGATATAAAAAAAATAATAATTTTAAATCACTAAATCAGAAATTTTAGAATAGGTATCCAAAATTAATGTAAATATTTAATTGTATATCAAAATCATGCCACATCAGCATCGGAGCCCCGAATCTGGCCAAACAATATTCTTTATGTCGAGGGCTGATACGGGGTAAAAAGAGGGTGCAAGGGGATGAGAGTCAATTATGTTTTGAATTCAGCCTTTAGCTATCAAAAATTATAATGCTGCCTATTGGTAATGAAATTATGTTTGCCAATTATATTTGCCATGTGTTGAAACGAAACTTCACATTCCTAAAAAAAAAACTCAAAAAAATCAGTCTGTATAGAAAAGTAAAAGAAAACAGGGGGCATATCGCCGCATTCGGCATCGAGGAAAATCAATCGAAATTCCATATTTTAGTTAAAAAATTAAAAAAGATGGACAAACGTTAGACCCCGATTCACTTTTATTCCTAGCCAGGGGCCATAATTCTTTAAATGTGACAGAGTAAAATTATTCTTAGTATTTTATTTTGGGAAATAAAAAAATGATTTCGATGCAAAAATTTCGATTATGAATGCGACGATTAGACTCCAGTATACAAGTTTAAAATGATTAGATCAGCCCAAATCCGTTTCTTTTTCCTTCGACCAGAGCAAGTCGAACAACTTTTACTTTGCACTCCAGTGATGACGGCGAAGAAGCTGTTACAGACTTGATAAAGAAGATGTCTTATTTCTTGAAAATGACGCATTCGAAATACAAGATGATGAGCCCATAGAAGTTGTCATTGGTAAAAAAGGACACATCGACCATAAACCAGTTAAAATAGTAGATGAGCAAACTACGTCAAATTTAAGTGCTATGCAAGAGGCAATGAGACCAGCATTGTTCATACCACCACTTTCCGCTCTAGCCAAGCTCTTGCCTATAAGAATCCCATTTTTATCGGATTTAAAGAGGATTGTGCACACAAACATTCTCCAAATTGTAAAACTCATTGTGCATAAGTATGAAGATCTCACGTCAGCGTACGAAGTATTCAGCAGCGTTTGTAACTTTAATGGTAAGTTGTTATAAATCCCAAATGTGCTATTTTGAGTTAATATTGACTTGCTTTGGAAAATGGGTGTATGTTCACTTTGACCGAGTCTGGGTTTAAGGCTTATTTGAATATGTATTATTATACGTATGTGCTTAGTAAAACTCTCCTCAATACGTCTGTACTGTTCTACTGATCCAACGTTTTACCAAGCTCAGAACGCACCGGCTCGGATTTGAGGAAATCACAGCTAATCTTTACTCTTGCCATAACAGTACGCCTGATGTTAGTGATCGTGGCTACAAAATCCGGCCAGTTTTAGATAATATTAAAAAGTCTAGAGGCCTAGTTAGCCACATGTTGTTAAAATGTAACCGTATCGTAACGTTGGCATTTAGTGCAAATATAGAACGTAAAAAAGAACCTGCATGTTGCTGTGTAAAATTAACCAAACTTTATCAGCTGTGCACAACTGTCAGGTACAAACGTAGCAAAAAGCTAAAATCAAAAGAAGCTTATGATACAATACGTTTAGCTTAAGTTGGGTAAACACTTGCATGTGTTTTTCATAAGACAGGTTGAATCAGCTGATTCCCGCCATTACCGTTACCCGTGGCTAACTAGGCATTAAGCCGGACGCATATACGTATTCAAAAAAGCTATCAATCGATGAACATATTGTGGAGTTTAAGGGACAGAATGCGATGAAGCAATATATGAAGTACAAATCTATTTCATGGGGATTCAAACTTTGATGTTTATGTGAGTCAAAAATTGGCTACTTGTTTAATATTGACATTTTCACCAGAAAAAAAAGATATGTTGAACAGGATCTTGCTCCGGCTATTGTAGTGCAATTATGTGAGCCACTGGGAAAAGTGGGGTTGAAGTTTACTTCGACAATTTTTTTTACTAGCCTGAACTTAATGCACATTCTCCAGCGGAACCATCCGATGTAATAAAAAGCACATACAGAAGAATTTTCCGGCCAAAAAAGATATGAAAAGAGGGGATATCAGTTACTTCATTTCAGATAGCATATCAGTAGTCAAATGGATGGATAATCGTGGTGTCTACCACTTGACGTCCAGTGACGTGAACTGTATAAGCAGGTAAAATAAATATTAATTGCCCTTCCTGATTATTCATCACTATAACAAAGGAATGGTAGGTGTTCATCTAATGGATAAAAAAAAGTGTATTATGAGTACGATCGTAGAGCTAAATGGCATCCTTATATACGTTTATTCTTCAGCATTCTCGAGTTAGGTGTTCGTAATTGTATATAAAAAACTCATATTTGCTTTATATCTATATATATAAAAATGGAAATTTTATATTAAGTGGGCGTGGCACCTCCCATAAATACAAAATTTAAACTTCATATACCTGGTGCTCTATGATAGGAGGAGTCTTGAAACTTTACAGGAGTAAATAGGTTAGTAATATGAAAAGTCGAGCTAAAGGTGGGTGTGGCATCTCCCATATATGGTAAATATAAATCATCATATATCTAGAATACTATGATATCCAGAGTTTTGAAACTTTCTGCTCGTCAATTGGTTGCTAATGTTAGTAGTCGTACCAAAAATGGGCGGGATTGGGTTAGTGGGCGTGGCACCTCCCATACCAAAAAATTATCTGCTGTACTATTAACCTGACAGTCTAGAAACTAGGTGTGATTTCACGAAAGGTTATGTAAAAAATGGACGATATCAAATAAGTGGGCGTGGCACTTCCCATACATGGTACTATAATGGCCAGAGTCTTGAAACTTTCTGCATATCAATTGGTTGTTAATATGAGTAGTCGCACCAAAAATGGTTGAGATTGGGTTAGTGGGCGTGGCACCTACCACACAAAAAAACTATGGTGTATCCTGTTGTGCTTCGCTACGACTTACAGTGAATATAATTTTTTTTTCTAATAAATGTTTCCTATGTTCATTCCACGAAGTAAGGTACATACATATAATACCAATAAAAAATAACACTTTTTAGAAATTTTTTTTTAAATTTATTTCAATGTTCTTTATGTTAAAGAAATACATTGTTTTGAGAAAATAAATGCTTGAGTTTTTTTTTGTTTTCATCGGCTATCATGGTCTAAAGCGCTCCATTCCTCTTTCTATCATAGATCGCGTCCACATACACTTACAATACAATCGTTATTTTTTAATTAACAACAAAAATATTCACTAGAAATTAAGTTATATGGCAAAGCAACGTTTGCGGGGTCAGCTAGTATTGAATAAACACCGATTCTTAAATATTTTCTGCGATTAAATAAGTTCGGTTAAAAAAATTTCTTTCAACCCATAGGAAATTATATTTGCGAAGCGAAATGAGAGGACAATGTTTTTTCACAACTTCTTTTAGGCCATAGACCACGAAAATAAAATAAAAAAGTAAATTGCTGCAACCGAAAATGTTTGGCCTTCGAAGTGATTATATAATCTTGTTAAACCTATAATTTTACTCTCTATTTTTTACACAAAATTATATTGAAGCCATGTATAAGTTTAAAGCAATTTTTTTTGTGTATGGCTGTTGCAAAACTTAGAACAAACTAATAATATTGAAGCTAACATTATGGCCACAACAGTGTTGAAGGGTATAAATACTCCAAAGTATGGCAAATAAATGTATGCAGGCCGCAGGTGTTAGCGGTTGGTCATTGCCATTACACCATTATACAGAAAAAAAGAAGACTTAAGTTATATTACTATCAATTATGTTGATGATGCTGCTATTTAGTTAAAAACTGCATTAGTGGCTCAGATGCATTGCACATACTTGTCTTGCTCTTTAGCAGACAAATAGGCGTACCTGAATTTGAGGTTACACACAATTGTATTTCCGGGGTTACTAAACTTCTAAAATTAACGAGTTTTTTTCACTTATTTAACACAAGTTTATGTATTTTCTTTAAACTATTTTTTAATAATATTGGTTGTCCTACTTTTAGCTTTGAAAATAGGTTAATTTTTCAATTTCTCTTAAAATTTATAAACTACCTTAAGGGATTTAGAAGATTAAACACATTGCATTTACTATCTATTCTTTTAATATATTTAGATTTTAACGATCATGCTATAAAAAGCACTTGCTTCAAGCTAGAAAATGAGCACAATGTCAATAAAAAAAAATGGTTTAATTTTCGTTTTTGTTTGGTAGTTACCGCCATCGTATGATTTCCAGCCTTTGATAATTTTTTTTTTGTATTCTTTGATTTTTTTCTAAACTCATCTAACCACAAAATTCAATATTTTAATATTGAGGCACTAACATTCTTTTTGTCCAGCATTATGGCTTGGGGCGAGTTATCAGTTGAAACGAAAATTAATTGCTTATACGCATTTTGATTCCGGGCAATAACTGGTTGTTTTTTTTTATCATAGAAGGGAATTTGTTATTGATATAAATTGAAACTAAGCACAATCCTACACTATTTATTTACCATTAATATAGTTATTAAATTATTCAATTATTGTTATTAATCTTTAAACAAACAATTGCAATCGGGGTTAAAAAATTTGTTTACTTTTAAAATATATGTCAGATAGTTCATTGTTACTAATTTTTTGTTTTTGTATATATTATATACACCACAATAAACAGGAATAAGTAGAAACTAGTCCTGCTTTATATTAATATATAATAACGTTGGTGTGTATGTTTTTGACGCCATCACACCTAAACTACTGGAAGTATCGACTCTGTGGTGCTACAATAAGTTTATCTTTTCTTAAGCCCAGTATGTAACATTGCACTTGCTATATTTTAATAAATTGAATTAATGGAAGAAATGTCTTTATAAAAAATAAGATCGGTAGGTGACGCTGGATTCGAGATATTTACGAAAAATTATACTACTGGTTTGATTTTATTCACATGCAACATATGTGTGTTCCACAAATACTTTACATCCAGGTTGAGTAAGGGTTTCACATCACTATTTCTTTTTACGTAGTTGTTTATTAGATATTTTGATGCCCTACGTTTCTTGTAGGAGTAAAAGAAACATTTGATGTGATAATATCGCAAAAAATTCGAAATATTTTTGATTATGTAGATAAAGATATTTTATAAAAAATATTTAATTCTCTTACATTATGAGAATGTATATTGTCTATTCTAAACAAATTAGAAAATTATTGGCGGTCAACACATTCGGTGTCATACCTTATACAATTGGTTTAGAGAAAGGGTCTTAGGTCCAACAAATTGGATACAGAAAATAAACATTTATCGAATTGGAGTGGCATTGCTATTAATTTTTGCTGTGTAAACATCTATACACGCCGGGGGATAAATTTCTATTTCACAATACAATCACAAAAACAGCATAACATGTGAGACGTAAGACAAAATTGGTGTGACTTATGATTGTGTTGGTGATAAAATTATGATGTGTTACCTGTTTGAAAATGAAAAATGGAAAATAAAAAATAAAAAATGGAAAAAAAATTAAAAATTAAATATGAAAATTTAAAAATAAAAAACGAAAAATGAAACAAGAAAAATTAAAAATGAAAAACGAAAACTGAAAAACAAAAAATGAAAAATAAAAAATTAAAAATTAAAAATAAAAAATTAAAAATGAAAAATTAAAAATTAAAAATAAAAAATGAAAAAAGGAAAAGAAAAAATGAAAAAATAAAAATAAAAATGAAACATGAAAAACAAAAAATTAAAAATGAAAATTAAGAGATAGAAATGAAAAATGAAAAACGAAAAATGAAAAATTAAAATAAAAAAAAAATAAACGAAAAATTAAAAATTAACCTGTTGAAATAATAAATAATAATAAATATTTTTGTATTAGCAGAGCCCCTGCAGTTATTTGCTATAAGTGACACATAGATGTTTTAAAAAAGTGACATAAAAAATCTTTAATTACACCTCTCCCCTGTGATCAGACTCACATGATTTTTTTTTGCCTACAGATATGAAAAAGTTCATATCGGATGTTATATTTATATGTGGACTAGGTCGAAAAATGGACCGATCCTGACATTATTTGGGAGACACTTGTTTTTTGTAAAAACATGTATTAACAAAATTTGGAAAAAATCTGTGCAATGTTTTTCTTTTTTGAGTGAAGATCGAGAGACAGCTATATATGAGGGATATGACTAAGAATTGCCATGCAGGATTTTTTGTAATGATGCTTAACAGCTGTAATAAATACACACAAACCGAATTTGATTGAGTTATATATGATAGTTTGGATCTTATGGCAATTTAAGTCGATCTCAAAGGGGTAATTTGTTCGGGGACTAGGACTGAAAATGCACCAATTGCAATAGCGTTTGACCTATGGCCGATATAAGGGCTACATGGACACACACACGGACGGACGGACGGACATCGCTAAACGGACTCAGAAAGTAATTCTGCTTCGATCGGTATAACAACATATGGGGGTAGATCACATATTTCTAGTAGTTACAAATATCAGCACAAACTCTTTATACCGTATAGGATATAAACATTATATACACCATAGAAAAGTAAGACTTTGTTTTTCTTTATTTCATTTGCTGATGTTTGCAACTACAAAAAATATTTGACATCGACCCATCTTTTATTATATCGATCGACTCAAAATCACTTTTTGTCTGCCCGTCTGTTTGTTTGTTTGTCCAAGTAAAACTTGCAGTCAAAGTACAGGTAGCAAATATTAATATATGTGACCCGGTCTATGAAAAGGTGGCTTATGACTCAAAAACAAAATTTCGAGAAATCAGCTTTTAAAGATAAACAATGCATTTCGTCAGTTTTTTTTTTCGTTAGCTCGTTGGTGTAATTGTTTCTGTTGGTCTTTTCCGTTATGAACAAGTGAATAAAGTCTGTCGATGAAGAATTTAGCGAGGTTTTTCAAAAATATTTTGGTGAAAATGAAGAGAATGTTGATGATTCTTTCGATGATGTTGGTATCAATTACGATGAGGAACTACAATCATTATTTCAAGCTGAAGATCAAATGGAAGTGGAACAAAGTTTTTTTTACAATGGATTTGTCTACTATAGATAACAGAGAAAAGGAATTGGTAAATAAATTAATTTCGGAAGATTGCTGTAATAAGAAATGCCAAAAAATATTACCGCGAAAGATAATAGAAGATGCAAGAAACAACTATCTACAATTATCAAAACATATACTTGATTTGGATATGCTGAGCCATATAGAATCAGCTATAATATGCACAGACAAACTTGGAGATGCCTACACAAAAATGACGAAATGTAGGGAACATGAAAGGCAAAAAGGTAAAGATGTTGAAAGGCATAAATTGATGTTCATTTTTTATCACTTACCTGTTTGCTGCTCATTTTTCCTTTATGTGCATGCGTGTGGAAGAAAACGTTTTGAAAATTTACTTCGACATTTCCATACACATGGTTATATAACACGGGTACATGCGCTAGCAAATAAACCATCTACACATTGGAGAGCGTTTCAACCATCTGATATCCAAAGAGCTTTCAAATTTATTAAGTATACAGCCGATCTATTGGCTCTTCCACTGCCAAGACGTTTACCCAAATTCAAAGATTATCGTGTAATGAAGTTACCATCTAATGAGACAAAGGCCTCAGTTTATCGAAAATACATTGCTTCACTCGGTGATAATGAACTGAAGATGAGTATTTGTTCCTTTCGACGCATATGGGCCAAATACATATCTTATGTTACAGTAATGAAACCAGCGAATGATCTCTGTGATTACTGTCGTAGTAAGTAAGCCATTGTTTACTTCTTTTTAAGTTGTGTCTATTGTAATTAAAAATGTCGTTTTCTTCAATAGTGAACACAATATCAATTACGCTAGCTAAAAACATTCCTGACCCTGAACGTGAAGAAAAGTTGAATCAATTTCTCGATTACCTCCACAAAGCTCGAAATCAACGTACATACTATCAAAAATGGTGTGACAATACTGATGATACTGTAAAGGTCTTATCATTTGATTTCGCCCAAACTGTTCATTATCCAGTGAGTTCTCAACAACCGGGTACAGCTTACTTCAAGGTAACAAAGAAGTGCGCAGTCTTTGGAATTACAGATGAAAAAGGAAAAATACAGGTTATGATTTCATTGTACAAATTTAAATGACTTGCTTTGAAAGTATCTTGACTATTTTTTTTTTTCGATAGTATAATTACATGATAGATGAGGAACATGATATTGGCAAAGGTCCAAACACCATTGTAAGCATCCTGCATTATCACTTGGAAACGTATTGCAAAAATGTCCAAACAATTGTGTGTTGGGCAGAACAAAAATAATGTTATGTTATCATATCTGCAATGGCGGTTGGATCGAGGACTCAACACAAGGATTTTATTGAATTTCCTTTTGACAGGGGATACCAAGATCGCCCCGGATCGCTCCTTCGGTATTTTAAAAGCCAAGTATGCTGTTACTAATATTGATACTAATGAAGATTTACTGCAGTGCGTCGTACAATCGTCACCAGGTGGCCATAATACAGCTATATCGTCGAAAAATGTCTTTTGGTATGAATGGGACAGTTATTTTAAACCATTCTACAAGCCACTTGTTGGTAGTACACAATTCCATCATTTTATAATGGACAAAAACTCTTTAAAAACCAAAAAATTTGCGGACTGCGAGGATGTTGAATCATTACAACTGTAATTAATCCCAGTTGATGACAACATGCCCGAAATTATCCAACCAACATTTATCAGAATCTCAGAAGCTTTGTTTCAGATTCCATGAATGCGGATATTTTGACTCCATTACCATCGAAAAAAATGCCATCAAAAAAATCTGAAGATGCTTTACCAGCCACAAAAGTGGCATCGAAGGAACCCAAAGCTTCATCCTCAAAACCTGTAGCTTCATCGCCGAAACAGAAACCGAAACCTAAAGCTGCATCGTCAAATCACGATCCAAAAAATAAAAAGCTGAAGAAACCTGCGAATTCAAGTCCAATAAAAAAATCAAGAAAACTTAAGGCCTCAGCTCCAGAAGAAGATTCAAAAAAACGAGCAACTTCAAAGGTTTCAACAAGGATGGCGGCGAAGAAAACTACTACATATTGCTAAATAAATATTTTTTGTGCAAAATAGCTTGCTTTTTTGATAAAATCATTTTTGTAACGTTCAATCCTTTTTTTTTCGTTTTCAATTCCATGTATTATCTTGATTCTCGATTTTCAATAAAATTCTCTTTTTCTTCTATTGTGCTCTTCTGTCTCTACATTCTGATTTTCACCATGTAAAAGAGCGTCTCAAAAACTATCCGAATCAAAATTAAAGTGAAAAATAAATATTTGAGTCATAAGCCACCTTTTCATAGACCGGGTCACATATTGTGATTAAATTTAGTGTATATGCTCATATCGGAAAAAGGATGAACACTATTGAAATTGGTGAAAATCGGTTCATGTTCAGACCTAGTCTCCATACAAGTGGCCCTATGAGATCGACCTAAATTGCCATAAGATCCAAATTATCATATAGATTTCGGTCAAATTAGATATGTGTGTGTTTATTACATCCATTTATCAGTAGTCCAAAAATAAACCCTATTGGACAATTTTTAGTTATAGCCCCCATATGAAGCTGATTCCCGATCTTCGCTTAAATCTACAACAAAAAAAAAAAAAAAGATTATTGCACAAATTTTTCTCAAATATTGTTTGTAAAAACAAGTGACCTTGCCAAATATGGTCAGTTCAAATTTCGACCTAGTCCCCATATAACTATAGCATCCGATATAAACTTTTTCATATCCGAAGGCAAAATAATTGAAAACCATGTCAATCAACTTTGGTTTATGCTTTTTTCAAAGCCAACTTCATAATTATAAAATGTTAACTACGTCCACAAAGAGGTACTTATCGGGAAGGTTCTTTTGTTTTCTTGAAATTCATTTAAAAAATTTTGCACATATAACAATATGTCTTAAAATCTCAAACTAACCGATATTTTATAAAAATAATTTGATCTCCACTAATTCGTTCAATGTTATAGGTTCGGCTTAGAAAAACTCTATAATTTTAAATATGAACAAAAAATTAAAATGTACCAATCTTGAAGAATAAAGAATTGCTAGAGAATAAAAAACATTCAATATGTATTCCTTATGTTGTTTCACTATATTATGATTACTTGTTGAACGTGGTAAAACTGTTTTTGAACCAATTCTATTTTACGATATAAAATTATATTTTGCCATACCTCTTTGCCGATTTGAATTGTACAGTAAATTGATCTGAAACTTCCCACATGAACTGTACAAAGTATTGTTCCAAAATTTTTTTAAAAACCATTATAGTTTCAAAAATAATTGAAAAATAAAATTTAATTTTATGTGAATTTTATTGTTTTCAAAATATTTCATTGAAGGAAACTACTTTTTTAATTTTTTTTTTCGAATAGCCGGGCATAAAGGGTTAAATATTCACCAAGCTAAGGAAAAAATAGATTTTACTCAAATTTTGTTTTCATATGTTTTTAAGAAATATAATTGACCTACTTGTAAAGGGTAAATGGTTGATTATGGGATCTAGGCCCAACTTAGTGCTTTTTGCTTTTTGGAGTACTGTGTTGGTATCGCTGCCTAGTCCCTTGTCTGTAGGCAACAAACGTTTAACAATATGAATCAAATTTTGTTTATTCTTATATTTTATATTCATTAATGGATTCAGTATGGTTAGACCAAAGATCCATTTCCGTAACACATGTTCTAAACAGGAGTTAGCCCAACTATGCAATTTTTAAATTCTAAAATTGCAAATGAATAATAAAAATATCGAAAACAAATGTTTAATAAACCAATGTGTGAAAGTGTTTTTTTTTTTTTGTGGTGGTACCATAATTTTTGAATACTGGAGAAATGAAAACATATAAAATATTTAAGTGTCTGTATTTTTATCTGTATTCGAATATCAAAATATGTATATGTACATTAGGGATATACGAATTTTAAGTAATCTTAGGCCATGGATGGACAATTCGTTTTAGTAATAAAAAAGCTTTTTTCTTATTTATCTATATATAGAAAATTAATTTTCTGTTTGTTTGTTTGTTTGTTTATTTGTTTGTTCGTTTATTTGTTTGTTTGTTTGTTTGTTGGTTTGACCGCTATACAAATTTTAATTTTTCGACGGATTTCCCTGAAATTTTGTACACACGATCTCTATACCCCAGGAAAGGTCACCATATGCTTCTTATCGACCACGCCTACTTTAATGCCCACTTCTTATATACAATTCTTTTTCTGCTTTTTGGTATATTTGTTCGCTATACAAATGTTTATTTGTTAACGATTTCCTCTGAAATTTGGTACACACGATCTCTGTACCACAGGGAAAGTCACCACATGCTTTTTATCGGCCACGCCTACTTTTGCGACCACTTTTTTAATTTTTTATCGGTTTCGCTCGAATTTACTGCACATTATTCTCAAATCACAGGTAATGTCGTCATATACTTTTATCGGCCACGCCCACTTTTTTAATTTTCTATATACGCTCTTAGTGTTTGTTCATATTTTAATTTTTCAATGGACTTCCCCAAAAATTTTGTACATAAATCTCTTTACTTACTACTCTTCAGTTTACACCATTATGAAATGAAGATTTTAAATCAACCTACTACAAATTTTCCCGTCTTATCTTTTTTACTATATGAGTTGCAACACCCCAAAATTAGTGCAGATTTATTTCATAGGTTGACTACCGCTGCAGGATTATTCCGATTATAAATATTTGCATCTCGCCTTTTTAAATACAATGGAAAACAAAATATTACATTTATTTCCATCTTGCCTTTTGGCTACATTGGAAAGCAACCTATTACAAATATTTCCATTTCATCTTTTTCACTATATAAATGAGTTGTAAAGGTGGATAGCATATAGGCCGTACTACCTCAAATGCAAAAAGGCTTAAACAAAACAGAACTCTAGAGAACCTGATCAGACCCAAATTCGTATCGAGTATCAACGAGGTAGACAATCTGAGACGAGAAATGCTGAAACACCTAAGCAAACCCAATAACATCTTGAAGCCCAAAGATCAAGACAAGCTTTGTAAGAGAAGCGGAAATGCCTGAATCTACTCCAGTGCGTGTAGAAATCCAGCAGCTAAGCCAAGCTTAGTCGAGGGGATCTGAAACTCCGAAAACGACTCAACTATGTCTTCAGGCCCAACGGATAAGACAAGCTAACTCCAGGAAATGTGAAACTCTTGAAACGACTGTAATATCCCTACCAGAAAACTTTTGTAAGTTGGTTTTTCATTGCAAGAGATGGTACAAAAAGTTGTTCCTAACATAACGTACTTAAGAGGACCTTCTCTTATGGTAGCAGGTATCAACTTAGAATCTCCCTGTTTTTTTCATAGACAATTATTTGTCGCCTGCTTCAGAGTTGGGAGCCAGCACAAGCTTTTCGTATATGCACCAGAAGGAAAAACCAGAATTGCTGTATATCCCCAAGCTCTAGAATAACTAAAATTCGTAACTTTTAGACATAATACACTCAAAATAATCCATGCTAAGTTGTAGTGGTAAGCATGCGCTCAGCAGTTAGCCCCCAATGCACAAATTCCCCAAATTTTTAAATAAAGGTCCCCAAAAGAAATGAACAAAATCTCCATGCTGCTCTCAATAAACGTATTTAAAATCTGTATTCTTTGCAATAGCATAATTTCGGTGCGCGGAAGCGATGCGCTCGCGAAACACAGCTGCGCTCAAATATCGGATGTTCTGAAAAATAAAATTTGGAAATTAAAATAGGTTGACAAAAACTGCGCGGCAGCACGGGTGTAGCTGCCAAACGCGCGGACGCGACTCGCTCGCGGGACACAGCTCAGTGAAAAGTCTTATGATAAATATTATCTACGTATGTGCAATAATTACTATACATATACTATAAGCAGTTGCTTAAAGCAACATTGCGGCACAATATTAAACGTCGCATTCATTTTCTGTTTTTCTTTGACGTCTCTGCTCAATGCTGATCACTTGTTGAATAAAGTAATTCAATTTTTAAAAGTTCTGATTCCTTTAATTTGCAAAGGATTCCGTTATATTTGATGTTTACAAAATAAATAAAATTCAAAAAAAAACTTAAGGCGGTTTCGCAGCTTATTTTTGAAGTATTTTTGCTGTAGCGTCTTATAAAAAAAAGTTCTAAATTAAAAAATCACAAAATTTTAATTTGAAATAAAACATGAATTTGTTCCAACAAAAAACGTGAACATAGGGAATTTTTTCACCATGAACAAATTCCCCAATCCCATAAAAATTTTTTGGGAGTAAGTTAATTTTTTTGAAGAATGGTTCATCGGGGACTAAGTACTCAGCGCCTGGTAAGCATAGTGAACCATTTTTCAAGTCAAAGCTAGTTTATTTATAAATTTATTAATAGTAATAAGTTAGAAAATTATAGTCATATACGTTTAAAGAAAGGGTCTAAGCTCCACTAATAGGATACAGAAAATAAGCATAAACAAAATTTAAGTGGAATTGATATTAATTTTTTTACCAGCAGATATTAAGTTCATATCCAATGCTATATTTATATGAGAATTAAGTCGAAAAATGGATCGATCCCGACCATGTTTGGTAAAGTCGTTTGTTTTTTGCAAAAACATATACAAACAAAATTTAAGAAAAATCTGTGCCATATGTTTTTTTAAAAAAGATTGCAGTAAAAATCGGTAAGCAGCTTTATGTTGGGGCTATGTGTAGGAAGAGTCCTACAGGGTCTATTTTTGGAACACTTTTTAATGGGTGTAATAAACACACAAAAAAAAACTTGACCGAGAACTAGCCGATAATTTGGATATTATGGCAATTTATGTCGATTTCATAGAGATCATTTGTATAGAGACTAGCTCCGAACATGAAACGATTTTCACCAATTTCAACAACATTCATTATATGGCCAACATGGGCTTATATACTAAATTTTAGCAAACTAAATTTGTATATGCGACCTGTAATTTATTACAAGATTTACATGAGGACTTAGACGGACGGACGGACATCGCTAAATAGACTTAGAAAATGATTCTGAGTCAATCGGCATAATAAAAGACGGGTTTAGGTAATTTTTTTTTTTTTTTTTTGGTAGTTACAAACATCAGCAAAACTCATTATACCCTGACCACATAGTGGTATGGGGTACAAAAATTACATTGTGGTGAGAATCATTCATTTTCAAAAAATAACTTTCAGATCCATTAGTCGCGTGAAAAGAGAATATATGTATTGTTGTTCTACTTGAAAATTATGTAAAGGCTTATGGTAAAAAGTTCACTGCATTCAGTGTGGGAACTTTGAAACAATCGCAATAAAATAAATGAATATTTTTGTGTAATTTTTAAAGCAGTTTTTCAACCACTCATTATTCTGTGATTTACAGAAGTAAAAGCTCTTAATATGGATAAAAATATTTTATTTATTGAGTTTGAAATTGTTCAGGCTCAAGATCAAATGTTTTTACTTTAAATAAAGCAAAAACATTGGCACATTTGTTTAAAAAATTGATCTATGTATATTCTGTATGACATGTTATACAGCTGTTTCGGGAAGAGTCACCAACCCTCATCAGTAACCAAAAGCAGTAGATAGTTTGTTTGGTAAAAAGTTAAATTCATATATATTTGCTGAAAACAACCAAATGAGAATTCAAGCAAAAGTTATACTATTTAAGCCTCTTCCAATATAACAAACTAAAACAAGTAAGAAAATTATAGTCGGTCTAGCCCGACTATACGATACCCTATATCATGGCTTAGAGACCCTATCTCTTCGGTCCAACTAATTGGATATGGCAAATAAGCATAAACCAAATTTGAGTGGCATTTTTATTAATTTTTTTTGGCTTCAGATATGAAAAAGTTCATATCGGATGATATGTCTATATGGGGACTAGGTCCAAAAAAGGACCGATACTGACCATATTTGGTAAAGTCACTTACACTTTGAAAAAATATAAACAAACCAAATTTGAGAAAAAACTGTGCAATATTTTTGTTTTTTGATAGATTTAACTGAAGATCGGGAAGCAGCTCTATATGGGGCCTATGACTAAGAATTTCCTATAGGGATAATTTTTGGACTATTCATTAGTGGATGTAATAATGCATATAAACCCAATTTGACTAAGACCTATATGACAATTTGGATCTTATGGGAATTTATGTCGATTTCATAGGGGTCATATGTAGGGGGGCTAGATCTGAACATGCACCGATTCTCACCAAATTCAACAGCGTTCATCTCTTGGCCGATAAAAGATTAAATACCAAATTTCATCAAAATATATTCATATTTGCGACCTGTAGTTTGATTACAAAGTTTGCATGGACATACAGACGGACGGACGGACATTGCTATTTCGACTCAAAAAGTGATTCTGAGTCGATCGGTATAATTAAAGATGGGTCTAGGAAGAATATTTTTGGTTGTTACAAACAGCAGCACAAAGTCATTATACCCAAACCACATAGTGGTATAGGGTATAATTATAGCCGGTCTAGACCGACTATACGATACCCTATACCATGCGTTTAGAGACCCTATCTCTTAGGCCCAACTAACAGGATATATAAAATAAGCATAAACCAAATTTGAGTGAAAATTTTATTAATTTTTTCGGCTGCAGATATGAAAAAGTTCATATCGGATGCTATAACTATATGGGGACTAGGCCCAAAAATGGACCGATCCTGAACATGTTTGGTAGAGTCTCTTGTATTTTGCAAAAATATATACAAACAAAATTTGAGAGAATCAGTGCAATATTTTTGTATTTTGATAGATTTAAGTGAAGATCGGGAAGCAGCTCTATATGGGGCCTATGACTAAGAGTTGTCCAATAGGGATCGTTTTTGGATCTAATATATACATATAAACCCGATTTGACTAAGATTTGTATGATAATTTGGATCTTATGCAATATATGTTGATTTCATAGGGGTCATTTGTATGGGGGCTAGGTCTGAACATGGACCGATTCTCACCAATTTCAATAGCGTTCATCTCATGGCCGATAAAAGATCAAATACCAAATTTCGTCAAAATATATTCATATTTGCGACCTGCAGTTTGATTACAAGCTTTACATGAACACACAGACGGACGGACGGACGGACGGACGGACATCGTTAAATCGATTCAGATAGTGATTCTGATTCGATCGGTATAATTAAAGATGGGTGTAGGTCAAATATTTTTGGTTGTTACAAACAGCAGCACAAATTCATTATACCCAAACCACATAGTGGTATAGGGTATAAATAGAACAACTTTGAAACAAATATGATTGTATACGAGTACACATTGCATACTACAATATACATGTTTGTTTTTGTCTTGAAAAAAAAAACAAGAAAAACAACAAAGTTGTTCTATTTTTAGTTTGTTATATTGGAAGAGGCTTAAATAGTATAACTTTTGCTTGAATTCTCATTTGGTTGTTTTCAGCAAATATATATGAATTTAACTTTTTACCAAACAAACTATCTACTGCTTTTGGTTACTGATGAGGGTTGGTGACTCTTCCCGAAACAGCTGTATAACCTGTCATGCAGAATATACATAGATCAATTTTTGAAACAAATGTGCTAATGTTTTTGCTTTTATTTATTTTACAAAAACATTTGATCTTGAGCCTGAACAATTTCAAACTCAATCATTAAATTGATAAAGATCGAAAATAACATTTTTATTTTTATAAAAAATAATAAAATTAATATTTTATTTATTTTATTTATTTATTTATTCAAAAATTTAGTTATTACATAAATGTACATACTAAATATATTTTGTTTTTTATTATTAGCTATAGCAGCTAGGCCTTAAGCTAAGCATATAGTAGTTATAGTTATACAATTTTTATTAATATTTACAAAAAAGATTATTATTTGGATTTAATTTTTAATGGTATTACTTCTAAAGAAGGCCATAATTTATAGTGAAATTAATAAAATAGAATAAGTCAAATATGATTATACAATTTAATACTTTTTAAATAACTTATAATTTGTTTATTGGAGGTGGCTGAAGGTGAGGATAATAAGGTGAGCGGGTTTGTTCCCGAGAATATTTGATTTCTTTGGTTTATAAATTTGGGGCAAACACGAAATAAGTGTTCTATATTAAGTGGGCTATTGTTGTTCAATCACAAATAGGGGGATCGCAACCTGATATGATGTGACTATGAGTAAGTTTGGTATGACCTGGTCGTAATCTTACAAATATAATTATATCTTTACGGTTGATAGTATTGTTGTCGGGCAACCAAGAGTAAATGTTATTTTTATAAGGGTTAACTGATTTATACCAATTATTTGTATAATTCCAGATGTTGAAATTCTTGTTGTGTATTTGTTCCTTAACAGATTTCCTTATGTCAGAAAAATTTATATTAATGGTCATAGTTAAAGGTGATTTGTAGGCTAATTTTGCAGCATAATCAGCGTGTTCGTTCCCTCTGATTAGAGAGTGACCGGGTATCCAAACTATGACAATTTTTGGGAAAAGTTTAATCAGTGAGTTTCTAATATTGATTGCAGAAACATTGTTGCTATTAATGTTGGTGATGGCGTGGTCTGCAGATAGTGAATCTGTGCATATAGCAAATTTAACAGATCTCTGACAGAGTTCAATTGCTTTATATATTGCTATTATTTCGGCAGAAAAAATAGAGCTGAATTTAGGAAGAAGCGAGTTTGAAATTATTTTGCCCTCTAGGGTGACCGCAAAGGATACTGCGCCGTTTGATCTAGATCCATCTGTATAAATAAATGTTCTGTCATGATACTTGTTGCGAATTTCATGAAATAGAATTCGATATTGGGTGGGTGGAGTGCTTTCTTTTTGATGTGTAAACATCTATACGCGCAGGGGGGTAAATTTCTATTTCACAATACAATCACAAAAACAGTGTAACACGTAATAGGTGAGAGCTGACACATAACGCTGTGTGACTTATGATTGTATTGGTGAAAAAATTATGATATAACATTGTTTTTATGCCGCTTTTTTAAAAGCGCCATCTATGTATCACTTATGTACGTTTATGTTGGGATATTTTTAACGTTTTACAGCAAAGGGTTGTTGAATTAGCTGAAACATTTTTTGCCATAAGTGATACATAGATGACGCTTTCTGCTTGCTTTTAAAAAATGGCATAAAAAATCTTTAATTACTAGATGTTTACACATCTTCCCTGCGATCGGACTCACATGATTTTTTTTTTGTGTATTGAGTGGGACGAGTCAATAGATTCAGCTTATAAATGCCACGGAGGATGTGTCGAATTGTTTAATTTGGGTATTTGAACTGGAAGATCGAATTCTGAGGAAAAACTAATTGCTTTATATAGAGCCGATTTAATTTTAGAAGTATTTTTTAATTTGGTGTAGTTTGAGATAAACTTTTGTAACGGAGTATCCTAACAGAGTACAATTGATTTTAAGACTTTCTTTGATTCAAGTTGGCATAAAAGATTTATATCTAAAGTATTGGTTTCTACCATTATGTTATTAATTGGAGTGGTTCGAGGTGCACCAAGTACACATCGAGTGGCTGTGTTTATAACTGTGTTAATTTTTTTCAAAGATGTTTTGGATGCATTACCATATAGAAACAGTCCATACCTGATTTTCGATATAATCAAAGATTGTATTATATTCAAGAGGATATTTGAGTTAGGATTAAACTTGGAATATGCTAAGCCTTTTATGATGTTAACTCGATTTACTAAAGCTTTGGTTAGATATTCGATGTGGGTATTCCATTTGAGAGTTTTGTTGAAATATATGCCCAATATTTATACCCTATATATACCACTATGTGGTTGGGGTATAATGACTTTGTGCTGCTGTTTGTAACAAGCAATAATATTTGACATACACCCATCTTTAATTATACCGATCGAATCAGAATCACTATCTGATTCGATTAAACGATGTCGATCCGTCCGTCTGTGTGTCCATGTAAAGCTTGTAATCAAACTGCAGGTCGCAAGTATGAATATATTTTGATGAAATTTGGTATTTGATCTTTTATCGGCCATGGGATTAACGCTATTGAAATTGTTGAGAATCGGTCCATGTTCAGACCTAGCCCCCATACAAATAACCCCTATGAAATTGAATCAATTGCCATAAGATCCAAATTGTCATATAGATCATACTCAAATTGGGTTTGTATGCGTTTATTACATCCATTAATGAGTAGTCTAAAAATGATACCTGGGACAACTCTTAGTCATAGGCCCCATATAGAGCTGCATCCCGAACTTCACTTAAATCTATCAAAAAACAAAAATATTGCACTGATTCTTTTCAAATTTTGTTTGTATATTTTTTTGCAAAATACAAGAGACATTACCAAACATGGTCAGGATCGGTCCATTTTTAGGCCTAGTCGCAATATAGGTATATCATCCGATATGAACTTTTTCATATCTGCAACCGAAAAAATTAATAAAAATCCCACTCAAATTTGGTTTATGCTTATTTTCTATATCCAGTTAGTTGGGCCTGAGAGATAGGGTCTCTAAACGCATGGTATAGGGTATCATATAGCCGGTCTCGACCGACTATAATTTTCTTACTTGTTTTAATCATTAGTTTCTGTAAGTTGAATGTTACCTGAAGTAAATGCGCAATTGTGTTTTCTACAGATATGCATATATTGACATTTTGTACTGGATAGTACGGCACCTGATTCATCGCACCATTTCAGAATATCATCGATTATGTTACTAATATTAGTAGTAGGTTTTTTTTCCTTAGTTGATTTTATTATTATATTGAAATCATCAGCATAAGCACAAAAGTTGACACTTTTATGTATAGAGATGTTATCGCAAAGTCTATTGTAGGCTACAAGGAAAAGAATTACGGACAATGGTGATCCTTGTGGGACTCCATTATATAGGTTAAACGTTTTTGAATATTTTTTTCCTAGGCGGACGATAAATTTTCTGTTGGTCATGAAATTTACTATATAATTTATGATTTTAGGTCCGAAATTCCATGAAATTAGTCGGTCTACAACTGTATGGATTCCTATTTTGTCATATGCTTTCTCAAAGTCAAGTGAAACTATCGTAAGGTGATTTTTTGAAGTTAGACTTCTAGCAGCCAAATGCTCAATAAACAGAAGAGTGTCCTTTGTAGCTTTTCCTTTTCTGAATTCCATCTGATTGATGTTAAGGAGTTTATTGGAATTGATAAACCACCAAATTCGATTAGCAATAATTTTATCTAAAATTTTTCCAACACACGAATTGAGAGATATTGGCCTGTAAGATGTTGTTTTAGTCTGGTCACTGTTAGATGGGAATTACTAGGCTGGTTTTAAATTGCTGAGGAATATGTGTCTTTAGAATGTTATTGAAAAGGTTTAAGATTCTACTTTTAATAATGTTTGGAGAGTTTTTTTTATCATATTGTATGATATTCTGTCTAGGCCGGGAGATTTACCTTTGAGTGGAAAGTAATTCAATGTTGTTAATGTCTTGTTCAATAAGTTTTGCCTTATTGTTGGGATTAATATTTACGAAGCGATTTTTGAAATTTTCTTTGTTTTCTTGGAATTTAGCTGGGAATTTTTGATCAGATGAATTGAAAGACCGAAAATGGCCTAATTCATTTGCAATATCAACATGATCAGTTAGAACGTTAAAAGGAGAATTATCGCTTTGTATGGCATGAATATTATACGAGGTTTTATAGCCACAAAACCTTCTGATGTTGTTCCATATTTTCTTAGGGAGCGTATTCGGATTAATTTCAGAGGTAAAATTTTATAATGATTTACGTTTAGAAGCTTTTATTTCTTTTTTAAGTAGAGCGTTTGCTCTTTTATATCTGATCATATTTTCGTTATTAATATACTTACGTTCTAAATATATACCAAACTTTTTCTTTTCGGTTTTCAAATTTTCAAGGTATTGGTTCCACCATGGAACAGGGGTGCGTATACTAGGTTTTGATTGTGGAATGGATTCATTCGCTGATTGGATTATAATCTTTTTAATATTAGCTGCTTCCTTATTAATGTTTGTGTTAATCGTTCTAGTTGTTTCATGGGTGATGCATTTACTAGTGTAAAGATCTCAGTTGGCTGCATCTGTTTTAAAACGGGGTTTGATAAGCTGGTAGTTTTCAGGGTTGTCAGGAAATAAGGAAACAATAATGGGGAAATGGTCATGAAGTTCAGGTGAACAGAAAGTCAAGTCAATGTGCGTAAGGGTTTTTAAAGTGGAACAATGTGTAGGGGATTTATCATTTTATAATATGAAGTTGGAGTTGTTTTTAAATTTTTCCAAAATTTTACCTCTTTTATTATTCTTATTGGACCCCAATTTTGATCCCAGCTATTGAAATTACCAGTTATAAGTGTAGTAAGTGTAATATGTATATGGGGGATTTCATGTCAAGTGCACCCACCAACTTTTGAAACCGATGTCTTCCGATCGGGATGAAATTTGCACCAAGGTTAGTCCTATTGGATTGTAGTTTAGACACAATTTTTCAACAAGATCGGTCCAGATCTCTCAGAGTTAGAGGGGGATCAAAATTTGACATTTTGGCCAAACAGGTGGTTTTTCTCATCCATGTAACTTATTACCTATTGTTCCTAGAAAATTTTCTCCCAAACAGTTTAGATAGCTATTTCTTCAATATTTCGGAAAAAAATACTTAAAAAAAAAAAGTTTGTAGACTTAAAAAAAAAAAGTTTGTAGACTTTTTTTTTTTTGCTAAATTAAAGCATTTTTTTTTCATAAGAAAGCTTAGGATTTTTCCTTGAAGAGCTTTTTGGTCGCTTAGTGGGATGGGAGTGGGATATCTATCAAAATAAATGTTTTGTAACTCAAGGCAACGGTTTTTAAATTTTTCACAAATGCACTATTTTGAATTTTTCCCGATTTATGTCTAAAACCTTACAAATAAAACTTATACTGAGAAACTACACTCTAAACTTTCCGAAGGTATGTAACATACCTTCATAACATAACAGAAGAGAATGGTTATCTGCAACCTGAAAGAGTTATTTGCAACATTTCAATCTGAACACGAGGATGTTAGAATTGGCTTCACGAAATTAACCCAAATGAGGCCAAAACATTGCGTTTTGGCAGAAAGCAGCGGAACTCACACAGTATGCGTTTGCATTTACCATGAAAATGTTAAACTGATGTTGAAGGAAATCAACTTAAAGTATTTAACAAATGATTCGGCAGAAGATTTACACGATTACCGCGATTGCCTTAAATTGACTATGTGTCCTAATGCAACAACTTCTTGGCACTTAGGTGAATATACCAATTGCCCGAAAACCACATACATCAAAGAAAATTTAATCAACTCTTTAGATCGAGAATATATAGAGGAGGTCAAATTTGATTCTTGGATTCAGACTGACAGATGCACATTGAAAACAATCATTTTAAATGTGGATGATTTTGTGGAAGAAATATGTACAAGATTGCTAAACTTGAGAAACCATGACTTTTTAGTCAAAGAGCAATGGTCATTCTTCAAGGACTTGAAGATACATTTGAAGTCTGGTGAATTCGTTATTTCATATGATTTCGCAGAAAACTATAAATATGTTCTTCAGGATGCCATACAAGCATTTTACTTCAATAACGACCAAGCAACTATATTCACAGTAGTTATTTACTACATGAAAGATGAAAAACTGGAACACAAAAGTATGGCAGTCATATCCGACGATTTAAAACATGATACCGTTGCAGTTTATGAGTACCAGAAGAGAATGCTAAAATTTCTAAAATCTAAATTGACAGTAAAGAAGGTATACTACGTTTCGGACGGAGCTGGTCAACATTTTAAAAACAAAAGTAGCTTGGCAAATCTTATGGCCCATGAAAAAGATTTTGGAATGCCAGCTGAGTGGCATTTTCATCCTACTGCTCATGGTTAAGGAGCATGTGATGGTATTGGAGCAAACCTTAAAAGAAATGCAGCGAAGTATAGCCTCCAGTGCTCTCATCAAGATCGCATCTTAGATGCGACTGCTTTATTCCATTGGGCAAAGAGTTATTGTAAAAAAATTTTTAGTAGCAAAGGGGATCATCAGGAAACATTGAAAACACTGAAGAGCAGATTCTATGCTGCGGTAACAATCGATGGCACCGCTCAATACCATGCTTTTATACCGCTTGACGATGGAAGACTCAAGTTGAAAAAGTTTTCTGCCTCTATTCAATGCGATTTCTTTCAAAAGTCAAAAAAAAGAACACCAGCGAAATCAACAGCTGAACCTAGTAACGCCAAGAAAGCATTGGCTAAAAAAGCAGCAAATAAATTCGACAAATAAGCTGGATAAAAGATTGGATTTTTAAAAAGTGACAAAACTTAAATACTTCATCAGCTACAATAAATTAACTATAAAATAAATATGATATGAATGGATCTAATGATTTAAGATTAAATTTTATTAAATAATTTATCTATTTATATTTATTATAATTATTATATATTAATTTAATTATTATTACAAATAAAAAAAAAAATAATTGTTCAACATTTCTATAGAAAAAAATTGATTTATTTTCTTGAGGTTAACATATTGTGGGTATTACAGTATCGAGGGTATAAGTTTTAGTTAGGTATAGTATATACCTTCGGAAAGTTTAGTTTGTCTAGTTTCTCAGTATAAGTTTTATTTGTAAGGTTTTAGACACAAATCGGGAAAAATTCAAAATAGTGCATTTGTGAAAAATTGAAAAACCGTTGTCTTAAGTTACAAAACATTTATTTTGATAGATATCCCACTCCCATCCCACTAAGCGACCAAAAAGCTCTTAAAGGAAAAATCCTAAGCTTTCTTATGAAAAAAAAAAAAAAAATAATGCCCTTTTTGAAAAAAAGGCAAAAAAAAAATGCTTTAATTTAGCAAAAAAAAAGTCTACAAATTTTTTTTTTTTTTAAGTATTTTTTTCCGAAATGTTGAAGAAATAGCTATCTAAACTGTTTGGGAGAAAATTTTCTAGGAACAATAGGTAATAAGTTACAAGGTTGAGAAAAACCACCTGTTTGGCCAAAATGTCAAATTTTGATCCCCTCTAACTCTGAGAGATCTGGACCGATCTTGTTGAAAAATTGTATCTAAACTACTATCCAATAGGACTAACCTTGGTGCAAATTTCATCCCGATCGGAAGATATCGGTTTCAAAAGTTGGTGCACTTGACATGAAATCCCCCATATATATATTTTTTTAAATGGGCCAATTTTTATTTTGTCGTACCAAAAAACAACGTAACTTTAAAATTTAGTTCAATATTTCATACCGATATTCAAACAATTCAAATAAAACCTTTTTTGACTCTCCTGAAAACTTTGATTTAATGAGTTACTCTGTCATAACAGAAAACCACAAAATATTTACATTTTCAAAAAATTTTAAAAAGCCATATCCCTAATATACTTACATACATACATATACATTAAATTTATTAGAATTTATGATGTCTGAATAAAAAAATTGCTTTAGGCATATTTTTTTAGTTTATGACTCTTCTGACCATGAAATAGCCACTATAAACTAGATCGCGGCTGGTAATGAAAAGGATGCTTAACACACGGACATAATTTCTTTATTGCTGATATGATATATCGACAGAGATTACATGAGGTGCGACAAATGAGCCAATCTTCATTAATAAGATTACTATAATCTTAATCATGTTATCTATTTCTGTGTAAAAATTTGTTTTATGGATAATGCAGTCAAAGCCTTAGAAGTAGATATGTATTACAAAAAAAAAAAAAAGAAATCCCTTTATAAAATGACCTTTACAAAACAGAGATACTTTTCATACTTGCGATTTCAAAACTATTACAAATCGTTTTATCACTGTAGAATGTATGTCAGAAGGTAAATAGAAACAAAATGTATTAAAAAAAAACACATTTCAACTTCTTACCAATCGATTCTTATATTCATATGTAGTTTCAAATTCATTGTCGATAAAAACAATTACAATTGTTTATTTTTATATTGTTGCCACTACTGCACGATCTGATGATTTTCTATTGTATTTATACCCTATACCACTATATGGTTTGGGTATAATGACTTTGTGCTGCTGTTTGTAACTACCAAAAATATTTGACCTAGACCCATCTTTTATTATACCGATCGAATCAGAATCACTAACTGATTCGATTTAACGATGTCCGTCCGTCCGTCCGTCCGTCTGTGTGTCCATGTAAACCTTATAATCAAACTGCAGGTCGCAAATATGAATATACTTTGATGAAATTTGGTACATAAGCTTTCGTCGGCCATAGGATGAAAGCTTTTGAAATTGGTGAGAATCGGTCCATGTTCAGACCTAGCCCCCATACAAATGAACCCTATGAAAATGACATAAATTGCGATAAGATCCAAATTGTCATATAAATCTTACTCAAATTGGGTTTGTATGCGTTTATTACATCCATTAATGAGTAGTCCAAAAATGATCCCTATGGGACAACTCTTAGTCATCTTACTCTAATTGGGTTTGTATGCGTTTATTACATCCATTAATGAGTAGTCCAAAAATGATCCCTATGGGACAACTCTTAGTCAGAAGGCCCCATATAGAGCTGCTTCTCGATCTTCACTTAAATCTATCAAAAAACAAAAATATTGCACTGATTCTACTCAAATTCTGTTTGTATATATTTTTGCAAAATACAAGAGACTTTACCAAACATAGTCAGGATCGGTCCATTTTTGGGCCTAGTCCCCATATAGATATATCATCCGATATGAACTTTTTCATATTTGCAGCTAAAAAAATTAATAAAAATCCCACTCAAATTTGGTTTATGCTTATTTTCTATGTCTATGTTAGTTGGGCCTATAATATACGGTCTCTAAACGCATGGTATAGGGTATCATATAGTCGGTCTAGACCGACTATAATTTTCTTACTTGTTTTTATATTGCGGCTGTTTTGTTATTTCCATTCTTCAATAGATGTCTGGGATATGTTTTGTAGTCTAACAATTATTTGCAGTTAACAGTTGTATAAGCCATGATTGTAATTTATTAGAAAAACAATATTCAAATACACTTAAATAAAGTAGATAAATACACGGAGGAAAATAAGCAAGAATATGTTGAAAACTAAAAAAAATTGGTTAAACTTAAAATTTGTCCTTTAACTTTAAAATGTACTGACTGAACTTGAGCACTTAAAATTATTTTCAGTTTATTTGAAAAAGTTGTGCAAATCTTATTATGAAATGTTAACCCTTTCGCTACATTGTATCCATATGGATACACTCAACTTTGGAGTCATCTAACAATCGCAAAATCAGTGAATCGATTTGGATATCGACGTATAATTGTTTTTTAAGGTTTTGTGAATAATTTTCATAAACATATTTTTTTGGATATTTACAAAACTGAGAAAAATATAGCGATTTTAAGAAAACCTTTTTTTTTTTTGTACAAAAAAAAGGTTTTTTTATTTAACAAATTACAGATATATAGAGCCACATTTTTTTTTCAAAACTGATCAATCATAAAGAAAAATGTTTATTTTAATATTTTGCATTTATAGTTTTTTGTTTTATAACGAAAAAAGGCTCTGCGGATTTTTTAAACATTGTATGTATCCATATGGATACAAACGTATGTTGTGGTTGTAAAAATTATACACGCAATTCAAATAAAATCATTTTGCGTTTGATGCTGCTTCGATGCAGACGTTCTTTTTTTTTAGCTCTGATACCATTTAAATTTATTTAGAAAAATGGCAAGAAAAATTAAGGACTCTGAAATTGAAAAAATTTTAACCAGTTTTGCTGATTCCGATATTTCTGACTTGGAAGAGTCCGAAGAATCTGAAGTTATAAACAACTTATATGATGCTTTTGATAATAATAACAGCTTTTTATTTAAAGAGCTTTCTAGAGAAGGTCCATATGAGATCAACAATCAAGATATTAATGTTGATAATAATAATGATATAGGTAATAGGGTTATTGAGATCGAAGAATCGAAGGTAATAGGGTTATTGAGATCGAAGAAAGTCTTGCAGTTGATGAAACCATTCAAAAGAGTCCCAAAATTTTTCAATTTCACAAGTTTCACTTAAAAAGGATGACCAATTTCGTTGGAAAAAAGCTTCTTCGACTAATACAGAGACTTCATTTTCTGAAACGTACCCAAAGAAAAATATTAAATTGCCTGTCGAGTTTTTTATGGAGTACTTTACAGAAGACTTTCTTCAACAACTTGTATCTTCAACAAACCAGGCATCAACGACTAAATATGGGAAATCTCTCAGTTTAACTAAAGAAGAACTTTCTAGCTCTAGAAATATTGATTGGTACCAGTGGCTATCCGCGTTTGGAAATGTATTGGACAATGGCCACCGTAATACCATCATTCCCAGAAAATATGACCAGGAATAGATTCCATTCTTTGCGAAATAATTTAAAGTTCACAATAGACCCATCAGGAAGCGATAGGCTTTACAAAATTCGCCCTATAATAAATATGTTTACAAAAAAATCGTACGGTATTCCAAAAGATGAAAATCTTTGTGTGGATGAGATGATGGTTCCTTTTAAAGGAAGAACCACTCTGAGACAGTACATGCCTAAAAACTCCATCAAATGGGGAATGAAGATATCTTGCCTTTGTAGCTACAAAGGCATAGTTTATGATTTTGAGATATATCAGGGAAGAGGAACAATATTAACTGGCTCAAGCTAGGGTTTTGCTCTGTTATTGTGATTCATCTTGTAAAAACTGTTCCTGAGGAAAAAAATCATAAAATATATTTTGATAATTATTTTACAACTCTAAATTTGGTATTATATTTACGCCAAAAAGGAATTTGGGCTACAGGAACTATAAGAGGGAATAGATAGAAAGAGCAGACAATATTTTTCTTCTTAGATGGCTTGATGGGGGAATTGTGCAACTCGCGATTTAGTGCTGAAAAAAAGAAAACTTTTAAAATAACACAACCAAAAATTGTATCAGAGTACAACATCAATATGGGAGGAGTAGACAAAATGGATTTTCTCCTTTCGCTATATAGAATTTCGATTAGATCTGGAAAGCGGACTCTTAAGATTTTTGACCACTTCATTGATTTAGTTGTATGTAACTCGTGGTTAGAGTATAGAATTGATTACGAAAAGAATAATTTAAAAAATAAGTATATGGACTTACTAAGCTTTCGTAACGATATTGCGCATGGTCTTTTAGCTCGGTCTAATCAACAGGCATGTTCTCGTAAGCGTGGACGCCCAACATTATGCCAAAATGAAGAAATTCCAATCAGTCCAGCGACCTCCGATAAGAAACGCAAAGCTACACCTTCAATTTCTGTTCGATTTGACGGAAATCAGCATTGGCGAGAAGACTCGACGGATAAAGGTAGATGCAAAGTCAAAGGATGTAAAGGACAAACTAGATACAAGTGTGCAAAGTGCAATGTTTTTCTATGCATTCCCAATGGATCGAGAAATTACTTCAAGGAATTCCATTATATATCAAATGAATAAATTGGTTGATAAGATATTTTATTGTTCAGATTATATGTATTTTATGTATTAAATATAGATTTATGTGTTATTTTTATCTAAATTTATTGTAATTATATGAATTTTAGATTTATAATTTTTAGTTTGTGCATGTAAGTATATACAATGTATGCTTTTATTGAAAAAAAAAATTAATTTTATGTGTTAAAACTACTAAAATAAATAAAACCTCAATTATAAAAAAACATAATATACTAGAATTTTTCTTTACCATACACGAAATTTGCATCCATATGGATACATTCCAAAAAACACATTTAGGATAAATAATTTTAAAAATTGAGTATTGATTGTTGTTCTTAGGGCCAATAATAGTAAAAATCCAAAAAATTAGATTTTTTAAGCAATCCAGAAAAAACTTGTAGCGAAAGGGTTAAACACGAGCAGTTAAATAAGTCCCTGAATTTTTAAATTTGCCTCGCAGTTAATTCAAATTCAATACTGCACCTGTCCAACTACCATCTGTTAATAGACTATTGTGAAAGCTCCATCATTAAAGCTGAAGGTACAGAGCACATTTTTATCGCTTCAACGTTTTTGGAGACTGCTGATCTCATTGGATGAAAAATGGATTGTACAACTATTTTTTTTTTTTTATCATTAGATTACATATGTATATAGAATAAATGAAATGTTGTCTGGCACTGGCTGGATTTTATATTTAAGTTTTAATTTTAAGATTTGAAGAAATTATTGTTAGTTCACAAACCTATGTGAAGATTCAATAACTAAAAAAACGTTTTTGGACTACTGTGAAAGTAGGAGTGTATTTTGATTGAATGAGGTAAATAAAAAAGTTTAAAGGAGCATATGTGAAAAAATTTCATCAACTCTCAACTTATTCAATCGTTATAGCATGTTCAGATGGCAAAATGAACCACTTGATTCGCTCTCTGAATCATGATTGTGAACCTTGGTGTTCAGACGAGTGTTCTTGTTTCATTTTGACGTTTATATTTTTTGTGCAAATATTTGATGACATCCTTCTAAACTTTACGTTTCACTATTTCATTTTTTCCATTTTTATTTGAATATATATATGTACATAATTATATACTTTTTATTTGTTAAATGTTTCTATTTATTTTATTGCAGAAATTAATTTTTTGTTTTTTCTTTGTTTATATATTTTTGACAGCTAGTTCAGATAAACTACCGATAATTTCTTATCAAACTAGGAGATGACACTCAATGTTTCTAGGTTCACAAGTAGGTTCATTTTGAACCAAGTAGGTTCGCTCTCAAAATTTTGTATGGCGAATCATGCAGATTTAATCATGATTCGGGAGCGAACCGTGAATGGGAGAACGAACCGCGAATCTTGCTGTCCGTGCGAACATTGCATTATATGCTTCAGGACAACTTATCTGCTGTTGCTGTTTATTTGTGAAAAACTTTCAAAGTAAAATATATTTAAGAAAGTGTGAATGATAATCTTGTAAAATATAATAAAAATTATAAAGTTATATATGCAAAGCTCATAAACTGTTGCCATTAAAACGTGTGTTCTGCACCACCAGTTCTCATGAAACATTTTTGCAAAAAGAAAACATCACTCAAGCTAAGCAAGTGCTTGATAAGTACTATGAGTACTCTGAAACATAAATTTCTATGGAAAAAAAAGTGGTCTAGTGATATTCGTTGTTGTCGCACAAATGCTACATCCGAAGATATAATATTGGCCAATCGGAGAGTGAAAGTGCGCGGACTTGTTGATGTCATAGACATATCGTTTGGTTCTCTGATTTAAATTTCAAATGATCAGTTGGGCTGTAGATAGCGCTCCGCAAAATGGGTACCGCGGTAGGTCACAATTGACCGTAAAGGCAGTCATGTGAGTGTTTGGCATTGTTCAGCCGCAACCTGATGCGTTCTTGCGTGGTTTTATAAATTTGGAAGAAAGATTGATTCGTTTCAATACATTAGAGACTAAGCAGCGGTCTAAGCAATCAGTTTCTCCAGGTGAAGCCGCGCAGAAGAAGGTCAAGGTGTGCAGTTTTTTGGCATGTACGTGACATAATCCATATTGAATACATCCAAAAGGAAGAAACAATAAACGATGAACATTATGTGAGGGCTTTGAGAAATCCTGTTATTTGCAAGCGTTAGAAAATTTGTGAATCATTATGCAAGACTTATTGAGGTGCATATTAGATGTATGCATAAAATATTTACGGTTTTTTCTTTTTTGTTAAAAAAAAGCACGTAATTTCCAAGGATAATTATTTTTTATAATCGAAATATTGGCCACCAGCTTCTGTTCATTTTACCCATTCCTCAGGTAATTTGTGAATACCATACTAGAGTAACTGCTTGTCTTTTGCTGCAAACTATTCGGCGAGCCATTTTGTAGCTTCTTCGAAACTACTGAAGTACTGTTCTGCAAGCACGTGCCCAATTGATGCGAGGAAGTGATATTCAGATGGCGCCATCTCTGAGATGTAAGGCGGGTGCGGAGGCATGTTCCCTCGAAACGATTACAAGGTGTCTTTCACTGGTTTTACTGCATGAGATGGTGCATTGTCGGGCCATGTCTTCTGGCCCATTCCGGTTGGGGTTCGATTA
Source organism: Cordilura impudica (assembly GCA_963682025.1). Classification (NCBI taxonomy): domain Eukaryota; kingdom Metazoa; phylum Arthropoda; class Insecta; order Diptera; family Scathophagidae; genus Cordilura; species Cordilura impudica. The sequence goes on along the minus strand of OY821518.1, from coordinate 264,135,440 downwards.
ATGCGTGGCTTATTTAAGTCATCTGTTGTTGAAAGCGTAGTGCAATAATACTTTTTCACCGGGCTTCAAAAGTTCTAACACACAATACCGCTCTGGTCCCACCAAATACAGAGAATGGTCTTCTTGGCGAAGCGATTTGGCCGTGTTGTTGAGTGACCGGGTTCACCAGTGAACACAACTTTTTTTTTTCTTCAAGATAAATCCACATCACCCGTCACAACTGACTTCCCGATTTTTTATTTTAAATTAATTCAAATAGTGTGGGACCCATTTACCGAGTTTATTGACCTACCCCATTGCTCGCAAATGACTGTAGATTGCTTCTTATGACACACATATTGTTTCTGCTAATTGCCGTTGAGCTTTCGTTGTAACCAGATTTCAGAAAAAAAACACACTGAATAAAAAACTCGCACATATATGTAAACAAACATAGCTCAGACCAACAAACACATATTTCTATTTTGATATCATTTTTGTGTGTTTCTAAATTTTGTACAGAACATGTTCTTGAACGCGTACATCTAAAAATTAAAACGTTATTCACTCGCGATCGGAAAAAAAGAAATAAATTTCTCTGTTTTCTATTTTTATTTTCTTTTTATTTTTATTTTTTTATATCTGCTAATAAATTATTTTAGATTTTTTTTAATAAATTTGTTTGAAATAATTGTTGTCGTTATTATAGGGGTGTTTCAGATTTTTCCGATCACGAGTGGATAATGTTTTAATTTTTAGATGAACGCGTTCAAGAACATGTTCTGTTTTTTTTAGCAGAACACGTGCAAGAACACGAACTTAAAATAAAGCTACATTCGAATCTGTGTGGTTTATGTGTGTTCGAAACAAAAAATACTTGATAGAAACATGTTCGTGTACACAACGAAATATTAAAATGAAACACTGTCATGATTGTGTTCGGCACCGTACAAAATTTACAAACACACACAATTGATATGAAAATAAAAATATATGTTGGCTGCTTTAGAACAGAATATTTTGTGTTTGATGTGTGTATCTGTTGAACCTTGTTTGGAACATCATATAATAATTCCTGCAATTGCTCGCTTTTGCATATCTTTGGTATACCAGAGATAGATCTGAACAAGAACCGATTCATAGAAATATTCACAGAGTACATTCTTACATCAAAGAATTTCGTACGCGACATTTCATTATATTTATTTTCTTTCCAACTTTGCTAGCACACAAACATCGTTAAAAAAAAATTACTTTAGAACACAGCAAACATAATGAATACCAATATGTAAGTAATTAACCAAAACTAGTGAGTTGAAAGTGACTTTTTTTTTTTAATTTTCACATTGGCTTGTCATAGGACCGAAGTACCTCTATTTAACATTTTTATAAGTTATTTTGAACAAGTGAAAAGTTGGCTCTTTTGCATCTATTAAAATATTATTTTTATGCCTTTAGTTTAAGAAATAATCTTCACCCATTTGGCGAATTCGAAGCACGAGTTCATGTGTGACGGTCTAACGTTATACTTTTACCGCTATTGTAGGTTATAAACACCATAGTATATTAAGAGACTAGTATATTAGTTTTCCGATTTAGTGTTTTGTTTAAGTACGCTTATTGAAAATTTAAAAAAAAATCGTACAAACAAGTAAGAATATTATGCGTTGCGTAATACAAATTTTCTGAAGCAATGACTTGATATAATAAATAAGCATAAACCCAAATTTAGTGGTATTGCTATTACCTTGTGGAGTGCAGATACGAAAATGCATATATATATAATATTATTTTTACATGGGGTCAGAAAATGGACCGATCATGACCATATTTAGTGAGGTCACTTACTTTGCTCAAAAATGTTTATAGACCAAATTTTAATTTAGCAAAATTTTTCTTTTAGGGTAATTTATGTGAAGATCAGGAATAAGTTTTATATGGGGACTATGGTCGTACAGAGTTTATTTTTGGACTACTAATTAGTGGGTATAAAACACGCACATACTCCAAATTTGATCGATATATGTATATGCGACTGTGATTCTTACGATAATTTTAGTCGGATACTAGTTATCTGTGTGGGAACTATGCTTGAAAATGTACTGCTTGTCACCAATTTCAATACAATACAATATATTCAAATCTAGGAGCTATAGTTTGATTAGAATGTCATGGATATACTGACGTACGGACGGACATCGGTAAATCGACTCAGAATCAGTCGAACAGTGGTTATAAACATCAGCTTAAACTCATTATAAAACGACAGCGTAGCTAAACGGTACACAGAAAAAATTACGTAGTAGAAAACCAAACAAATGTGTAGTTTTTCTAAACATTTGTTACGTTTTCTGCACCCTAAATGCTAGTAGTAGAAAGCCAAATAAATCGTTCAGTTTCGAGCCAAATGTGCATTTAGTTTTCTATTGTGTAAGGTTCAGGTTGTGCAAAACAAAACGTTTGTTCAGATGTATACTATGGCCATTCAGTTTCGGTATTGCTAAATGTGTGTTCTGTAAATAACAACGCTCATTCAATTCTCGTAAACTAAATTTGTGTTCAAAAAACACCCTATGCGTGTTCAATATCTTTACTACTAAACGCTAGTTTGGTTTTTGATCAGATGCGTCTAGTGAATAAAATAAAAGAAAATTTTGTTTATATTTATTTATTTTAATAACAAAATTTATTAATTTATCTCTTTTTTCGGTACAAAAATATTCACTTTCTTTATAAAACTTCGTTATGCTGATGCCGACGTCTGTGGACGTTAGTCTGATAAAGTCTGAAATAATAAAACATCAATTTAAAGTTATCTAAGAGGAGAACACTATAAAACTAAATTCTTACCTTTTCAGAAAAAACGAGTTTCTTGGACTGACTCTCGCTTAAGGGCTGTTCAAAAAAAATATTTTTACAAACGATCTAATATAATATTTTCTGAATACTCACTGCATTGCTCCTCCACTTAAAAAGTTTTTCACGAAACTCTGCTCTTGGACCAATTTTTTTAATTGCATTAGCAATATCACGTTCATTTAAGAACGCTAAGTGTCGGTATTCTATCCCCGCTTCTGAAATAATAATTCAATAGCAACAATAAAATGTTATCATTATAAAATAATATAAATATACACAATACATAATATATGGGTAATTCCATGTCAAATCAACCAATGGGTTTACACTACCTTCTCCAAATTGTATGATTTTTCGTAGGAAGACAGATTATTACAGAACTAAATAAGTGCAAAGTTTGAGGGCACTGGCACTTCTGTATCCGGAAATATGTGGTCTTGAAAATCGTAAAAAAAGGTCAAAATTTACAAAGTTGTACTTACTTAATTATCATTTTCTTGAAAAGTATTATAGCTACGCAACTCATCAAGGTTGCATTTGAAAGGTTAATTAATTACCTTTAATTTGATATACAACATGATTTTTTTTTGGGAAAGGTCCAAGGTCACATCTCTTGACCTATAATTCGGGAGGCTATAGCTGTTAAAACGACAATTTTAAAAATCTGAAAAAATATATGTTTAAGATTGGTTCCTTCCCTAAAGTTCCAAAAAATTTCAGACTGGGGGTATGCTTGGATACAGAAATATTTATCATAGAGTAAAGGTAGATATTTAAAAAGTCGGTGCTGTTACTGTTACTGTATATGAATGTGGTTGGTTGTGCTCGTGAGCGTCGGCGGGCTATGCACGCACGCCGCTATTTGTTTCTGGTTCTTTAGCTCTGTACTGTACTCAGTACAGACCTGTGTTAGGGTTGGTTTGACAGGTAATTATGTTAGAGCGAGACAACAGTATAAATGTTGTCGGGTGTGGTTCGTAGTGTCAAATAACTTGGATATAGAGAAATTATTGGAAAACGAGAAGTCAAAGGAAGCACCACGAAAAAAACCATTCTAAGCACGTTGCTTTAAAAAACCACATGTCCAGATATACAAAATTTTAAAGAGAAACTTGGTGAATTATTATTAGAAAATGAAATTGATGAAATCATATATAAACAGTGGATAAGTGTAGCTAGAGACTCTTTGGAAACTATTATTAAAGAAACTGATTCTTTTCTGGATTCTTTATGCGAAAAACTGCAAACTCTTCTACCCCATTCATTCGTATCTAAAGAGCAGGGTGCATTTATGGCTCACAAAAAGTCTGAGTTGGAAGAAAATGAGTATTTAGTAATTTGCGACTTCTCCGAAAATGCAACTTTTGTGGTTCAGGATTCTGTGCAAGTCTTTTTATGGAATAATAGCCAGGCCACACTATACCCAATAGCAATTTATTACAAATCAAATGGAAAATTAGAAACTACAAATTTTATAATAATGTCAGACTGTCTAATACATAATACCATAGCAGTTCATTTATTTCATCGCCACCTACATGAGTTTTTAAAAAACAAGTTTTTGAAAATACCAAAGAAAATTTTTTATTTTTCGGACGGTTCTTCCGCTCAATTTAAAAATAAAAAAAACTTTGCCAATTTATGCCATCATAGCGAAGATTTTAATCGTTCCGCTGAGTGGCATTTCTTTGCTACCAGTCACGGCAAAGGACCTAGTGATGGTCTTGGGGGAACGGTAAAGCGTGAAGCACGAAGAGCCAGCTTGCAACGTCCATTCGAAGATCAGATAACTACTCCTCTCCACTTGTATAATTGGTGTCAGCAAACTCTTCAGAACTGCAACTTTGCATATTTAACGGAAAAAGATTTTGAAGAAGAAGAGAAATTGCTAACTGACAGATTTATAGGATTACGTACAATTCCGGGAACTCAAAAGCAGCACAGCTTCATACCAATTTCAAAAACACAATTACAAGCTAAAATTTATTCCGCTGATAGCAAATTTGTAATTGAAAACATTTATAATAAAACTAAACAACAACAACAGCATTCATCATAATAATGTCAACAACAACAACAACAACAACAACAGCATTCATCATAATAATGTCAACAACAACAACAACAACAACAACAACAGCATTCATCATAATAATGTCAACAACGCCAACAACAACAACAGCATTCATAATAATAATAATTCACTTGTTAAATATCTACCTTTACTCTATGATAAATATTTCTGGATCCAAGCATACCCCCAGTCTGAAATTTTTTGGAACTTTAGGGAAGGAACCAATCTTAAACATATATTTTTTCAGATTTTTAAAATTGTCGTTTTTACAGCTATAGCCTCCCGAATTATAGGTCAAGAGATGTGACATTTGACCTTTCCAAAAAAAAAATCATGTTGTATATCAAATTAAAGGTAATTAATTAACCTTTCAAATGCGACCTTGATAAGTTGCGTCACTGTAATATTAATCAAGAAAATGATAATTAAGTAAGTACAACTTTGTACATTTTTATAGTTTTTCCCGATATTCAAGACCTCATATTTCCGGATCCAGATGCGTCAGTGAACTTAAATTTAGGATTTTTCTTATTTCTCGGATACACTTTAATCCTGCCAAAATTCAGCCAATTTGGAAACAGTGATGTAAAAAACAGCCATATTTTAAGTTGAGTTCAGATGGTTTAACCCATATATACAAAGCACAAATAACTTACCTTCCAACGCCGGCAAAAGAAATTCCGAATTTAACTCTTTTAATATAGTTTCCATCAAAACGACTGATCTCACTGATACACAAAACACAAATGACATCTACTCAAAAAAAAAAAAAAAACACCTGCAAGTTTGGCCGTGCAATGAATTTCCCAACAAACATTCTTCGAACAAAAACAATTTGAGTGCACATAAAATAGAGCATTTACTTAAAACTTTACTTCAGAAATGTATTGTTGGGTGACATCTATTGTCCCGTTAGTTATAAGTTTGAAATATATAAGGGCGTAAAGAAATTTAACAATTGTCAAAAAATATTTTAACGATGTTGCGTTCACGTTTTTTAAACGCAGCGTTCAGCGACAGTTCAGGCAGAAACTATGTAAATTCTTACAAAAAATTTTAACAAAACGTTTAGTTCGCATATGGAGGAGCATAAATTTTTCGTTCAGTTGAAACTACCTGAACGCTGCGTAGTAAAAAACATAATATACGTTTAGCTTTTTAAGTGTTGAACGCATTTTATGCGGAACGTAGTAAATATGCCTACAAGCATTCAGCCTGACTTTTTCACTTCAGTTTACTAATGTTGCGTTCAGGTTTTTAAAACGCAGCGTTCAGCCACAATGTATTTTGTAAAAGGATTTTTTTTATATTTCTTTTATTGAACGAAAAATTTTACGTTTTCTATGAAGAACTTGACTAAACATTGCATTCTATTTTTCTGAGTGGCAGTTTAGCCAGAAACTAAGTAATTCCTTACAAAAAATCTGAACAAAACGTTTAGTTCGCGCATGGAGGAACATACATTTTTCGTTCAGTTGAAGCAAAATTCATATTTCAAAGCTGAACGCTGCGTAGTAAAAATCAAAATATACGTTCGGCCTTCCAAGTGTTGAACGCAACTTAAAGGAAGCATAGTAAATATGCCTACAAGCATTCAGCCTGACTTTTCCAAACGTTGCGTTTAGCTCATTTTGTTTTTTCTGTGTATAAACATGGTAAACAATTTTAATAATAATTAATACTAATTAATTATATATAGCAGATTCCAGCGCTCGAAATTCGAGTGCAATTTCTAGGCAGCTTTATTTTTAAACTTAGCCAATTCACAAACCAACACTAATATGGTTTATTATTATTGTGAATGAAGATAACAAACTCATTAACAAACACATTAACAAATTTAATAAAACACACATAGCATATGTATAATTTTATGTATGTGTTAGTAGCAACTTTAAATGCAATTTACCCAAAATAAAGGAAAAATTTAAAAATCTGTAAATCTGTAAAACGGCTAAAAAGAAATACCTTTCAAATAATATACGCTTATCCAAAATCGGTAGAACAAAACATCGGTCACAAGAAATCGCCTAGCCTATTAATATTACAGATTAATTATAATTAATAAATAATAAATAGACAAAACTAAAAAAACAAGAAAGAAAATTAGAGTCCATCTAGAGCGACGATACCCTATACAATGCGTTTGGAGAATTGGTCTAATTGGTTATAGAAAATGAGCGTAAACCAAATCGCAGCGAAATTTTTATTAATTTTTTTGCCGGACGCAATATTCATATGGGGACTAGGTTGAAAGATGGATCGATCCTGATAATATTTAGTCACTTATTTTACGCAAAAACAGATACAAACCAAATCTGTGCAATATTTTTGTTTTCGATAGTTTTTGTTTTTGATAGGGTTACCGATTAACGGATGTAATAAACCTATACAAAACCCAACTTGATTGAGATCTACTTTTATACCAAATATTCATATTTGCGACCTGTAGTTTGATTACAGAGTTTACGTGGTCACACAAATGGACGCACGAACATCGCTAAATCGAGTCAGAAAGTCGGTTTAAACAAAGGTGGGCCTAGGTAATATACATATGGTAGTTACAAACATTAGCACAAACTCATTACAACCTGACCACATAGTGGTATAGGATATAAAAATAAATTAAAAAGAAAACACATAGTTCGCGACTGGATTTGAACCGCTGCATACTGCATGCTATACCAAACCTACTATATCCTACTGTACAAACAAGTAAGGAAGTTGTGGTCGACTTAGACCGACAATACGATGCCTTATACCAGGAATTTTGAGAAATGCATTATAATGCATGAAACACATAGACGACTACGGCTACACGAACACACGACTACAAATTCTGGTGGCTGCAATTGTAGTCGTGTAGTCAACTACTTATTTTTTTTTGAAAACGACGGCAACATATGTATAACAACAACATATTAACAGCTGTTTTTATACAAATGCATTTTTTTTTCAGTAGTGCCAATTTTATTTTTTTACTTTATTAAAATAAAAAAACATGCATGATTGTATATAAACTTGACTTAAATATACAATTATTTATAGTGCATTATTATAACGTAAAAATAAATAAATAAATTTAATTAACCCCTTTTGATTATTAATCGAATTAAAGCATTTCATTTTGCGATGTTTTTTTTTTTAACAAGATAAAATATTTTGTTTAAAAATATTTTGTTATATTGTCAACACTATTTTTGTTTTGCAACCAACCGAAATAGAAATTATACTAAGTTAACTACAGCGGCAAAATTAGTCGTGTAGCCGTGCAGCTGTGTTGGTGTCAAAATAATTGTTTTCATATGAACGTGTGTATCTTATTTTTGACAGGCTGTAGTCGTGGAGCCGCTGTCGTCTATGTGTTTCATGCATAATGAATTTATGGCTTGCAGTTATGAAAAAATTAGAAAAATGGACCGATCATGATCATATTTTTCAGTCTTTTATTTTTCACATAAACTGTACTAAAGTAAATTCCAATAAAATCTGAGGAATATTATTATTTTAGATAGGTCCCAGTGAAGATCGGAAAATAGAGTTATATGGCAACTAAGATTAAAATTACCCTACAGATTTATAATCTGGTACATAGGACAATTAAAGTCGATCTAAGAACTATGTATGAACAGGCTTCAATTTTCACCAATTTCAATACCAATCATTCTGTGGCCAACAAAAGCTGATGTGCCGAATTTAACCGAAATATATTTATATATTCGACCTATAGTTTGATTACAAGGTATTCATGGACACACATACAGACGGACGGACAGACATGGTGAAATGGACTCAGAAAGTGATTCAGAAAGTGATTCTGAGTCGATTGGTACAGTATTGTATTTGGTAAAAAAAACAAGGCATTTAAACTTGTGAAAAGTCAATTAAATAAAACATTTAAAATACCGTTTATTAACATTACTGGATGTTGTTTAGAAAAAAATTTTTTTTAAGCAAAGCTCGGCACACACCGACATTTGCTTTGCTATAATAAAGTTTTGGTTCTGAACAACTTCGTATGTATGTTGCTGGTACTGCTTCAATGTCTAAAATAATGTGCTCAAGAGATTTTATTTCTTATGATTGTTATATTGTGACTCACATGCGACCATTGCGACCAAATAATTTGTTTTAGTGCATTTATGTTTTGTTAACAATATTGTGTGGTCTTTAGTAACATACATATGTTCATGCATTGTCTCTTTTGTGATATTTTCGCCATCGTGTTGAATAGTTTTGTTGTTATTTGTTCATTTAAACGGTTTTCATTGTAACGTCATCGCAGTATTTTTCCTATGTATGTTGTATATGTGCAAATTCATCAATTTCTTTTATCTTGATTGTAAGCCAAAAGAACAAATTGTTAAGAAGTCAAATTTGCCATTATATTGTGGTATAAATAAACTTTTGTTCCATTCATATGTTCAGATGTACTATAATAGAAAGTTTAGTTTTTGCAAGTAATGAGATTTATTTTAAGTATAATATCGCTAATGACAATTTATTGCTGTACATGTTTATGAAAATGGAAATTTTCAATATCAATTTTACATTTGTTAAATTGAAATGAAAGTATTTCTTGTTTAACACAATAGATACGATTTGATTTGATTTTTGTAGATTATTCACAAAAGTATGTCAATGTTTTTCCTTTCATTTTGAGATTTGTTTTCATTTCAAATGTTTAATTACCTACACTTTAATTACTCTTGCGTAATTAATTATTTTTTTTTTTACTCATATCATATGAACAAAACTTAACAAAAACGAGTATATTTTAAAATGTGAGTCTTACCCATATCTTATATTACACAATAGCCATAGGGTTTACCCATAATTATGTATAATTAGTAGAAAGTTTAGGTAGTAGAACGTTGGGCGCGAAAGATCTTTAACATTTTATACGATCTGCGGCAAAGATTCCTTTGATTTCATCACTGATTCTTTGATTTTTTAATTAATTTGATGATATTTCGCTGAAAGGTATTAGGAGGGCTACCGAGTCGCTAGACCATTGCATAATGCAATCACTTGGCTTATCCTTTCAAATATTAAATTTTGCAGATTTACCAGATTTTATCCATCTTAACCACTGTAATCTGATTTCATAAAAATATGCGAAATCTTTTGTAAATGTAAATAGCTGATCATGACATTTACTTGCTTAGTGAGTAACCTTTACATAACAATAATGTTGTTATCGGATTTTGGCTACGTTTATTATGAAGGTTTCATTAAAATCTATTAAATGTCTCAAAAAATCAATTGAACAAACAAGACAATGGTAACAATGCCATGCTTTGCAAATACCCTTGGAGATCAAATTAAATCTTTGCGTTTTAGCTTCCATAATATATATGAAATTTATATAAAGCAAACCTTTAAAAATATTATTTAAAGTGTAGAAACAAAACTTTTCACAATGCACTTTGTGCGTTTTGATTTCTGGAAACTTAAAATTTTATAATAAAAATTAAGTTTCACTTGGTTTCGTTGAGACTTCATTTAAGTTTCTTTTAAACTAGTATTTAGAAATTATAATCATATAGGAAATTTGGAACTATCTGAATTGTATTAAACAGCTACTCTTTATTAACATAAAACTTAACTTAAAACCAAGGTTCAGAAAATACACACATGAAACACACAATGTTCTGTTCAAAAGCAGCCAACACATATCTTTATTTTCATATCAATTATGTGCGTTTCTAAATTTTCTACGGTGCCCAACACAATCATGACTGTGTTCGTTTTAATATTTCATTATTTACACGAACATTTTTCTATCACGTATTTTTTGTTCCGATCACACTTAAACCACACAGATTCGAGTGTTGCTTTATTTGAAGTTCGTATTCTGGTACGTGTACTGAGAAAAAACAGAACATATACAATAAACAGGTTCGAGTTCAGTTATATTTTAAATTCGTGTTCTGGCTCGTGTACTGCAAAAAATTGAAACATCAGCTCGCGATCTGATAAGGGTAATGTAAAAAAACCAACCAACAAGTGTAACTTTTATGATGCTAAATAGTTTTTGTGTCTTAAGTATTTTATTACCATCTTTTATTGAAATAAAAACCAGTCAATAAAACAATTGTAAATAATTTCAACGCAAATCACAAAAAAATGCCCAATAAAATTTTAAAATATTTGACAATTGTAAACAATTTACAATGTAAGTCATAAAAAAGGGTTAATAAAATTTTAATAAATTTGGTTGAAACAATTGTCGTCGTTTATATCGGGCTGTATCAGATCGCGAATTGATGTTTCAATTTTTCGCAGTACACGAGCCAGAGCACGAATTTAAAATATAACTGAACTCGAAACTGTTTATTGTACATCTTCTGTTTTTTCTTAGTACACGAGCCAGAACACGACTTAATATATAACTGAACTCGAACCTGTTTATTGTACATGTTCTGTTTTTTCTTAGTACACGAGCCACAACACGACTTAAAATATAACTGAACTCGAATCTGATTATTGTACATGTTCTGTTTTTTTTCAGACACGTACCAGAACATGAACTTCAAATAAAGCAACACTCGAATCTGTGTGGTTTATGTGTGATCGAAACAAAAAATATGTGATAGAAAAATGTTCGTGTAAATAACGAAATATTAAAACGAACACAGTCATGATTGAGTGGGGTACCGTAGAAAATTTAAATACAAACATAATTGATATGAAAATAAAAATATGTGTGTGTTGGTCTAAGTTATGTTTGTTTACATATATGTACGAGTTTTTTATTCAGTGTATGTTTTTTTCTGAACTCTGCTTAAAACTGAATTGTAATAGTAAATTTTAAAATAAGAATAAAATGTGTTATAAGGCTAATTATAACAAAAGTTTACCTTCTATGTATACCAGTTCTTGAGTAAAAATAATGATCAGGAACATCGTTGTGTTGTTCTTCCAGAACACCAATTGCTGAAATATGGCTCATATTTGATCAACTAAACTCAACTTCTTCGCTGGACACAATATCCTGAATAACATTCCTTGGAAATAAGTTAATATTTCAACATACCACCTTTCATTTTCATAAATGCAATGAATAGAAAATCTTTTATTATGACTAGCACAGCCCAGCACTAGAAATTCGAGTGCAAATTCAAGGAAATTTTATGTTTTCATAAAATGTTTTTCTTGCAATGATTTTTAACCTCCACTTGTGGACCTACAATTAAGCGATTTATACAGTAATACTTAAGTTTTTTTAAATAAATCAGTTTTAATCAAAATTTTAATAAACACAACTTCCATTTATTAAGCTTAAATACCTAACAGTTAATAGATTATAAAAACTTAAACAAGTAAGAAAATTATAGTCGGTTGAGACCGACTATATGATACCCTATACCATGCGTTTAGAGACCCTATCTCTATTTAGACTACTCATTAATGGATGTAATTAACGCATACAAACCCAATTTGAGTAAGATCTATATGACAATTTGGATCTTATGGCAATTTATGTCGATTTCATAGGGGTCATTTGTATGGGGGCTAGGTCTGAACATGGATCGATTCTCACCAATTTCAACAGCATTCATTCTATGGCCAAGGAAAGCTTACGTACCAAATTTTATCAAAATATATTCAGATATGCGACCTGCAGTTTGATTACAAGGTTTACATGCACACACAGACGGACGGACACACGGTATAATTAAAGATGGGTCTAGGTCAAATATTTTTGGTAGTTACAAACAGCAGCACAAAGTCATTATACCCAAGCCACATAGTGGTATATGGTATACTTATAGTCGGTCTAGACCGACTATACGATACCCTATACCATGCGTTTAGAGACCCTATCTCTCAGGACCAACTAACTGGATATAGAAAATAAGCATAAACCAAATTTGAGTGGGATTTTTATTAATTTTTTCGGCTGCAGATATGAAAATGTTCATATCGGATGCTATATCTATATGGAGACCAGACCCAAAAATGGACCGATCCTGACCATGTTTGGTAAAGTCTCTTGTATTTTGCAAAACTATATACAAACAAAATTTGAGAAGAATCAGTGCAATATTTTTGTTTTTTGATAGATTTAAATGAAGATCGGGAAGCAGCTCTATATGGGGCCTATGACTAAGACTTATCCAATAGAGATCATTTTTGGACTACTGATTAATGGATGTAATATATACATACAAACCCAATTTGACTAAGATTTGTATGATAATTTGGATCTTATGGCAATATATGTATGTTGATTTCATAGGGGTCATTTGTATGGGGGCTACGTCTAAACATGGACCGATTCTCAGCAATTTCAGTAGCGTTCATCCCATGGCCGACAAAAGATCAAATACCAAATTTCGTCAAAATATATTCATATTTGCGACCTGCAGTTTGATTACAAACTTTACATGGACACACAGACGGACGGACGGACATCGTTAAATCGAATCAGACAGTGATTCTGATTCGATCGGTATAATTAAAGATGGGTGTAGGTCAAATATTTTTGGTTGTTACAAACAGCAGCACAAAGTCATTATACCCAAACCACATAGTGGTATAGGGTATAAAAACCAAGTGGTTCTAATTTGTGAGCTTCTACTCCATTTGCAAGTTCGGGTTGACAACATCATTATTTAGGATCAATTTCTATCATCATTATTGCTTATAATATTTTAAGTTAAAAAAACATTGTTTAATATATTTTTTTTATAATCATATATATTGTAATTTTTTTTCTCAACATCTACCACGTATAAAGTTGTAACCATAATTGTTACAAATTTTGCAACGTTCTTTGAATTATTAATACAACTTAAAGTTTTAATTAGTCAAGGGCAACTTTTAATTGTTGTTGAATGTGTTGTCGGACATGTGATTGTTGCTTACTAATATGTAGTATTGATACATTTCCTTGTTTATCTACAGAAGACAAAAACTTTCCCTAGCTAGTGCGTGTAACAACAATATTACAAAAAAAAAAAACTACTTCCCATCATTAACGACATTTAAACATGAAATTAATGTTAAACATTTTGGTTGCGCATAACTTTTGTTACAGATGTCCAACTACAGTATGACAAAGATTCCACTTGTTGAAGACCATAACAAATGTTCCTTAAAAGCAAAGATGAAATATATCAAAAGAAATGATTGCAAAAGATCATAATAGAAGAGTATAAGGTTACCATATATTTTTCTTGAATGGAAAAAGAATCAATTAATGCATTTTATAGAGTTTATTGCAAAAAAAATCAAGTCAAAATTGGCGGCTGTTTTTTTTATACCCCCCACATCACTGTGCAGAGAGTATGTGTCAGTTTGTCTTTCCATCTGTAACGCATCGAAAAAAAGCTTTTGCGACCACATAAAGTATATATAGTCTTGCGCGCCATATAACAACTCGAGTCGATATAGCGATGTTCGTCCATCCATCCGTCCGTCTGTCTGTTGGAATCACGCTCATTCACAAAATATATCATTTACCCGCATATACTCGTACTTATAATAATACTGTTTTAATTATTTCGGTTTACCCGGGTATCATTGTGTCGAGATATAAATACAAAAAGATGAAGATATCTCTAAAAAATGTTACAAATTCAGTGTCTGTTGTAATAATTTAATGGTATCCTCTATATATTGTCAAGGCCGACTATAATTCTCTTACTTGCTTTTTTAAAGTGAATTTCAAGCTTAAGGCCCTAGTGACTCAATGCCCTTAAACTAATTTTAATCCATTACGCCTCACCGGCCAGCCCTTTTTCACACCCTAATGTCCAATTTTTTTTACAAATCTTGTACGGGTATATCAAAATTATGATATCAGCTTATACAGACTTTCAACGTCGTCATGATTTAAATATTTAAACAAATTTAGCCATATCTGTCGTTAATCGAAAATATTAATATAATTATAGTATGATATATCAGTAGCAATGACATTAGTATTTCCAACTACCTGACAGGACGTTTTCCAAAATTGTTTTGATTTTAATTCAAAATTCATTTTGGTAATCAAAAAATATCTATAATATTAATAGGCTAGGCGATTTCTTGTGACCGATGTTTTGTTCTACCATTTTATCCCGATTTTCACCAACCGTATATTATTTGAAAGGTATTTCTTTTTCGGCGCTTCCTAAATTTACAGATGTTTAAATTTGTTCCTTTATTTTGAGTAAATTACATTTAAAGTTGCTACTAGCACATACATAAAATTGTACATATGCTGTGTGTTTCAATAAAATATGCTACTGTGTTTGTTAATGAGTTTGTTATCTTCACTCACAATAATAATAAACCATAAAAGTGTTGGTATGTGAATTGCCTAAGTTGAAAAATAAAGCTGCCTAGAAATTGCACTGGAATTTCGAGCGCTAGAGTCTGCTAGTATAGAAAAATGGGTTTTAATCAAATGGGTTTTTTTTCCAAATACACAGTTCCATTTCACTTGAAATTGCTTCTATATATTATATTCGTTCCTAAAATTTATGATTTGTAGGTCATTTCTATTCTATTTTATAAAGAATTAATTGAGGAAATATCAGGTGTTCTAAGAAAGTTTCCGCCACCAACAAGTTAGATTTAAAATGTCATTATTATCAGGTCAACAACGTAAGATTGAAATATTAGCAAATTTGTTATCAAAGTGATATCGTGGAAAATATCGAAAATATCCTGAGTCGAATAAGCATCAGTTGCTTTACTTCTTCAATTGAAAGAAATCTGCAGCTAAGGCCCACCGATTTCTTATTAGAGCATATCGTACTTGTGCTATAAGTGGGAGAAGTTGTCGTGAGTGGTTTCAAATGTATAAGAATTGTGAATTTGACATTGCAAACAAAATAGATAGCGGAAGGCTAAAAGTATACGAAGGTGCGGAATTGGAATCATTATTTGCTCAAGATTCGCGACAAATGCAAAAAGAACTCTCTTGCATTAGGACTGACTGTACAAGCACTTTTACGTTGTTTAAAATCATTGGGAATTATTTCAAAACAAGGAAATTGTTGAACACCGGGAGACGGTGAATGCCGATTTTCTAAATTTAAAATGGTATATGCCAGGGTTTTCTGCACCCTGTAGTGACTGACGGAGATGGAAAAATTTTATAAAAACTAATTGTAAATTCTATTAAAACTTTTTATTAATTTTATTTTTACTCAATTTAACTTATTTGAAAACGATCTTTAACGCATTAAGGCTTTCAACACTTAATCGTCATCAAATTTTTGTGCAAAGAATCCCTTCAACGGAATACATATCACATATTACGTCTTTTTTTATCGTTATAATGAATATATCTTAAACTTCTTTGCTTCGACCCTTGTGGTCCTTGTGGTACTTTGACTTATATTAGCTTTTGTAATTGATTTTAGTTTTTTGATGAAATATATTGAAATTGTAATTTTGATACCAAGTAACTATGGGGATTGTAAAACATCTAAAAAAGTTGTTCTTCGAAACATAAATTCAATTCTAATTAACATTTATCGGCTGTTTTGTTGCTACAATTCATCCAGCACAATTTTAAAAAAAAATTAAATTACTGAATTATTTTAATTTTAATTATTTATTATAATGATCTCATTATTTTAATAAATATATTTTTGTACATATGTATATGATGAAGTCCCGACTTTTTGAGACAATATCTTGAAGTAATTTCAAAAAATTATTTTTTATGAAACTTGTTGGATACCCCACCTGCTGTATACACCAGACATTGATCCCTCCGTATTTCCAATTGTTTCGATCAATGACACGTGATCTGTATGAGCAGCATCACATCATATGACGACACAAAAAATTGACTCGATTCACTGATAGATGAGGATGAAGAATTTCAGAAAGATACGAAAGAGTAAAGTTGTGTTCTTTTACAATAAATGCGGAATTTTTAATAAAATGAAAACGGCAGAAACTTATTTTGCACCTGATAATTTTAAAATTGTTTCTCGTAATAAAAACTGAACCCCAACATATAGTTTCAGTTGAAGCATTATTAATAGTAATAAATTTTCTAGTGATTGTTATAAGTAATGAAATGATTTCATTGAAATTTATTGGCATTGACAAAACTAATGGTATTTTCAAAAGATAATAATTGATTAAAATTCAGATTGCTTAGTTATAATATAGTCTACAGATAATCCGTTTAAAAAAATGATAATATATCTGGTCGCCCCTATCACTCTTATTTATGCGTAAAAATCTCTGTTGGCAAACGCATTAAGCATACATAATGGTTTTAGAAATAAAATGATACTCGTATTAAAAGAAAATAAAACTGAAGATAAAATAAAAACATGTTCGTGTTAACCATTCCTGGAAAGACTGTATCAATATGCACTTCATATTATACAAGATGTTCATGTACAAGAAGGACAATTTAAAAGCTTTAAAACCATGACAGACATTATGGAGACTATAAATGCAGCAAGCTTAACAAACATTAACTTATGAACAATGAAAGATTAAAGTAAATGCAGTTTAAATATACTAACATAAATGACTTAATATGGGTAAACAGAAAAACAAGAGAGAATTCAAGAAATCAAATGAATTTTAAGACTGATAAAACCAAAACTGTATTATAAATTTAACCTAACCGTTCATTTAAATTAGTTTTCATTAAAGTAGTTGATTTATTTGTATTATTGTGTTTTCATCCATATCAACATATTAAAAGCTTAATAAGAACTTATCAACATTGTTTCAACTTTAGCAACATGAAAGCTTAGCAAATGTTTATATACCAACTAAACAACATAGTAAGAAAAGTGAATGTGTATGTGGAGCTCTGTTACAAGTGTCTTATTTGCCAATCTTATCCCAACTGGCTCGTTGGTCTAGGGGTATGATTTCCGCTTAGGGTGCGGGAGGTCCCGGGTTCAAATCCCGGACGAGCCCAAGTGGTTTCTTTTTTTTAATATTTGTTTTTTTTTAGTTGTATTTTTTTCATAAAAAAGTTGTTTTATTCATGATATAACAATATGTAATCAAATCATACGGTAGAGTATACGAGTATAAATTTATTAATAAAAATATTTTAAACAAAATTTAATACGTTTAACTAAATGCAGTAATACAAATTTAACCTATTTTTCCCAATCCTTAAATTGATAATAAAAGTAACTTATTTCTACTTTATATCCAATTTGACCATTAGACGGCGTAAATCAATGTTGATTAATATTATATAAAAGCTAAGAGTTGACAACATTTAAAAAATAGATGTTCAAATCATTGATGGGGAATCCCAAAATTTTTTCCTACTGCGTGCTTTCTTGATTTGGTTAGTTTTTTTTTTTTATCACTGTTAAAGTTTTATTACTGAATTTTATTACTGATTAATTATTAAAACAAGTAAGAAAATTATAGTCGGTCTAGACCGACTTACCGATACCCTATACCATGCGCTTAGATACCTTATCTCTTAGGCCCAACTAACTGGATCTAGAAAATAAGCATAAACCAAATTTGAGTGGGATTTTTATTAATTTTTTTGGCTGCAGATATGAAAAAGTTCGTATCGGATGCTATATCTATATGGGGACTAGGCCCAAAAATGGACCGATCCTGACCATGTTTTGTAAAGTCTCTTGTATTTTGCAAAAATATATACAAACAAAATTTGAGAAGAATCAGTGCAATATTTTTGTTTTTTGATAGATTTAAGTGAAGATCGGGAAGCAGCTCTATATGGGGCCTATACCTAAGAGTTGTTCCATAGGTTTCATTTTTGGACTACTTATTAACGGATGTAATAAACGCATACAAACCCAATTTGAGTAAGATCTATATGACAATTTGGATCTTATGGCAATTTATGTCGATTTCATAGGGTTCATTTGATGGGGGCTAGGTCTGAACATGGACTGATTCTCACCAATTTTAATAGCGTTTATCCCATGGCCGACAAAGATTTATATACTCAATTTCGTCAAAATATATTCATATTTGCGACCTGCAGTTTGTTAAATCGAATCAGATAGTGATTCTGATTCGATCGGTATAATAAAAGATGGGTCTAGGTCAAATATTTTTGGTTGTTACAAACAGCAGCACAAAGTCATTATACCCAAATCACATAGTGGTATAGGGTATAAAAAATTAATTAGTGACACAAAGTGCTTCAATTTTATATTTCTATTCCCCGGGAAAAATCTTTCCCTATGGACCACAAGTGGAGTCTTTCGTGTTACTATTATATTTATCTTGTTTCGATGTACATGTTCACGATATTAAATTTTAATTACAGTTATGGCTAGAAAAGGGCGTAGGAATATCATTTACGTGAAAATGAGAAGTACTATTGCTCATGTCGGGTAATAGTGATGGAGAAGATGAACTTCTTCTGGATGAAGTAGATCCAAATTTTTTAAAAGAAGATGTTGAAAATGATGCAGGTGTTGTTGAAATCGAAAATGCAGTTCAAGAATGATGAATGATGAAAATATAGCTTTGGATATCGGTCCAGTTCCTCCTACGGAGCTGGAATATACTTTAAGATGGACAACTAATTATTATATACCTAATATATACCATGAAAGTGATTATGAATTCGGTCGCATAAACATTTTTCGTGGCAGACATGATTTGCTGACTCCAATGGAGATTTTTCTGGAAGTCACCAAACTGGATACGCTAGTATCTGCCAATATCATCCATCATCATACCGGAAAGCGTAAGATATGCGGAACAAAACGGAAATTCGTTTAGTATTGAACAATATGAATTGAAAGCGTTCTTAGGAATGAATTTTGCAATGAGTTACCACGTTTTGCCAACTTTACGAAATTACTGGTCTACATATGAAGATATGGGTGTCGCTTTTATTCCTTACGTTATGCCTAGGACAAGTTTTGAACAAACACGGAAAAATTTGCACGTCTATAATAATAATTTTAAATCCCCAGTAAGCGATAGAATATACAAAATAAGACCAGTCGTTGAGCATTTCAATTACTGTTTTCAAAATACTAGGAACAATTCAAAGAGGCAATCCATTGAAGAGCACATGATCAAATTCCAAGGGCCACAACGTGATGAACCAATATATCAAAAACAAGCCAATAAAATGGGGATTCAAAATATGGTGCAGGGATAAGTCATCGACAGGTTATCTTTTTCAATTTGGCTTATACACGAAAAAAACTAATACCGAAATCGGTTTAGGTGAATCAGTTGTACATAACTTGAGTCAGAAGCTAAGTGGGCCTAGCTGTTAACTTTATTTCGATAACTATTTTAATTCTCATAGTTTGTATTACAAATTAATGATGCAAAATACAAAGGCCTGCGGTACTGTTCACACAAATAGAAAAAATGTACCCAATACCTTGCCGCTGGATAAAAACATGCAGAGAGGTGACATTAATTCCGAAAGTTTTCAAGGAATCTCTTTCATCAAATTGATGGACTCGAAATCGGTTCACATGGTAACCAATTTTATATCTCCGGTACCTACAACTTTTGTATAGAGAAGGCTGTCAGGATCAGCTCAAAAAATAAACATTGTTTGTCCTGAAGCGGTCACGAGCTACAATAAATATATGGGCGGTGTCGACCTCATGGACCAGCGGAAAGTATGTTAATAGATCGACCGCAAAGCCAAAATTATATATTATTTACGTTTATTCTTTGATATGATGGCGTAGCACTAAACAACGCGTATATAGTATAAGCGAAATTACATGAAGCTAAGCGCGTAGAGGGATCACTTTTAACTAGACTGGAATATACGCAAATTGTAGGAAGAAATCCAATAAACAATTTTACTTCGAGACTTAGAGAACGGCCAATGTAAAGGAAGGATCCAAAATAAAAATTGGTGTCAAGCGTAATTTACCAGCACACAACAAACAAAAGGCAGATAAAATTGAAAAGGTGTATAAATTGAGCTAAACAACGTATAGAGAACAGATCGCATAACATTTGCGCTACGTGCAGGGTCCATCTCTGCTTCACAAGTAAAAGAAGTTGTTTTGGTGAGTATCACAATTAATTAAGATTCAATATTGTTCCATTTTTTATTATACTTACTAACGTTAATTTGTTGAAAATTCATTCATAAAAATGCAATAAATTGTTACTTTTTATCCATAAACATTTGCATTATTTTTTACCTTGGGAAAAATATTTCCCATAAAATCTGAATAAGTGTTTTGGAATTTGTTGTTATTTTAGTTCATTTTATCTCCAAATCGACTAAAAAAAACCGCTAGATACTAATATAAAATCATTGTTTCCTTGTGGTCATGAAAGGGCTAATACTTTATATCCGAAACTAATGAAACAATTTTTAATCAAGGTAATTTTTTTTTTGAAAACCACAAATTATAGTTTCTTTAAGACCCTCAATAGCTAAAACTTTAAATTGTCGCGATCCCGTCAACTGGCTCGTTGGTCTAGGGGTATGATTTCCGCTTAGGGTGCGGGAGGTCCCGGGTTCAAATCCCGGACGAGCCCAAGTGAAACCATTTTTTTCATTGTAAGAAATACTTACAGCTTATTTCTATTAAAATTAATTGATATATTGTCCACTACAATAACAAGGGTTGTCAATATGTTATGATATGCTTTTAAAAGAGATGCAATTGTTGCAAATTTAGTAACTGTGTGATGATAAAATGCAACTAAATAAGAAAATTATAGTCGATTTAGACCGACTATACGATACCCTATGCCATGTGTTAAGAAACCCAATCTCTTAGGCCCAACTAATTGGATATAGAAAGTAAGTACAAACCATTTTTGAGTGGTATTGTCTTAAATATATTTACGCTGATCCCTGAATCACTGACTGACTGACTGATTCTGTAACGCTGAAATAATACACACACATAGCAGTCCATACAAAGCTATGCGAAATACACAAACAAAATTTAATCTCTCATTTTATACAATCCCACACACAATTTTCCCTCTTCTTTGTTACCGCCCAGTGCTGCTAATGAAATCTTCTGAAAATCGACAATCGCCAAAATCGTCAAGAAATTGTCAAGAAAATTGTACCGCTTATAAAACTCGAAAAATATTAAAAAAGGAACCAATAAAATTCATTTATATAATTCATATTACGAAATTTATTGCAGCATTGGTTATTTCTATATATAAAAATATATTAGTGATGAAATTTCAACGAAAAATATTTAACACAGCAATCAACTAAATAATTTTATTGACATGTATCTATAGCTGAAACATATAATATAGGTTTAAATTATAGCCGTAATTAAAACTTAAAGCTTAAATGGAGATGCTATTCAAGGTATTTCCGTTTTGAAACGACTTGACCCAGAAATAAATCTATACATATTTTGTAATTTCCATTTACACTGAACAAAAACTATCCATTTTCGATAAACAACCCATTAATTGTTAACCCTTAAAAAATCATTTTAACAAATTGAAAAATCGTCGAAATTATAATAAGTTGTCAAAATTGGCAGCACTACTAACGACAATAGAACTACATATGCAGATTTCGTGTTACATATGGAATAAGCTGAACTCAAAAAATGCATAAAATAAAACTAATATCTACTCAAATTCTTCTTTAAATTCCCTTTGTTGGTCAATGAAAAAATTCTGCAAAAAAAAGTAACGAATGAAATTTTAAACATTTTTTACTTCTTTTATCAAACTAAACTTTTCCGTTTGTCTGTTTTGGTTTTCATCTCAAAATGGTTTTGCGTTGTTCGGAGTGCTTTCGCTCAGGTTCTCTGATGGCCAGCACTTACCAAAGAGTATGCTTTTTTGATAAATATTTGAGAAAAATGAGATCTTCGATGTGGATTTTGTTGTTGTCCAACGTATGATTCGTTTAAAGCTCTTTATTGAAAAGTACTTGAAAAAATAGTGCAATATTAAGTTTAAAATTTAAATTATTGTAACTTTGCATACCTAATTAAATTACATTGTAATTTCAGAAGAGAGGTGGGAAAATAATTTTTTTTCACTCATAATATTCATTTTTGCACAATTTGCGTTCAAAAATTTAGACAAACATAAATTACGTAAATAGGTATCTTTAAGATTTTAATTTAAATAATTTATTGAAATTATCATGGAAGAATTTAAGTCGATTTGGAATAATGAGTTTTTTTTTTTTTAAGTAAAACTAATACGTCCTTATATTTTATTTTTTTGGATTTATAGATAACTTTGCAAAAAATGTAGTTCTCTTTTTTCAGTTTACATGTATGATGAAATATGAACTATTTTTTTCTCTTTTGTGTAGGTGTATTGGTTTTTGCACTTCCTTAACCCTGGAAGGTTACTCTTCATTTTAGTACATTAAAGTTACTCTTCGTCGACGAACAATTTTTATAAAAAATTTGTAGCTGAACAATTTTTAAAGTAAAAAATAAACAAAAATTTTTTTATGTTAAACATTTTATTAAAATATAAAGAAAAAAATTAAATATAAAAATAAAAATTATTTTTCAGTCTTAAAATTCGATACGAATTTGGCCCCTTTTTTGGTTTATACGATAAAGAGTAAATGAGCTTCGTCGATTCGAAGAACAGTAACCGTCCAGGGTTAAGGGGTGGTAGGTTATAAAACCTTTTTTTGAATTTCTCTTTCTGAATGCACAACATGTCGAGTGTGTTGTATCAAAATTTTAAGTAAATCAGAGCGAAACTTAAGAAGATACAGCGTTTCCAGCGACCGGCCTCATACGGTATATAAATCAGTTTTTTAAAAACTTTAAACCGACTTTCTCGCAAATAAATGTTCGAAGTCCGTGAACATCATAACTCAAAATCTACTTGACCGATTCCTTTGAAATTTTAGACACTATATAAATATAAATCATCAGGTAACCACGAAGAGTTTTTTTTAAATTCCATTTTCTTCCCCATTTTTTAACAACAAATTCCCGAAATTGTATAGCTAAAATCGTTTTTCACTTCAAAATGCTGCAAAAAAAAATTGTAAAAAAATCTTCGTCGCTACCTCAGGAAACATGTTACCTTAGAAACACATTTCGATTTTTTTATTTCACATGATCCGGTAATGAGTTATGATGTTCACCGCAAAACAACAACGCCTCCGGAGATTCCCTGCCACGGACTTATTTATTAAAATATTTAATTGAAATTTTTTTCAAAGATTCTTCAAATGTTATTCTATAATGTATATATGAAACAAATAATCCAACATTATTCATATCTTCAAAAAAGAATTGTGAAAGTACGACTTTTTTAACTTTTAAAACCTTACCCCCCTTAAGAAACTTTTAGAAACCTTGCTCTAAAACGCTTTTTTTTTCTATGCTATTCTATTTTTTCTACAGTAAAATGGAGTTCGGTTATAACGCACTCGGCGGGACCGGTCAAATTAGTTAGACTAAGTTCGTTATAACCGTAGTATATTTTTGTTTTGTCCGAAATGTTTAAAAACTTTTTTTAGTTGAATAAGTTTATTTATTTTGATGCACTTTATCTATCAAAATAAAATATTTTTTTAAAATCACATAATATTAAAACCTCCTTATGTAAGAAGCAGAAAGTAAAAAGCAAAGGTTGGCTAGTGAAATTGATCACACATACAATAGTCAAAAAATTGTCATGCAACTGTCCCATTGAAAAATTGAAAGAGAGAATTGAAACGTATGATTGTTTAGTAAAAAAGAGTAAAAAAGTATGAGTGCGTTACAACCTGAAAGCCAAAAACTTAACGTGTGAAGGCCGGGTAATATATTAAATATATTTACGCTGATCCATGACTCACTGACTGACTGACTGACTGAGAGACTAACAGATTCTGTAACGCTGACCTAAATGATACGGTTCTAATTCCTAGGATTTATCTCGCCCCAACCGACACCATATTACCTTTTATGTTAAAACGCCGCCAGTTTTCAGTAATTCCTGCATACGCAATTACCATAAACAAGGCTCAAGGCCAGTCATTTACGTTGGCATTAATTTGGAGACCGCGGTATTTTCACACGGCCAACTGTATATGGCTTTGTCACGATCAAATGTTGCAAGCCAAGTTAAGATACGTATTCAATCGAACCCACAGCAAGGAAAACTATTAAATGACCAACGATATTTCACACGAAATATAGTTTTTCAAGAGATTCTAAATTGAAACACTTTTTTGCAAATATTTCTTATCTGTTTTGATACTTATGTATACAATTTCTACAAACACAATCTTTTTTCATATTTACATATGTAACAATATAATTTTCAATTTACTACTATATTAAAAGGAATTTAATTTATTATAAATTTTTCGTGTATTTGAATTTAAACTGTTTTATTCATAATTTTTAAACGGGCGCCTAGGCGACACACAATAAACTAGTTATTAAATGTTTTGCCTTCGGATATGAAAAAGTTAATATCATACTATATTTATATGGGGACTAGGTTGAAAAATGGACAAATCCTCACTTAAGTTTTAGAGTTCTTTTGTTTCTTCATAAAGTAATTTTCACCGCAAAACCACTTTACCTGTATGAAAACCTGAGGAAAACAATTAATTCTACCTCGACATCGTTATTTGGTATCTAAATGGCATTTCTACGTCAGTGCTATACGTCTTTGGAATATGCTTCCACAATCTCAGCAACTTAACAGCAATGCTTCAAATTTAAAAAAAAAATTATTTTTGAATAATTTACATAACAATTTTATAAATTAATTAAATTTGCTTAGAATTTTTTTTAAATCTTCTATTGTTTTCTTGGTTATTCTTATTTTCTTAAATATTTTCCGAATTTTTATACCCCATACCACTATGTGGTTAGGATATAACAGCTATGAAATATTCCAGTTTATTGTGAAAAGTTTAAGTCAAAATAATAAAACACACAGATAAAATATTTGTTGGAAATCGGTTGTTGCTAGAAAAATTTATTACGATGATAAATTTATTACGATGTTTTCCTCATCTACTACAATTTAAGTATAAATTCTGTAAAATGTTGGTATCGGAAACTGCGAAATTAGTTTCTATTACCAATCAAAATCTTGATAAAAATTATTAAACTGATTTAATTGGCGCAGCTTAATTTAATCCTCTATAACATAAATCAATACTAAATATTAATGATTATAATAATTATTTCAATTACTTTTTTATCTTTATTTAAATTGCAATCTATCTACATGCATTAAGATAATAAGCAAATTAGATGAATGTTAAAATTACATTGATAGATGTACTTTTAGAAGTACAACTATAAGTTCAGATAATTAAATCTTAAGTTTAACAGTATATACATTTCTATGTTACATTATTAACAAAGATTTTACTAATACATAGTTTACTAAAAAACAAGTAAGAATGTTAAATTCGGCTGTGCCGAATCTTTGATACCCTCCACCTGGGTTTGAGTATTGATAATAAATGTAAACAAGATATTGGAAAAATATGCATGCGTTTCGCCCTAACCTCAATTGCAAAGGTAATGGTTGTGTAGGATGACTGAATGCATTAAATCGTGCTAATTGGAGATGGCTGTATAGTTTCTTTTAACTGGCGAAATATTTTGTCATTGCGGCCATATAGGTCGGATGGAGTAACAAAATAATAACCAAAAAAAAGCTCTCTCAACTTTTTTATTAAAATATTGTCATATTTGGAAAACATAGAGAATAAATTTATAATAATAATAAATAATCAAATTAGGGATGCCAATCGCAAAAACTAAATTTCCCAAACATTTTAAATAAAATAATTTGTTATCTTTATTTTCTGAAAAACTTCAAGTTTTCATCCAAAAAAATTATGAAAATGTATATATAAATAATATTCTCATCAAATTGCGTTTATTTATGTAACAATTTTTATGTTCGCAATTCTTAAATATCATTTGAGGTTTTCTAAAATTCGTTGAATTTAAATTAATGTTTTCTGTAGTCCGATTCTGTAAATTTCAACGATCCGACAACCGCAAAATATATCGACAGCTATTGTTGTTTGCACTAAGGATTAAGTGATTCACTAAGTACATACATCTTAACGACAGTCGACAAATCTATTTTTCTATTTATTTAAATTGTAAAGGAGTGGCATCTCTGTCAAAATAAGCGAAAAAAACAAAGAAGAATAGAAAAAAAACAAATTGCTTCGTGTTTGAGAGGATGATTTTATGTTTATGTTTAATATATCTATTTTTTACTAATAATTCTGTTTATTTATTTGAAAATGAAATAATGAATTTAATATGCTATTTAATTTTTTTATTTATATAAAAAAGTTTTTTAATAGAAGCAAAATATTTTCCTTATTTATGATATTTATTTATGACGACATTTCAACCTAAAAATTTAAGTTTTTATCGATTGAATAAACACCACAAAAATGGTTGTCGTTTAGCTGATTTTAACAATAGCGAATATCGTTTAAAAATTTTACTGATAATTTTGCTTTTCTTTTTTTAACGATTCGATTATCGTTAAAAGAAGTTATTTCTCCTGAATGCCAATATTTTTTTTAAATGTAAACATTTTTAATTGTAAACATATTTGGTGTTTTTTTTTTTTGAATTTGATGCAGTTGATGTCTTCTAAATTTAAAATTATTATTTCCGACGTTTTGATATAATTTTCTGAAATTCAATTAATATTTTCTAATTTACAATTGGAAATTTTAGTTCCAGTTTTAAGAATTGATATTTTCTAAAATTTGAATGGAAAATTTAAAAAGTGCAATTTTGTATTTATGTGAATAATAATGCTTTAATTATAAACAATTTTTAAAAATTAGATGTAATCGCAATCAGATATTTTGTAGGTAAAGCAGAATAATAATTCTATATATGTAACTATGTAGAACTGTTTTGAAAGCAAAAAACTCATTGATGAACTCGGTAACTCTATTTTGTAAAAACAACAAAAAGTTAATATGCCAAACTTATGTTCATATTTGTAAAAGAATAATGAAAAAACGTATGAAATAAAAGACCAGTCGGTGCATACTCTTAACATTGTTCTGTATGATATTTATTTGAAAATATTGACATTCATGTTAAAATAGAAATAACTATTGCAAAGCTAATTAGAACAAAAATTGTGGCGCCATCTACTGTGGCATAGTCACGCTGAGCAAAATGAAGTGACACTCTGTTAATGCAAAAGAAATGTATTTTCCCCACAACAAAATATTGCAGAATTTTATGTAAATAAAATAATATACCGATTTATTTCAAACATGTAGTTATTATGGATATAAATATATAGAATATATGTATATTATTTGTATTATTTAATATGTGTATGTATGTATATGTAAATATTACACACAAAAAATACATCAAACGTTATTTTTGTGTTTTTCTCTTTAAATAAATTAATACTTTAAATTTTTTTTCTAAATTTACATTGTTTTTTTTTTTTTTTTTAATATCAACTACATAGGTATTTTAGCAGTACTTGCTTTAGATGCTGGTGAATTTTTACTCCCTTTATATTAACTCGTGGTGTCTGCTTGTCGAAAAAATTTTGGATCGATTTTAACTCCTAGTAAATTTTTTTAGTGATGCCAAAACAATGGAAACTTTTAAATTTTTCTACCAGAGTTGATAAAAAAATGTACAAAGGGTTAGTTTTAATTATATTATTACCACAAAGACCACAAAAACAACAAGTCCAGCTATGACAACAATACAACATTTAGAATAACAACAAGAACGCTATAGAAACATCATATTTTTCATTTTTTTTTACTCTTTCAGAGATTTCCTTGGATCTGTTCCACCGATTTTAATTATTTTTAAAGCAGGAATCTTCCCTTGAACTTGGTGAATCATTCCCACTAACTATCCTATTGAGGGCGTGATCGTGACAAGAACAGCAAAGAAAATTACATTTTTCAAGACCTTTTTTAGATCTTCATTCAAATCTCGGGCTCTAATCGACCGATTTGGACGATTTTAAATAGCAAAATTCTCAGGATGTCAGTGAATCATTTTTTATGTCAGCGGGCACCCTAGCTGCCCGATTGATGCCGTCATCGTGATTTCCACAGACGGACAGACGGACATCGCTATATCAACTCTGGTTGTTATAAGGATCACAAATATATATATTTTATGGGATCCAAAATTTTTTTTCTAATTATTACAAACGGAATGACAAACTTATATATACCCTCTGCACACTGGAGTGGAGGGTATAAAAATAAAAAAAATTAGCTATGCTAACTATTTAAACAATATAATAACAATAAAGTGAAAAAAATATTTTTTTTTGAAATAACATATATTTAGATGTTGATGATATTTTGTATAAAATATTTTAACTAGCTTCGGAAAGGAAGGTCTGGGATGTGGTATCTCTTCAGTCTTTTGATTTCGTCTGTTTCATCTAATAAGGCAATAGCCGTGGGGTTGACATGATTACCTAGTCTAGTCAAATACTTTTCGCTAAAACGTCTTATGACTTCCTTCACTGATGGAATTTTCAGATCATGTATTGGTGATTGAACATAACTCTAAGTGTCTTAGGCTGATACCTTTGGATGATTTCGATATTCGAATCGCTTGTATGTTTGGGTTTTTAAATAGCCTTGTAATATCTTAACTTATTTTCGGTATTTAGGTCAAATTTTGTCTTTTATTTTGTATATTTAAATGTTGTCGTTTGGCTTTCCATCCAAGTGTATCCCAAGGTAATTTACACAATCCCTTTTGGAAATTTGGGTATTATCAATAAAAAGGTTAAGACAATCTCCTCTTCTTAGTGCATATGTAACGTGTACTGACTTTTCTGCATTTACCTTAATCTTCCATTTTCGTAGCCACAATTCCAACATTTCAATTATAAAAAAATTATTTTTAACATATTAAATTTTTTGACGACACCTGATAATGACGTCATTTTATAAAATCAGCATAATTATCAAATCATAAAAATCGGTAAAATATAGCACAATTTTGCTTTCCAACCCATAGTAACGGTTTCATCTAGTTTACTAGAACAATTAATTTTTTTAAATATGCCAAAATTCAAGGTTTGGCCTCGGCAAGGAATGGGTTAACGTAACTTGATTTATTCCAAATTTTAGCATGAAAGCACTGCACATTTAGTAGTTATATATTAGGCGTCACATCTAAAAATTCGACAGCACTTAAAAAATATTTGATTTTTTTTAATAAATTGACTTTTATTCGCTTGGGGTCATATTTGACCCCAAGTCCAAAAGGGATAACGGGGTCATATATTTTTTCCGAAACTATAGGCTTTTAAGATAAAATATAAGAGTTAAAAGTAGAGAGCTGGTAAATTTTTGAGACGACTTATATGGAAAGAGTACATTTACTGAATATTTCACAAAAAAAAAAAACTAATTTTTCTCGAAATCCGCAAAAAAAAATTCTGGACAAGGAATTTAATTAAAAATTCACACAGTTAATCTTTAACATATATTTAATAAAACTTTAAAGTCCCAGATCCATTTTTTTAAATTTTGTTTAAGAAAATCTTTTAAAACTTAAAAAAGGAGTTTTCAAAATTTTATCAAACAAATTTTCCATTTTTGGTCTCATTGCGCAATAGGTTAAAAACGTGGTAATAAAACAACACTTCATGTCTGAGCGCTCATAAGTATAGAGACCAACAAAAATTATGGCTTTAATTAATTTCTTAAAGTTGAAAAAATTTCTGTCAAATTTCACGACCTAGTTTTTTTTTTTGGCACAAAAGTGGTCTGGGGCATTTACTATTTCTTGGCGAGTTTTTATTCAATTTTGAAGTTATATAGCTTTTTAAAGAGATAATTTAGTACTCAAATCGATTCATACAACAACTTGTCGAAAAAATTAAACTATAGAATGAGATTTTCGTAAAATCTGAAAAAAATCATATTTTCCCAATAAAAACACACTTCAATTTTTCAATCGCGTTGAGGCATCTCTAAATTTTTTTGATTGACCCAAAACCTTGTATTTCTAATTTTTTGCTATTCGCATATTTCTAGGGGGTGAAACCTTAAATTCGAACACTTATTTTCCCCTCCATATAATGAAGGTCCACCCTAATGTATATTATTTTTTTTTGGCTTATGTAAATTTCTTATAGCCTATAGTGTAAAATGGTTTCAAGTAATTTTCTAAATACCAAAAACGTAAATTACTCTCACAATACAACAAATTTGCACTTTTCTATTAATTGATAATCTTGATCTTGGTTGGAGAAGACAACTAGATCTGTTTCATATTTTATACAAACTATCTGGTAAATTTGAAATATGCTAGCAGATTCCAGCCCTCGAAATTCTAGCGAAAATTCTGGGAAATGTTATTTTTTCATTAAATAAAGACCCTAAAAGTATGCTAATCAATTATAGCCAATTCACAAATCAACACAAAAAACAAACTCATTTTTATTACAAACACATTAACAAATTTAATAAACACACACATAGCATTGTATAATTTTATGTATGTGTTAGTAGGAACTTTAAATGCAATTTACTCAACCTAAAGGAAAAAATTTAAAAATCTGTAAATCTGCAAAACGGCTAACAAGAAATACCTTTCAAATAATATCCGTTTGATCAAAATCGGGATAAAACGGTAGAACAAAACATCAGTCACAAGAAATCGCCTAGCCTATTGATATTATAGATTAGCTCATCGAAAGATGGTCACCTATGACTCAGAATAATGTATACTGCTGACTCTTCATGTACATCTCAAGGAAGGATGTTCTTGGAGACAATTTATTGATAATTTCATAAGCCTAGCCTATGGCTTTCTACTAACTTCTTTTTTAAGATCTGAATGTTTATTCTTAGATCGCAATAAATTTGTTGTATATAGAAAAATACATAAAAACAGAAAATATTATAACACTTGGGCTCGTCCGGGATTTGAACCCGGGACCTCCCGCACCCTAAGCGGAAATCATACCCCTAGACCAACGAGCCAGTTATAAATAGAAATTTTATAATTTATTATAATTCGTAAAAAATTAAATATAAACATCGATATTATTGTTAATTATTCTAATTTCAAATTGCCTAAAATTTAAGGCATTCGCTGATTAGTGAACTAAAAGGATTTTATAAACATCAAAAAGTGGTATACTACTTGTGCTCATATATGAGTAATAATAATAAATTTGTTTAATTTTATTTTTCTAATAGCACTGCGCTCGGAACTGCCCATTATTATTATTTTTTTTTTGCAAATTAATTTGTTGTAGTTTTAGTTGTTAAATAATACACAAAATTCAAGACCTCATAAAAAATGACATATTGACCTTGGGCTCGTCCGGGATTTAAACCCGGGACCTCCCGCACCCTAAGCGGAAATCATACCCCTAGACCAACGAGCCAGTTATTAATAGAAATTTTATTATTTATTATAATTCTTAAAAAATTAAATATGAACATCGATGTTATTGTTAATTATTCTAATTTCAAATTGCCTAAAATTTAAGGCATTCGCTGATTAGTGAACTAAAAGGATTTTAAAAACATCAAAAAGTGGTATACTACTTGTACTCATATATGAGTAATAATAATAAATTTGCTTAATTTTATTTTTCTAATAGCACTGCGCTCGGAACTGCCCATTATTATTATTTTTTTTTTTTTTGCAAATTTGTTGTAGTTTTACAAAACAAAAAAAATAACGTATCTTTTGTCAAATAATACACAAAATTCAAGACCTCATACAAAATGACATATTAACCTTGGGCTCGTCCGGGATTTGAACCCGGGACCTCCCGCACCCTAAGCGGAAATCATACCCCTAGACCAACGAGCCAGTTATAAGCAAATTTTTTAGATTTCAATGAACTTTTACGACCTTCGATATGTTAATTTTATTAAATATTATTCGAACCGAAGTAATTGGTTTTAAATTTCAATTTATTTCAATATTTCAGTCCACTTTGCAGACCATCATCAGCAATTTAAATGAAACATAAATTACGAAAAAAAATATATATATAAAGTTGACTCCCGATATGCACTTATATGTATCAACAAACAATAATAAGAGTAGTTAGTTCATAGATTTTGGTTTAGTTTACAGAAAAGTTAGTGAATAATAAGGTAAAAATTAATAACAATGCCACAACAATTTTTTTTATTTTGTATATCATATTTTGCTCTTTTTGTATATCATAATGTTGCCTCAGCAAAGTTGGATTTAAAATTCTCTCATATCGTCGGTCTAGCCCGACCATAATTTTCTTACTTTCAACCATCTCTTTATATATATTTTGACAAGCTATATTTATGTATATACTATATGAATGATTAAAAAAAAATTAAATAAACCAACTAGGGCTCGTCCGGGATTTGAACCCGGGACCTCCCGCACCCTAAGCGGAAATCATACCCCTAGACCAACGAGCCAGTCGTTTCCTCTCGATTTTAAATATTTTGTTTGTTAAAATTTTCAAAATTTAAATTCAGTTTTTAGTATTTTCCTATTTTTGTGTGTATTTGTAATCAATACCACTCCGAATATGAAATATTTAATTTTAAACTATTGTGTCTTGCATATTTTATGTTTGGTTGTACATTAGGGGAATGCCAATTTTTAATCAATCTTAGTGAAACAAAATGTAAATCATTTCTTGAAATGCTTATTACTAATGAACACAGGACGGAGTATGTTGGTATTCTTCCCCTTTCAAAATTAATTTTAAAATCCATAGCAGCCGTGGAAAGATAACATCGCATTTTACTTAATTATAAAAATTGAATAGATAAAAATGTATTTATGAATGTTGAAAATCGCAGATAACACAATTTGTACACAACATTATTTCCAAAACCATAAAGTACAGTTTTCTGTTCAAAAATAACAATCCTTTAATAAAAAGTTTTCAAGTTTCCGGCTCGTTGGTTTAGGGATATGATCTTCGCTTAGGGTGCGAGATCTGAGGTTCAAATCCCGGCCAAATATTTTGAAAATACAAACAACCTTATTTAAAGGAATTAGATAATGAAAATTTTCTATATAAAAATCTTCTCATAGGAGTACATATCATATTGTAGATCATTATTATTAAATAAACTTCTGAGCTTTTGTATCTTAAATTCAACAATAAAACGTAGTTAGTTAGTTTTGAAATTAAATAGGACCTATTTCTAACCGCATATTAATTGTTGCTTTTTTATACCCCCCAAACCACTATACAGATGGTATAAGTGTATCAATATGTCATTCCACTTGTAACACATCTAAAAATTAATTTGCGACCCCAGAAATTATATATATGGGGGATTTCATGTCAAGTGCCGATGTCTTCCGATCGGGATGAAATTTGCACCAAGGTTAGTCCTATTGGATAGTAGTTCAAGCACAATTTTTCAACAAGATCGGTCAAGATCTCTCTGAGTTAGAGGGGATCAAAATTTGACATTTTGGCCAAACAGGTGTTTTTTCTCATCAATGTAACTTATTTCCTATTGTTCTTAGAAAATTTTCTCCCAAATAGTTTAGATGGCTATTTCTTCAATATTTCGGAAAAAATACTTTAAAAAAAAAAAAAACAAATTTTTTTTACTTTTTTTTTTTGCTAAATTAAAGCACTTTTTGCCTTTTTTTTCCTTTAAGAGCTTTTTGGTCGCTTAGTGGGATGGGAGTGGGATATTTATCAAAATAAATGTTTTGTAACTCAAGACAACGGTTTTTCAAT
Source organism: Cordilura impudica (assembly GCA_963682025.1). NCBI lineage: Eukaryota > Metazoa > Arthropoda > Insecta > Diptera > Scathophagidae > Cordilura > Cordilura impudica. The sequence continues at coordinate 264,100,909 of OY821518.1, read as the reverse complement.
TTTTCACAAATGCACGCACTATTTGGAATTTTTTTTCCTATTTGTGTGTAAAACCTTACAAATAAAACTTATACTGAGAAACTAGACAAATTAACATTTCCGAAGGTATGTAACATACCTTCATAACATAACAGAAGAGAATGGTTATCTGTAACCTGAAAGAGTTATTTCCAACATTTAAATCTGAACACGAGGATGCTAAAATTGGCTTCACGATCATCCCGATCGGAAGACATCGGTTTCAAAAGTTGGTGCACTTGACATGAAACCCCCCATGTATATATTTGATCCTTATAACAACTCCAATCGATACAGCGATGTCCGTCTGTCTGTCAAATATGGAGACAACTCAAAAAAGCTAGTTCTGTTTGTTGTAATAATTAAGTATTAAGTACATCACATTACTTACTTTTTCAAATATTTTTTTTTTACATTTGTTAAAAATAGTTCATTACGTGCAGATGTTATTCTAAAGAAACGTAAAACCCAGATGATATTTGAGGATGTTAAAAAATCGGATTTGTTTTAACTCAACAAAGCTTCGCTACAGCCATCGTAACGAAATAAAAAACTGGAAATATATTTTGACGATTTTTGTTTTTGTCGACTTTTAATTTTGCGATATTAGATTTTAACGAGTTTTTTTTGGCGACTTTTGGCGATTTTGATCGCCTAATTTTTGTTATTAGCGATTTTCGGTTTTGTCGATTTTTGATTTTGGGCGGTTTTTGTTATTCGCGATTTTCAGTTTACGTGATCTTTAACTGGGCAATTTTTGTTTTTTGCTATTTTTGATTTTGGCAATTTTTGTTTTTTGTGAATTTTTATATTGACGATATTTGATTTTAACGAATTTCGTTTTTGTCGAGTTTTAGCTTTAGCGATTTTGTAATTTGGCGATTTTTGGTTAAAGCGATTTTTGTTATTCACAATTTTCGGGCATGGCAATTTTTGATTTAGGGGTTTTTTGATTTTGGCGGTTTTTGTTATTCGCGATTTTCGATTTTTGCGATTTTTTGTTTTTTCGATTTTTGATTTTAACAATATTTGATTTTGTCGATTTTTACATCCGTGGAGTTTTTTTTTATTCGCGGTTTTAAGCTTATTCGATTTTTGAATGTGGCGATTTTTGTTTTTTGCCATTTTGGTTATTCACGATTTTCGGTTCTAGCAATTTTTGTGTATAGAGGTTTTTGTTTTTAGTGATTTTTGTTATTCGCGACTTTTGATTTTGGCGTTTTTGATTCGGTGATTTTTGTATTAGCGATTTTCGGCTTTGGCGATTTTTGATTTTCGATTTTTTTTGTGATTTTTGCTATTCGCGATTTCTGATTTTGGCCGTTTTCGTTATTCACGATTTTCGGTTTTGTAAATTTTTGACCTGGCAATTTTTGTTATACCCTCCACTCCAGTGTGCAGAGGGTATATATAAGTTCGTCATTCCGTTTGTAATAATTAGAAAAAAATTTCTGGACCCCAAAATATATATATATTTGTGATCGTTATAACAACCGGAGTTGATATAGCGATGTCCGTCTGTCCGTCTGTCCGTCTGTCCGTCTGTCCGTCTGTCCGTCTGTGGAAATCACGATGACGGCATCAATCGGGCAGCTAGGATGCTCGTTGGCATAAAAAATGATTCATTAACATCCTGAAAAGTTTGCTATTTAAAATCGTCCAAATTGGTCGGTTAGGGCCCGAGATTTGAATGAAGAACTAAAAAAAGTCTTGAAAAAATATAATTTTCTATGTTGTTCTTGTCACGATCACGCCCTCAATAGGATAGCTAGGGTGATAATTTTTAGTGAGAATGATTCACCAAATTCATGGGAAGATTTCTACTTCAAAAATCATTAAAATCGGTGGAACAGGTCCAGGTAAATCTATGAAAAATTAAAAAAAAAATGAAAAACATGATGTTTCCATATTGTTCCTGTTGTTATTCTAAATGTTGCATTGTTGTCATAGCTGGACTTGTTGTTTTTGTGGTCGTTGTGGTAATAATATAATAAAAACAAACCCTTTGTACATTTTTTTGTGAACTCTGGTAGAAAATTTTAAAAGTTTCCATTGTTTTGGCATCACTAAAAAAATTTGTTGGATCATTTCTGTCATTGCCACGAGCCTGCATGCAAAATTTCAGATCGATTGGCTCACGGGAAAGGGGCTAAAAATCGATCCAAAATTTTGTCGACAAGCAGACACTACCAGTTAATATAAAGGCAGTAAATAAAGGGAGTAAAAGTTCACCAATAATTTAAAAAACAAATTTTTATGTATTAATTTATTTAAAGAAAAAAATAATTAAATGAAATAGTAATAATAATAAAAAAAAATAATATACAATACAAAAAAAAAAGAATATATAAATAAAATAAAATAAAAATAAATGCATTCATAGCATTATAATACATATAAAAGGTCATTGTTTTCTAACCGTAACCGTAACGAGTCAGTTGTTTTTTTTTTTACATGAAAATCATTTAAAACAGTTACCGAACGTAACCGGAACGTCCCAATACTTTTCATGTGAAAAAAAGGCTGACACGTTACGTAACAGTTACATGTCGCTAACTTGTTCTTTACACAGGCTACTGCTTTTGGAGCCAACTTCAAGTCTATTTATATAGTTTCGTAAGCATAACTGATAAAATTGTTTCTATTATTTTTTGCTGTAAGTAATAAATTATAAATATACTGAATTTGCAAACTAAAATGGATACATATATTGGAGGTGCTTTAATACAAAAGAGTTAACGAAACAAAATCAAAAAAAAAAACAACTCTACAACATCAACAATGGCAGTCATATGTTCTTCAAATAAAAAAAAAACTGCAAGTGTGTTTTGTTGGCTACAAAACAAAAATAGTGTTGACAATATAACAAAATATGTAAAAGAAGTGCGAATAGTGGCAGACACTAAAGGTGCTATTACATGATGTGTTTTTTACATATGTACTGTCAAATTTTCCCACAACAAAAGTAGTACACATCGTGTGATACATATGAAACATTGTTTATGTACAATACATGAGGAAAGTCACGTACATTTTTCAATTAGAACAGGTTCTATTTTTGCATGACAAACATGTGAAAATACAACACTGCTTGTGGCGAAAGAAAAACAGAGTAAATTTTAAAGATTAATATTGAAAGAAAAATAAATTGTTTAGTATTAATTAACAATTAAAAAATATATATTTTTTTTTAACAATTCATTTTTGTAAATTCACAAATTAAATCAGCTGTTGTTTACATTTAGAGGTTAAGTCATACGGAAATTCATATGCACGTGTGAAGCAAAAATTATGAATCGTATGTAAAAGACAATTATGACAGACATGAGGAATTTCATATGGATAAAAAAAGTGACAGTACATATGTAAAAAACATTTCGTGTAATAGCACCATAACGATGATTAATGTTACCCTGTTATAAATTTAATGCAAATTTACTGGATCCTGTAAAATTGTAATTAAAGTTTTAACTTGTTAAATCTATTATAATGATTTATTTTTTGAAATGCGCATACAAAAACGTTTGTTAATTATCGAGCATAAATATTATTAACTATTATTAAAATAATACTAATAATAATAAATGTAAACATTTTCCCTCAAACATGTGCCTGTATAATAAACTTAGTAACTCTACTTAAAATAAAATAAGAGAGAGAAGTATACAAATTTTTTCATGTTTACGCTTCGACAACATTTTAAAAATGAGATTGCAGTCAGATGTTTGAGCATAAAATTTAATGGCGATGGATTCGACTAATTCGAACAATTTTTCGTTGATAATACGTACACAACGATTTTAGAATTTCAGTGTGATGTGAGATTGGGGGGTTAACTTTTTGTTGTCTTTACAAAATAGAGTTACCGAGTTCGTCAATGAGTTTTTTGCTTACAAAACAGTTCTACATAGTTATATAGAATTATTATTCTGCTTTACCTATAAAATATCTGATTGCGATTACATCTAATTTTTAAAAATTGTTTATAATTAATAAAGCATTATTATTCACATAAATACAAAATTTCACTTTTTAAATTTTCCATTCAAATTTAAGAAAATATCAATTATAATAAAAACTGAAAATAAAATTTCCAATTATAAATTAGAAAATATTAATTGAGTTTCAGAAAATCATATCAAAACGTCGGAAATAATTATTTTAAATTTAGAAATATCTTTACATTTAAAAATGTTTACATTTAAAAAAAATATTGCCATTCAGGAGATATTAATAACTTTTCAGTACCGCGATTCAGTAACTTCTTTTAACGATAGTCGAATTGTAAAAAAAAAGAAAATTGCAAAATGATCAGTAAAATTTTGAAACGATATTCGCTATTGTTAAAGTCAGCTGTTGTTGTTATCTAAACGACAACCATTTTTGTGTGTTTTATCCAATCGATAAAAACTTAAATTTTTAGGTGAAATGTCGTCATACATAAATTAAAATCATGAAATAGTGAAAATATTTTGCTTTAATTAAAACACTTTTTTATATAAATAAAAAAATTAAATAGCATATTCAATTCGTTATTTCATTTTCAAATAAATAAACAGAAATATTAGTAAAAAAAATAAAGATATTAAACATAAACATAAAATCATCCTGTCAAACACGAAGTAATTTGTTTTTTTCTATTCTTTGTGTTTTTCGCTTATTTTGACAGAGATGCCACTCCTTTACAATTTAAATAAATAGAAAAACAGATTTGTCGATATTAATTTAAATTCAATGAATTTAAGAAAACTTCAAATGATATTTAAGAATTGCTAACATAAAAATTGTTACATAAGTAAACGTAATTTTATGAGAATGTTATTTTTTATATATAAATTTTCACAATTTTTTTTGGATGAAAATTTGAAGTTTTTCAGAAAATAAAGATAACATTAAATTATTTTATTTAAAATGTTTGGGACTTTTCGTTTTTTGCGTTTTTCATCCCTAATTTGATTATTTATTATTATAAATTTATTCTCTATGTTTTCAAAATATGGCAATATTTTAAAAAAAAGTTGAGAGAGCTTTTTTTTTTGGTTATTATTTTGTTACTCCATCCGACCTATATGGCCACAATGAAGAAATATTTGACCAGTTAAAAGAAACTATACAGCCATCTCCAATTAGCACGATTTAATGCATATAGCCACTCTACACAACCATTACCTTTGCAATGGAGGTTAGGGCGAGCTATTTAATTAGCAAAAACTAAATTAAACGAGAAGTTATGTCATATAACCGGAAACGCATGCATATAGGTATATAACCAAAATGCATGCCGATCAGCAACCACGATGACCAAAAAGCAAACACCGAAATATATCCGAAATAATAGAAAAGAAGAAAACCAACCCAAAGAATTTGCTGAAATAATTTGGTATTAAGTTTAACAAATTGTTTACTTTTTCATTTACATTTATTATCAAGACTCAAACCGAGGTGGAGGGTATCAAAGATTCGGCACAGCCGAATTTAACACTCTTACTTGTTTTTTTTTTATTTCTATTTTTGGTTTTGGTGATTTTTGTTTTTTCTGATTTTTGGTTTTTTCGATTCAGCGATTTTTATTTTTTGCGATTTTTGATTTTAGCGCTTATTGTTATTCGCGATTTTCGGTTTGGCGATTTTTGAATTTGGCGATTTTTGTTATTTGGGATTTTTGGTTATTCACGATTTTCGGTTCTACCAATTTTTGTGTTTGGCGATTTTTGTTTTTAGCGATTTTTGTTATTCGTGATTTTCTGTGTTGGCGATTTTTGATTTGGCGGTTCCGCCCATAGTTTCCACGACTACAAACATCGGTAATTAATGTGCTTGTCAGAGTACAAAGCTTCAAGACTGTCATTTTAATAGAACTTCATATTTTTTGTGTACGAGGTGCCACGCTCATTGGTCCGATCTCGCCCACCTTTTTTCGAGTACTTACGTTGATAACTTATCCACTCACACAAATTCCCAAGGATTTCGGTAGTATAGTACTTAAGTTCTATGATATTAAATACTTACTGCGATTGGAGTGGACCACGCCCACTGATGAGATCCCGCCCATTTTTCCACAACACTTCAAATTAGTTTAATATGTACATGTAAATAGTTTCAGAACTGTCATAGTACTCGAGATATAATATTTTAAAATTAGATGTTAAAAATTCAATTTATATGAGAGGTGCCACGCCCACTTGATATATCCAAAAAAAAAAAAAAGAATTTAGCCAATTTTTTCCTCCGGATAGGCTGTTACTAACTGTAAAAATTTCAGGACGATCGGTCCAGTAGTGTAGCCTCCTATAAACAATAGTGTAATTTAACAATGTCATACATATCTTACCTGCTTTTAAGCGAGACACATATCAATTATTTGCTCTTTATTTGCAACCTATTTAAAATATTACCATACAACAAAATTATATTAAATACTCCACTAACTGATGTTAATCTTAGAGGAAATTCATTTTTCCCAAAATATATAAGAAACACACAAATTATATTAACTCACTTATATAGACTGTTACTTCTAAAAGCTTTATTTGAACTAACCTAACTCAAAAGAGTGAATTAAAAAATAACTTAAATTTTCAGTCTACTTCTTCATAATAAAGGCGATCAATTTTGCGACCAACTGCCGCAAACTGTGTAAAATTTTGTTGTAATCCCACTAGCAAGTAAAAAATGGATGAATATTTCACAATAACACTGTACAACAGTCGAAATTCTTCTAAGTTTCCATCATGGTTTTCAATGTTTTCAAAGTCGTTGGATTAGAATCTTTCTTCGAGTCACGTCAGGCTTATGCGTTACAGGGGTGGCAGGTCCTAACGCCCTATTGCTACTTAATCAATAGGGAGGATTGGAGAGGGTTAATATGCATGAAAAACGTCTATTTTTTCCAGAGGAACATTTCCTCCTTTGGGACCTATTCCCTCCAAAGCTACCTTGCGGATGTTTTAATTTTTGCATAACTTTATGGACAGATTATTATATATTAGTTTAGTTAAATAGCCATGCTTTTTCACTTCCTTATCTGTCAGTTTCTCTTCGAATGTAACAGCTGTCATTAATTTAAATTACCAATTAAAATACCTGTAAAAAATTATTTTTTGGAACATGAAACCACAACTATAATAGAAATATAACCTGATGTGACCGGAAAAAACTGCCATGAAATCCTACGAGATTTTCATTTGTATAGATTAGTGTTTTTAACTGGGTTCCACTGTGACTGTTTAAGAAATTACCAAACTCATATATAACTTTTCTTTTAGTTTAACAATAACTTTATTTAATTCTCAATAAAAATTATTTATGTAATTAATAAAATATTTAAATCATTTCATATTTTTTTAATATAAATAAAGCATACATACATAGATTAATTCAATGGTTAACAAAACAAATATATTTGATATTATAAAGAATAGAATAAGAAAAAAACATATATATGAATATAAAGTAAATATATATATAAAATAAAAGTATATGATTATAAAGCAACTCAAGTTATAATATATATTTTTTTTATAATTTTCTTTAAAAAAAAAAACATAAAACGTTTTTTTTTAGATATATAATAGCCAATTAAATAACAATAAATGTTTTAATTAGTTTTTTTTTTTAGCAAATTTGAAACACAAAATTAAAGGCACATACAAACTTTTATACGTGCTTATTTTACTTATTTTTGGTATAAAAAAATTTAATTTAGAATTTGTTGTGAAGCTACTAATATTAACAAAACCATAACAACAAATAAAAATAATATAATAAAAAAATTATGTGTATGAATATCAATATTTCATCAATTGGGGTCAAAATAAGTACTGCGGTTAAAAAAAGAAAAACAATGATGACATGTAGAGATAACAAAAATATCGCACTTAAAAAAAAATATTTAATGAAGTTGAAAATAATCAATTATTTTATGTTTTTGAACAGACTATAAATCAATATGATAACATATGATTGCAAGAAGATTTATTTAAAATCTTAAACAATTTTATTAAATAAATTTATAAAAATAACTTTGAAATTAAAAAAAAAAAACTTTGTATTTATAAAGGATTTTTTTTTTAAGTATCAAGTCATGGTGAAAAATATGCAATCCCTAGCAGCATATGTGTCTCTGTTTGTAGTTCATGTCTAACATGATGTTGTTGTTATATTTCTAACTCAAAACGTTTTAAGTGTGATGAAGATCGTTTAGTTTTCGTGCTGCTCAGTGTTGGATTATTAGTGCTGATAGCTGTGGTAGAATTAGAGGTGTTCATGTTAAGCTCAACGTCCCTTCCATCTAAGGGAGGGGGCGAGCTAATACGGGATCGTTTCGTTATCACTGTCGAATCCATATCATGGTATAAGCTGTGGTTTCGATGATGTTGTTGTTGTGGATAGTGTGGCTGCTGGACACTTAACAAATTATAACTGCTGCTGCAAAGTGTTGAATCTTTGGACGTCTCTACAAACTCAATGCTATCACTATTGTTCTGGTGTTGTTGGGGTTGTTGTTTGCTATAGTTATTATCATCATCATCAACATTAGTTATTGTTGCAGTTGCTGTTGTTTTTTGTATGATGTCTGTAAAACTATTTAAATTAATTGCATTGCATCTTTCAGCTTTCGGAATAATTTTTCTATCATTTTTTATGTTTGCTGTTGTAGTGTTGTCACTGTTGTTTAGCCATGTTGTTAAGGTTTTTGGATTTTTATTAGAAGTATTATGTTGCTTTTGTTGATTTTGAGTAATAAGTTGCTTTTCCATATTATTAAAACTATTTAAATTAATATTAATTGTATTATTAGCACTAAAATTCTTTGGTAAATCCACTGGGTTAAGTATAGGGTTTGTTGTTCTTGTTGTTGTTGGGTGTGTTAAATTATTTTCATTAAGTTTTAAAGTGGATGTTGTTGTTTGTTCATTATCATTATCATTAATTTGAATTGTCTTAGTTGATTTATAAATCGGTTGTTGTTCGTTTTTGCTGTGATTTGTGAGACATTTTATTGATGATGATGATGTTGATGATGTTTTTGGTTCAATTTCGTTACTTGTTAGGGATGTTGTTGGTGTTGTTGTCGTATAATTTTTAGTGTTGTTTAAATTATTTTGATTTCTTAAGGTTTTTAAATTTTTACCAAAAGTTTTTGGAGTTGTAGTTTTTAAACCTAATGGCGAAAATAGTGAAATGAAGAAAAAAAAAAATGTTAGTTAAATGTTTGAGTCATATCAAATAAACATACATAGACATTTAAAGATAGTGTGAGTGTGCTTTTTAAAAATATATATGAAAGTGTAAATAGAGTTAGTAGTGTAAACGTTATTACAAAAAACATCAGTATAAGTGAAAATTATAATGGTACATATGTAGTAGTATTAGTTGCCATATGAACATCTCTCGAGTTAATAACATGAGTAAATTTTCTCAATTAAATATATTTTGTCATAGCTTTATGCTGTGCCGACGGTATGTATAATTTTGTCATTCTGGTTATAACTTATCTGTTCGAATTCTGGAATTCTTGATGTTAAAAAAAAGGAGGTATCGATTTTGCCATGACCGCCTGTCTGCTGAAAACACTCTCCTATCCGTAATAGGTCGTGTTGCTTGCTTAATGGAATATAAAATATTCTTCATATAAAATATTCTTCTTCAGTGCGGCAATTAATTTTTAGCCTCTAGGTAAGATATTTCGACAAATGACGGACGGACGGACATTGATATTGATCTGAGTTATTCGTTATAAGAGATGTGTTTGTGTAAATTTTTTTAGTAGTTAAATATATCAGCACCAGCTCAGTTTAAAAGATTTTTGAAAATTTTTTCAGATTTTTTGGTGATCGCTGAATTCCAATTTGTTCAATATATGAGGTTTTGAGACATAGTTTTTTCTCGTGTTTTATTTTCAGAAAACCAGGTCAATCACTTTTGAAGAGTTTAAGCCTACTAAAGAAAATAATACTCGGTAAAAACTATTAATTTAAGGGGAGCTTTGATGACCTTAAAATTAAAAATTTAGTATTTCTGTAGTTGTAATCCTGTAACTAATGGAGTAATATGCAATATTTTTCAGACCAGGGATGCCCACAAGTTTCTTATGAAAGTGCAAACACCTTGGACATATATGGTATAGGATATCATATAGATCGTCTAGGCCATATATGCTCACGTCCTATGCACTCAATGCACATTTGTTTCTGTAAAAGCAGTTAGGCATAGGCAGTGTATTATAATACACATAGAGCACTCAGCAACAAACAATACAAAAGAGCAAAGTAATAACACTTTCTTATGCTTTGTTGGTACACATTAGCGACCGAGATATTCAATGTAAATTTTGTTTTATGTTAAATGTATGATTCAGCTTAAAAAATAGTTTGAAGTCTTAAGTTTCAAATTTTAATTTTTACTTTAAAAAATGAGCTACATGTATTCAGACGAGAAGTGGGAACATGAATTTTTTCACTTATAAATTTAAGGCTGAATGTTTGACATGCTTTCAAATTATTCAGACCAACACAAAGTATCTTATATATTAAAAGAATTTATGAATAAACTTTGCATTCAAGATTTTTTTCAATATTTTTCTTCTCTCAAACCTCTATAACTAGAGTTCTAATTAACGCAGGCTGTTGACATAGGTCTAAGAACACTCAGTGGATCAAGCTCCTTCTTTTGAGCTATTAACTGCTTAAATTCGTTGGGTTTGAGGAAAGTTATGCGTGGAGAATCAACTTTACTTTTACTGTACGTTAACTTATCTTGGCATATTTTGGCATTTACGTTAACTTCTCTTGGCAAATTTTGGTATTATATTATAAAAATTAATATAATATAATATAATGCTGCGGAGCAGCAGGGGTCGTCTAGTCATATTGAAAAGTATTTTAAGACATTTAATTTCAGATACAATTTTTTGTTTTTTTTTCAGTGTACTAGATGTAAAAATATGAAAACAAAAATTATTTTCTTTATATGTATTAGTGGTTGTACTTTCATAAGGAACTTGTGGGCACTCCTGTCCTATACCATTAGTTTATTGAAGGGTTTTAGGTCCAATTAATTGTATACAAAATCAATGATATTAATAGGCTAGGCGATTTCTTGTGACCGATATGTTGTTCTACCGTTTTATCCCTATTTTGACCAAATGTATATTATTTGAAAAGTATTTCTTTTTAGCCGTTTTGCAGATTTACAGATTTTTAAATTGTTTCCTTTATTTTGAGTAAATTGTATATAAACTTGCTACTAACACATACATAAAATTATACATATGCTATGTGTGTTTTATTAAATTTTTTAATGTGTTTGTTAATGAGTTTGTTATTTTCATTCACAATTATATTAAACCATTAAAGTGTTGATTTGTGAATTGGCTAATTTGAAAAATAAAGCTGCCTAGAAATTGCACTCGAATTTCGAGCGCTGGAATCTGCTAGTAAGCATAAATTGGTATTTAAGAAAAGGTTCGTATCTGATGTTATATGGTGCCTACATCAAAAATGGACGTGTCAGGACCACTTACTTTTTCGAAAAACATATATAAACCAAATTTTAAAAAAATGGATGCGATATTTTGTTTTTGATAGATTTAAGTGAAGATCGGGAATCAGCTTTGTATGCTTTATTTTTGGTCTACTTAACTACAATTGTTATAATCCAAACAAACCAAATTTGATCGATATCTATACGATAATCTGGATTTTACGACATTTATAATCATTCTGATAGGGTTTGAAAAGCGTTTGTCTTATGGTCGATAATAGCTCATATAACAAATTTCATGAAATTCCACAGAGATGGACAGACAGACGGACATCGCTAAAACGACTCAGAAAACGACTGCAAGTCCGTCGGCATAACAAAAGATGGGTCTAGGTCAGATGTTTTTGTTAGTTACAAACATCACCCTAATCTCATTATACCCTGACCACAGAATGGTATAGAGTATAAAAATTTTTCACCCATTGCATTCCCCCTAACAACATGAGAATTATACCAAAAAAATTAAAATTTCAATATTCGGTTCAACAGACAGAAATTTCGAAGACCTATCTTACTCATTTAATTTTACGCTCAAATATTAACAGATTCTCGAGTAATTAAGGTTTGACTTGGGAAATACTTCATTTTTATACCCTATACCACTATGTGTTCAGGGTATAATGACTTTGTGCTGATGTTTGTAACTACCAAAAATATTTGACCTAGATCCACCTTTTATTACACCGATCGACTCACTGAGTCGATTTAGCAAAGCCCGTCTGTGTGTCCATGTAAACCTTGTAATTAGTATGAATATATTTTGATGAAAATAAGTATATAAGCTTCAACCAGCCATACAACGAACGCTATTGAAACTGGTGAAAATCAGTCCATGTTCAGACATAGTCTCCATACATATGACCACTATGAAATCGACTTGAATTGCCATAATATCGAAATTATCATATAGACCTCGGCCAAATTGAGTTTGTGTATATTTATTACATCTATTTATAAGTAGTCAAAGAATAAGCATTATAGGACAATACTTAGTCATAGCCCCCATATAAAGGTGCTTCCCGATCTTGACTTAAATCTGTGAATAAACAAAAATATTGCACACATTTTTCTCAAATTTAGCATTCATATATTTTAGCAAAAAATCAGTGACCTTACCAAATATGGTCACGATCGGTACATTTTTCGATCTAAACTATATAAAAATATAGCATCCGATATGAACTTTTTCATATGCGAAGGCAAAAAAATTAATAACAATGGCGCTCAAATTTGCATTATGCTTATTTTGTATATCTAGTTAGTTTGATCTAAGGATAGGGTCTCTAAACACATGGTCTAGGGTATCGTATATCGGCCTGGACCGACAATGCCGCTCAAATCTGCATTATGCTTATTTTCTATATCTAGTTAGGTTGATCTAAGAGATAGGGTCTCTAAACACATGGTATAGGGTATCGTATAGTCGGCCTGGACCGACTATAAACTTCTTGTTTCTATTTAGGTGATCCAACTGTGCCTTAACTAATAATTTTTTGCGCTGATAATTATACCACTCTGTGGTCAGGGTATAATGAATATGGGCTGATGTTTTTAACTAGCAAAAAAATCTGACCTAGACCAATCTCTTATCAGACCGATCGACTTGGAATCATTTTCCAAGGCAATTTAGCTATGTCGGTCTGTCCGTATGTCCGTCTGTGTGTCCATGTAAAAATTGCAATCAAACTAGAGGTCCCGAATATGAATATATTTTTATACAACTTGTTATATAAGTTTTTATCGGCCTTAGGGCAAACATTATTGAAATTGGTGAAAATCGGTGCATGTTCAGAACTAGTCCCCATGGAAATTACCACAAAATTACCATATCAATCCCGAACAATTTTGGATTGTGTTTATTACAACCATCAATTAGTAGCCCAAAATTAAATTCATAGTCAAGAGACACATATTAAGCTAATTCCAGGTGTTCACTAAAATCTACCTTAAAATCAAAAATATTGCATAACTTTGTCTCACATATGGTTTGAATATATATGCCTTTTCGAAAAAAAGTGACTTCGCCAAATATGGATCGGTTCATTATTACATCTGGTCCCCATATAGCATCCGATATGGTTTTTTTTAAATCGACAGGCAACAGATTTATAACAATGACACTCTTGGTATAGGATAGCATATAGTCTAGACAGACTTTAATTTTCTTACTTGTTTATCTTTATGTTGTGATTTATATGATTTTGTGAACAAATTAAGTATAACGATACACTATACCTTGAATTTCGTTTCTTCAGTTCAAAATATAACTATCTTTTGCCGAAATGACATGGGACAATCGGTATTGAAATTGCTGAAGATCCGGACCCATACAAACGACCTCTATGAGATCATCTCTAGTTGTCCTAAGATCCAGATTATCATATTGATCATTGCATTATTTAGTTTACGTATGTTTATTAACATTAATAAATATCTAAAATATTAATCGGCTAGGCATTTTTTGTTACCGATGTTTTGTTCCACCGTTTTATCCCGATATTGACCATACATATATCATTTGAAAGGAATTTCAATTTAGCTGTTCATCAGATTTACAGTTTTTAAAATTTTTTCCTTTGTTTTGAGTAAATTGCATTTAAAGTTGCTACTAACATATGCATAAAATTATACATATGCTATGTGTGTGTTTAAGGTGCTATTACACGATGTGTTTTTTACATATGTACAGTTACTTTTTTTATCCATATGAAATTCCTCATGTCTGTCAAAATTGTCTTATACATACGTTTCATAATTTTTGCTATCGCACGGGCATATGTATTTCCGTATGACATAACCCCTAAATGTAAACAACAGCTGATTTAATTTGTGAATTCACAAAAATTTATTGTTAAAAAAAATTATATATTTATTAATTGTTAATTAATATTAAACAATTTATTTTTCTTGCAATATAAATCTTTATAATTTACTCTGTTTTTCTTTCGCCACAAGCAGTGTTGTATTTTCATATGTTTGTCATGCAAAAATAGAACCTGTTCTAATTGAAAAATGTACATGTGACTTTCCTCATGTATTGTACATAAACAATGTTTCATATGTATCACACGATGTGTACAAATTGTGTTGTGGGAAAATTTGACACTACATATGTAAAAAACACATCATGTAATAGCACCTTTATTAAATTTGTTGATGTGTTTGTTAATGAGTTTGTTATCTTCATTCACAATAATAATAAAAAAGTGTTGGTTTATGAATTGGCTAAGTTGAGAGATAAACTTGCCCAGAAATTGTACTCGAATTTCGAGCGCTGGAATCTGCTAGTCTTATTAAATCTGTCAAAAATCTAAAACGTTGCATAGGTAAATTTGGTCTGTTTCTGTTGTTTAGAAAAATAAACGACTTCACTCGTATGGTCCTGATCGGTCTATTTTTATACCTATAATAAAAGCATCCAATATGAACTTTTTCATAAAAATCTCATTTAAATTTGGTTTATTTTTACTTTCTATATCCTATTATGAAATAAGTAAAGTTGCACCGAAGACCCTTTCTGGAAGTTGTTGGTATAAGATATCGTATAGCCGGGTTTGTTAAAGATCGAAATATGAGTTTGATTGTTATGTATTTAATACGTGCATATAAATAAGTTAAAGTTCATAGCGGGTATGATTATTTGAAGAAGACTAGTTCTAAAAATGGTCCGATATATGCCAATTAAAGTAAAATGCATAATGAATAAAAAAGTGTAATTTTTTTCTGTTCTTCACAAATAAAAGTATTTCATTGCGACATTATTACTAATACAAAAACTAGGGCCCTTCAGAGTCTACGCTTTTTTTCGATGGTTAAAAGCTCAAATTTTGCGAAATTTAGAAAGTGAAATTTATTTTTTTTTACAAATAGTTACTTTTGATTACACAGTATCTACATCAAAAATAGTTGATTTTGGTTCAGATTTAGATGTAGAATATTTGGAATACAGAAAAATTGTGATAATTTCTTTAAAATGTGAAGTTGTGAAGTTGTATCCATAAAATGTGCATTACTGCTTAAAGTATTGAGTAGTAAGTATAGTACATAAAACAAGTGACTTTTGAAGACAATAGGTAAAGTAAAGAAACTAGAATCAATATAAAACAGACATATACACAAAGACATAGAAAGATGCAGAAGAAGGAGAATAAATAAAAATAATTTATAATTGAGTCGACCTGCTACAAACCACAAAATATTTGAGAACATTAAGGCTATAAATTTTGGCGTTTAATAACGAGAAAGCGGCAAATTGATCTTTTAAATGTTTTCTTTATTGAAAAAATAAAATAATTAAAAAAAAATCAAATTTTAATACTAAAATTTTAATACGCAATAAAGTTGAAGATTGTGAAAGTGCCGCTGCAACATTTGATTTAATAGTTATTGAACAAGCCGTCTAGGAGTTTTTCTGCTTCTATATAACCCAAATTTTGTGGTGGTAGTCTGGCGTCACAATTGTAATTTATTTTCGATGTGTACGAGTATCTATGTATATGTTTCGCTCTGATGTTATACAATTTGTTTTACCTTCAAAGCTTAATATCCTATTTTGATAGTTAAACAAATTGGTTTGTTTGTAACATGGCTCATAGGAATACCGACAATTGTTTAAATAATCGCCAGTATCATCATCACAACATCTACTACTAATACTTCTTATAGCTTCATCATCATCAACAGCAGCAAGAACAATATCAACGACATTATTGTCTTTATTGTTGTTGCTATTTTTGTTAGTGTTGTATGCAACATCATCAATATTAGATGGAGTACAGGTAGACGTAGCATTGGTAGTGTTATTGTCGTTGCAAGTGTTATTAACCGTAGCTCTACAATCGGCAAGAGGTGTATTTGAAATCAATGTTGTTGTAATTCTACTACCATTATTATCGTCATTATCATCATGGAATTGATCAATAGTTGAACGTGTTTGTAAATGGGTACCAGAAGGTTTAATGAATAAAGATCGTCGTTTCTGTTGTTGCTGCTGATGTTCTTGTTGTTGATGTTTTTGAACTTGTTCTACTTCGACTTGATTATCATAGTGTTGTTTGGATAGTTGTTCTTGTTTATCCTCTTTAGCATCATCATCGTTATTATCATTTAGATAATATTTGTTAGCATGCACATGCTTGTTTAATATTGTTTTATTTTTGTTGTTGTAAAAAAATAGATGTTTTTTTTAAAATTAAATGAGTGTTTGTTAAGTGTATGTGTGTGTGTATGTGTGTAATTGTTTGTATAATAGTTTTAAACATATTATTGAATTTTGTAAAAAAAAAAAATTTTTTTTTTGATGATTAGTTACAAATTGTTATATATTATTTCTATAATTGCTTGAATTTTTCAGGTAGCATGTGTAAACTAACCTCACTATCAAGACAAACAGCTTCGTCGCCATCATCTTTGGCCGATGTTAGACCTTGCACAAATTGTAAATCTTTAGAGGGATCATCTGATGCCAGGTGAGCACGGAATTGTTTGTTTCTATAAATAAATTATAATTATTAGGATTAGTAAAACAAATTATAAATGACCATACAATTAACGTATTTTCTTAAATTGCTAGCAAGTAGTTAAAATAAAGACCTTCGTTGAGGGTCTGCTAAAAAGAAGCATATAAATACAACGAATATCAAGACAGTTATAGTCGGTCTATATCGACTATACGATCTATAAAATAACGTAAACCATGCGATGAACAATTGGAAGTCTTATTCAATCAAACAGTACCTCTCAAATCTATTATATTAAGCCCTAAGAAAGACCCTGGTTTTCTGCCAGCATTAAACAAGCAATATACACTTTTGTTCACATAATTAAGTCATGGGTATGCAATGAAATGTTTTTGTAGTTTTTCTCTTAAACCTATTTCTTCCGATTCTAACCTTACTATTTTGTGGAACCCTGCTATGCTAGCAGTTGTTTACATTGATTGAAGCAAAATTAAAAATTTGGGTATTCCCCGAAAAATGTGGAAAACGACGAAAAGGTCATATGCGCTGTGCTCACATAATTAAGTCACCACGAGTATCGGGAGCAAATCAGTGTTTTGAAGATTTTTTTTGTGGTTTAAATAATAAATTAAAAACAAATAAATTAAAAACAAATAACATCAGCTGAAACGCTATGGGTAAACAAAAAAATTCGAATTCGGCTGAACGGAAAATAATATGTGATTGTTTCCAAAAATACAATAATAGTGCAAAAGTAGTGGATATTTTGAACTTTCCTCGTGGTAAAATTACAAATGCCATTACGCATTACAAAAAATATGAAACTTTTGAAAATATTCCGCGCCAAAAACCGAGAAAAACGACTTTAAATGATGACAGACGCATTGCAAACCTGAGTAAAACTGATCCTTTTTTAATTCGTCGCAAATCAGAGCTAAAATGGAAACGGATTATGGCGTAAATGTTTCGTCGCAAACCATAAGATGACGTTTGCAAGAAAACAATTTGCATGGACGAATGGCCAGGAAGAAACCGTTGGTTTCCTTGAAAAACACTACGAAGTGGCTCCGATTTGCGAGTGACCATCTTGTTAAAAGCCTACATTTTTGGAATTTAATTGTTTGGAGCGACGAATCCAAGTTTAATGTTTTTGGAAATGATGGTAGACCATATGTGCGACGTCCTCCACTTAGAGAATTGGATCCAAAATACATAAAAAAAAAACTGTGAAACACGGTGGCTCATCAGTCATGGTGTGGGGTTGCTTTACCGCATTCGGTGTGGGTCCTATAGTCAAGATTGACGGTATAATGAATGGGGAAATGTATAAGAATATACTAAAGGAAAATTTGGCCACCTAATAGGCTGACAATTTGCCGCTTGCGTGGATTTTCCAACACGACAATGACCCGAAGCATTGTTCGAAACTGGTTAAGTCATGGTTGGCAACACAGTCCATCAAGCTTCTGGAATGGCCGCCGCAGAGTCCGGACTTAAACCCTATCGAGAACTTGTGGGGCATAATAAAACGAGCCATTGCAGCACGAAAACCGGCAAATAAGGATATGTTATGGAAAGTTATCCAAGAGGAGTGGCAAAAAATCACTCCAGGCCAGTGCGCTTCTCTTGTAGCCAGCATGCCAAAGCGATGCTCCACAGTATTTAAGCAAAATGGTTATCCTATTAAATATTGAGGTAAGCTAATGAAAAAATGGGACTCTCGACAAAATTTATTACTTATTTCTACAATTTCAACCATTTTTTTTCAGATGACTTAATTATGTGAGCAGCTCTTTTTGGCTAATTTCCAAGTTTTTAATTTTTTTGAAAAGAACCAAAATTTTGTAATTTTGTAATGTTTTGGAACAGGGTTTACGTATTTTTGACAATAATGTCGAGTAGCATACTAGTGACTTAATTCACGTTGGAAGAGATTTAAAACTCATCAATTACATGAAGAATATCGATCAGTAGTAAAATGATTAAAAAAGCAAAATCAGATTTTTACGCTTCTAAATTCTACACTGCTATTAGGTTCAAAAAACAAAAAAACAAAATTTTGGTAGAGTTGATAACCTGGAACATAGTGCCAGCGATGCAGTTACCATGAAACTGCGGGGAAAAATTTTTAATTTTTTATGTTTTTCATAATTTTTGCATACATTAATATGTCCAAAAATTGTGAAAAAATTTGCGAGTATTCCATGAATGATTCTGAACACTTTTTATTCAATAAATTATTTTTCCATTAAAAACATTGCTTCTCTATGAAATGTTTTGGAACAGTATGGCCGTTTTTGGGAAAAATTAAAAATATAAAAATTTTCCCCCAGTTTCACGGAGACAGTTTTTTAGAATTTAGCGCAACGACGATTTTCAGCCGAAAATTGTTGACTAAACTCATTCTGGCGCTCCTCCGTAAGGCCACAGTTGCGCAAAAAAATTTTTTTTTTCCCTAAAAACCGATTTTTTGAGAAAAATTCCAGAAAAATGTGAGCCTAAATAAAAAATCCCAAAAGATGGGAAATTTCAAGGCGAAAATTTCATAGAAAACCCCAGCTCAAACAGTTGAACTATCTGAGGTGTAGAGTAATTTGAACGGAACAGTTGCTATTCGTCCCACTGTGCATCGGCCTGTCTGTCCATCTGTGTATCCATGTAAACCTTGTAATCAGACTACGGACTGCAAATATGAATATATTTTTCTGGAATTTGGTTTGTATGAAAATTGACGCATGTTCAGGCCTAGTTGCCATACAAATAACCCCCATGAGATCGACTTAAATTTTCATAAGATCCAAATTATCATATAGATCTCGGTTGTGCGTTTTTATTAATCAGTAGTTCAAAATAAATCCTGCTGGACAGTTTTTCGTCATAGCCCCCAATTAAAGCTTCTTCGCCCCCAATTAAAGCTTCTTCAGTTAAACCTATCAAAAACCAAATATAATGCACAGATTTTTCTCAAATTTGTTATATATATGTTTTTGCAAAAATAAATAAAAATAATAATAATAACAATCTTTACCAAATAAGGTCAGGATCGGTCTGTTTTTTACATTATCCCCATATAAAGAAGCGTACGATATGAAATTTTTCGTCTGCAGGCAAAAAATTAATAACAATGCCACTCACATTTGGTTTATGCATATTTTATATGTCCATTTAGTTTAACCGAAGATCCTTTCTTTAAACGCATGGTATATGATACGCTATAGTCGGTCCAAATCGACTATAATTTTCTTACTTGCTACGAGTATATTATCGATATCTATAATATTAATAGGTAAGGCGATTTCTTGTGACCCATGAGTATCTTATATGGAAGGTATTTCTTTTAACCTGTCCACCAGATAAAATTATACAATTCTATGTGAGAGTTTTTATACCCTATACCACTATGTGGTTTGGGTATAATGACTTTGTGCTGCTGTTTGTAACAACCAAAAATATTCGTCCTAGACCCATCTTTAATTATACCGATCGAATCAGAATCACTTTCTGAGTCGACATAGCGATGTCCGTTCGTCCGTCCGTCTGTGTGTCCATGTAAAGCTTTTAATCAAACTGCAGGTCGCAAATATGAATATATTTTGATGAAATTTGGTATTTGATCTTCTGTCGGCCATGGGATGAAAGCTGTTGAAATTGGTGAGAATCGGTCCATGTTCAGACCTAGCCCCTATACAAATGACCCCTATGAAATCAACATATATTGCCATAAGATCCAAATCAACATAAAAATGTTAGTCAAATTGGGTTTGTATGTATATATTACTTCCATTAATCAGTAGTCCAAAAATGATCCCAATTGGATAACTCTTAGTCATAGGCCCCATATAGAGCTGCTTCCCGATCTTCACTTAAATCTATAAAAAAAGAAAATTATTGCACTGATTCTTCTCAAATTTTGTGTGTATATATTTTTGCAAAATACAAGAGACTTTACCAAACATGGTCAGGATCGGTCCATTTTTGGGCCTAGTCCCCATATAGATATAGCATCCGATATGAACTTTTTCATATCTGCAGCCGAAAAAATTAATAAAAATCCCACTCAAATTTGGTTTATGCTTATTTTCTATATCCAGTTAGTTGGGCCTGAGAGATAGGGTCTCTCAACGCATGGTATAGGGTAGACCGTTCTAGACCGACTATAATTATACCCTATACTATACAACTTGGGTATAATGACTTTGTGCTGCTGTTTGTAACTACCAAAAATATTTGACCTAGATCCATCTTTTATAATACCGATCGAATCAGAATCACTATCTGATTCGATTTAACGATGTCCGTCCGTCCGTCCGTCCGTCTGTGTGTCCATGTAAAGCTTGTAATCAAACTGCAGGTCGCAAATATGAAAATATTTTGATGAAATTTGGTATATAAGCTTTTATCGGCCATATGATGAACGCTATTGAAATTGGTGAGAATCGGTCCATGTTCAGACCTTAGCCCCATACAAATGACCCCTATGAAATCGACTTAAATTGCCATAATATCCAAATTATCATACAAATCTTAGTCAAATTGGGTTTTTATGTATACATTACATCCATTAATCAGTAGTCCAAACATGAGCCCTATGGAATAGCTCTTAGTCATAGGCCCCATATAGAGCTGCTTTCCGATCTTCACTTAATCTATCAAAAAACAAAAATATTGCACTGATTCTTCTCAAATTTTGTTTGTATATATTTTTGCAAAATAGAAGAGACTTTACCAAACAAGGTCAGGATCGGTCCATTTTTGGGCCTAGTCCACATGTATATGTAGCATCAGATATGAACTTTTTCATATCTGCAGCCGAAAAAATTACTAAAAATCCCACACAAATTTGGTTTATGCTTATTTTCTATATCCAGTTAGTTGGCCCTGAGAGATAGGGTCTCTAAACGCATGGTATAGGGTATAATTTTCTTACTTGTTTAAATTTGTTAATGTGTTTGTGAGTTTGTTTTCTTCATTCACAGTAATAATTGTGTTGAATTGAAAAATAATTTCGGACGCAAACCAATTCCGAATTGGCTAAAATTGATTGGCATACCTTTAGGGTGTTTATTAAATGAAAAAAATTAAATTTCCTTTAATTTGCACTCGAGTTTCGAGGGCTGGGATCTACTAGTATTAGTAATATTTTTAACTTCGGTTTTTAATCAAATACAAAAATCGTTTTTCTTAACCAAGAAAATTAATAAAATATGCAAACATGCCTTGAGTTAAGACCCGACTGTATACATTATCAGATGGCTTTAAGCTTAGAAAATGTTTTTGATCATTTATCAAACAATTGCTGTCACAACTAAATTCACTTTAAGTGTTCTTTTATTCAAAATTTATACTGATTTTTTTTATAATGATCTAACGACCGTAAAAAGGTGGATAGGGCCGGCAAATAGGCTTGTAGGAAGAAAAATAAAACTAATATTTATAAAAATGTCTCCTGAATCTGCCTCATAATTAAAAATATTTTAGTGAGACATATCCAGCGAACAAAAACAATCTAGAAGTATCCGTACACTTAAGATTAAGACTGTCATATTACTAAAAAATAAGAAAATATTAACTAAGCTGAACTATTATTTTTTTTTTAATAAATTATTAAGCCATTTATTAGTAAAAACGTACAAATAATAAAAGATCGGTAAAAAAGTATTCATACATTTGAAATAAATGGTGATTTTTTAGCTATTATCTTTTTGGCAACACTGGTTTAAACAGCTGACGCATGTTTCGTGTTTTGTTTCATTGTCAAACATCTTCAGTTTGGTCTATAATTTAACCATGAATCGTCTTACAAACGAACAACGCTTGCAAGTTATTGAATTTTATTATCAAAATGCGTGCTCTGTTAAGAAAGTTCATCGCGCGCTTCTTCCATTTTATGGTCAGTTTAATCGACCCACTGAAGCGGCTATTCGGGCTATTGTGACTAAATTTCGCACCAAATTTACATTGTTGGACACTAAACCACCAACACGCTTACGTAGAGTGCGAACTGAAGAAAATATAGCAGCTGTATCGGCCAGTGTTAATGATGACCATCAATTATCGATTCGTCGCCGTGCGCAGCAATTGGGCCTCTGTTACTCAACAACGTGCAAAATTTTGCGGAAGGATTTAGGTGTGAAGCCTTTCAAAATACAGCTGGTGCAAGAATTGAAGCCGAACGACCCACAGCAACGTAGAATTTTTGGTGAATGGGCTCTTGGAAAGTTGGCCGAAGATCCACTTTTTTACCGAAAAATTGTGTTCAGCGGCGAAGCTCATTTTAGGCTCAATGGGTACGTAAATAAGCAGAATTGCCCATTTTGGAGCTAATATCAGCCAGAAGCATTGGAAGAGCTACCAATGGTGCGGTTTATGGGCTGGTGGCATCATTGGACCGTACTTCTTCAAAGACGATGCGAATCGTAAGTAACGTAACTGTGAATGGTGAGCGCTACCGAGAAATGATATCCAACTTTTTTTTGCCCAAAATGCAAGAGCTTGACTTGCATGACATGTGGATTCAACAAGACGGTGCCACATGCCACACAGCACGCGCAACAATGGACTTATTGAGAGGCGAGTTCGGTGAACATTTTATTTCACGTTCGGGACCAGTCAATTGGCCGTCTAGATCGTGCGATTTAACGCCTTTAGACTATTTTTTGTGGGGCTATGATAAAGCTCTTGTCTATACAGACAACCCCGCTTCAAATGACGCATTGGAAGACAACATTGAAGCATTTATTCGTGAGATACCGGCCGAATTGTTGGAAAGAGTATGCCAAAATTGGACTAAGCGGATGGACCATTTGAGGCGCAGTCACGGTCAACATTTGCATGAAATAATCTTCAAATATTAAATTATATGGACCATACTATCGATTCAAATAAAGATTTCATGAATTTTTCTGAGTTTTATGTGTTTTTTTTTTTTTT
Source organism: Cordilura impudica (assembly GCA_963682025.1). Lineage (NCBI taxonomy): Eukaryota > Metazoa > Arthropoda > Insecta > Diptera > Scathophagidae > Cordilura > Cordilura impudica. Next base: position 264,076,958 of record OY821518.1, on the reverse strand, counting down.
TTGGAAAACTTTCCTATAGCTCTTAAAAAATCACCCTTTATAAATACGAAAAAATTATATAATATCTACGTGCTAAACGACCATGATAGCTAAATTTTCGTAATATTATACGAACGGTACCTTCACGGACTCTGTTTTCCGGATGCCAATATAGTTTGTAGGGGCGACCTGAACAAAGTATTGACAAACGTGAATTGGTGGCTTTGTAGTGGGCCGATTTTGCCTATGATCCTAGCTATTTTATGAAAAGATGTATCCTCATTTCTAATCTTAAATATAATTTCCTCTCGTTAGCACAATTTTATTAGATTCTGGGACTTATTCCATAACATACATAGTTTGCAGAAGAATCTATAATATTAATAGGCTAGGCCACTTCTTGTGACCGATGTTTTGTTCTACCATTTTATCCCAATTTTGATCAAGCGTATATTAATTGAAAGGTAGTTCCTTTTAGCCGTTTTGCAGATTTAGAAATTTTTAAATTTTTTCCTTTATTTTGAGTAAATTGCATTTAAATTTGTTACTAACACATACATAAAATTATACAATGCTACGTGTGTGTTTATTAAATTCGTTAATGTGGTTGTAATAAAAAAGAGTTTGTTTTCTGTGTTGATTTGCAAATTGGCTATAATTGATTAGCATACCTTTATGGTCTTTATTTAATGAAAAAATAAAATTTCCTAGTATTTGCACTCGAATTTCGAGGGCTGGAATTTGCTAGCTATTACTAATAGTGCGTTTACTTCTAAGCAAAATCTGGTATATATGAGATTTCGAGCGAAATCTAGCTCGTTTTTACCAGATTTCCCATACACAACAAAATCTAGCTCGTTCCTAGATTTGTGCAAAATCTCACAAAATCTTGTCAAACTTGGGCACTACCAAATGATACTACTGTATTTTTTTAATATTGTATTAGAAAATTACAACGCAGTGACTGAAAAATTGACATTTTAAAAACAAAAGCAAACAAGTTGAATAAAAAGGAAATAAAATATTAATTATTCAAAAAAAAAAAAAAAAAAAAAAAAAAAAAAAACACGAATCTTTAATAAAAAAATAATTATTAAAGTTATAACCTTTTCTACTTACATTCCACTCCAATCTGCTAAATAATAATTGCAGAAAATGAATTTGTGTTTCCTGTTCAAACAATACATTTAACAAATGCTGATTTTTTTTCTCAAAATTTCTATTTCAGTTTATGCTTTTTTCATTTTTGATGCATAATATAATTGTGAAATCTGTTCCTTTTTAGAATTTTCCATATTCCTATTGTTTTGTTTATTTTTGATATTTCTAGTTTATATGTTTAATTTTAATCAGCTGCTTATTGCTGTGGAATCAAAATCTCACAAAATGTCAAAAAAGTTACATATAAACGGTATATATTTTGAAATAGATTTCAACTAAAATCTACTAGACTAGATTTTCCTCAAATGTAAACGCAAGACAAATAAACTTATAGCAACAAATTCGTCTTTTACTGAAACGAAATCGCTGGACCCAATTGTAAATGTACAAATATTTTTTCTGGCACTTTTAGTTGCCATACTGCATTTTTGTGTTATAAAATATTTAAATATTTTATATAAAATATTGTAAATAGAAACGTTCCGGATGATTTTTAGAAAAAAAACTTAAATTAATAGTTGCGTTTCAATTAAATTAATTAATAAACCATAATTAAGAGTAAATTATCTTTCAAATAAAACAACAATATCTATTATCGGTTGAAAAACAACGAAGATATATCAAGTTCCCCAGGCAATAAATGAGCCGCAGCCCACTTGATTAAGAAAATCGAGCTCACATTTTTAAGACATGGAAATAATTTACAACAACAACATTTTTGCATTCTCCTGATCACAAAATGATCTTATGTAAAGTATTTTGAATCTCGGCTTTTTTTATGCCGTTCTAAATTAATATCAAAACGGTACGTATTTTTTAGCACTATTTCAAAATCTCTAATTTTACTTTTTCAAAAATTTTATTCAAGAAATTTACCGAAATCAACGAATGAACTTTAGGGTCTTACTAACAAAATCTATTTGATTAAAAATTCCAAATACTGTAGGTATCCTGTTCTTAATTTGGCGAGGGCAGCGTTTTTAATTCAGGGGATTTGAAGAAAAATTCTGGTGTTTTCATATTTCAAATATCTTTTGCCAAAATCTTATACTACCTGATATAGGTTCTCAACTTTATAAATTAAGATTAAATTGAAATGCCATAAAATGCCTTCTTTTTAGGTCAAATGTAAAATTTAAGGATATTTATATTTTTTTAAAACAAAATATCGAAATAATATATATTTGTGGAAGGGTTTCGATAAAACTTGTTAATAATATTTTAATTATTCTAAAAAATAATATTCTGGACTTATTTTCTCAAAGCAACTCGTGGGCTACTCAAAATGTGTCCTAGTTTTAGTTTTTTTTCGCAGAATTATTATATTCAAGTAAATGTATATCGAAGGCTTATATTCAAATAGTGCTATCTACACTTTACAGCAATATTAATTTTTGATTTCAAACTTTTCTCTGATATAACTGTCAAATATAATATTAATTTTTATATCATTCATGATTTGTACGATTATTTCTTAATAGATATTGTGGCAAATCAATCGACAAATACTTTCAGATCTTATTAATAAATTAGTTTTAAACGCTCTCTTTAAAATAGTTATTAATGCAGATAGCACTTTTTGAATATAAGTCCTCGATATACAAATTTGTTTATACTGTATTAAATATAAAAACTAATTAATATGAAGATTTTCATAAAATAACGAATAAATTTGAGGATTTTTATGAATACATTAAATTTGTTGTATTAAAAAAATCCTGATGAAGAAAATATTTTTAGATTTTCGTATAGAGTCAATTTGACATCATGAGTACCCCACGGTTTAATTTCAGAAAATAAGTCCAGAATATTATTTTTTAGAATTATTAAAATATTATCAACCACTTTTATCGAAACCCTTCCACAAACATAATTTTTTTTTCATACAAACCGCCATCACCCAAATATATATGGGGCGTTTCATGCTAAGTGATCCAACTTTTAAAACCGATGTCTTCCGATCGGGCTGAACTTTGCACCAAGGTTAGCCCTATTGGATAGTAGTTTAGGGACAATTTTTCAACAAGATCGGTCCAGAACTCTCTGATTAAGAGGGGTAAAAATTTTACATTTTGACCAAACAGGTGTTCTTCTCATCCACGTAACTTTTTACCTATTGTTCTTAGCAAAATTTGTCCCAAATAGTTTAGATAGCTATTTCTTCAATCTTTCGGAAAAAAAAATTTAAAAAAAAAATAAAGATTTCTTTTTTTTTTTTCAAAATCAAAAATTTTTTTGATTTTTTTTCAAAAAAGGAATTTTTTTTTTTTGCTCAAAAGAAGAAAGCTTAGGTTTTTTCCTTTAAGAGTTTTGTTCGATTAGTGGGATGCGAGACAACGGTTTTTAAATTTTTAGCATATGCACTAATTTGAATTTTTTCCTATTAGTGTGTAAGTGTTTCTAAAACCCTAAAATATAGCAATATTGAGAAACTAGACAAATTAACCTTTCCGACGGTATGTAATATACCTAACTAAAATTTAATTCCCTCAATACTGTAGTACCCACATTATGTTAACCTCAGGAAAAAATCACTTTTTTTCTATAGAAATGTTGAAAAATTATTTTTTTTATTTATTTGTAATAATAATTAAATTAATAAAGTTAAAGTAAACAGATAAATAATTTAATAAAATTTGATCTTAATCACATTAGATCCATTTATATCATAACTATTTTTATACTTAATTGATTGTAGCTAATGAAGTATTTAAGTTTTGTAAATTTTTAAATACCCAGTCTTTCATCCAGCTTATTTATCGCCTTTATTTGCTGCTTTTTTGCCAATCTTTTCTTGGCGTTACTAGGTTCAGCTGTTGCTTAAACTGATGTTGAAGGAAATCAACTTAAAGTGTTTAACAGATGACTCGCCAGAAGATTTACATGAATACCACGATTGCCTTAAATTGACAATGTGTCCTAATGCAACAACTTCTTGCCACTTAAGTGAACTCCAAATTGCCCGGAAACCACATTCACCAAAGAGAAATTAATCAACTCTTTTGATCGCGAATATATTGAGGAGGTGAAATTTGAATCTTGGATTCAGATGCACATTGAAAGCAATAATTTTAAATGTGGATGACTTTGTGGAAGAAATGTGTACAGTATTGCTAAACTTGAGGAGCCATGACTTTTTAGTCAAAGAGCAATGGTCATTCTTCAAGGATTGGAATATACATTTGAAGTCTGGTGAATTCGTTATTTTATATGATTTCACAGATATCTATAAATATGTTCTTCAGGATGCCATAAAAGTTTTCTACTTCAATAAGGACCAAGCAACTATATTCACATTAGTTATTTACTACATCAAATATGAAAAAGTGGAACACAAAAGTGTGGCAATTATATCCCACGATTTAAAACATGATACCATTGCTGTTATGAGTACCAGAAGATAATTCTAAAATATCTAAAATCTAAATTTACAGTAGAGAAGGTGTACTACGTTTCGGACGTAGCTCGTCAAGTATAGCCTCCAGTGCTCTCATCAAGATGGCATCTTAGATGCAACTGCTTTATTCCATTGGGCAATGAATTATTGTAAGGAAACTAAAATAGTTTTTAGTAGCAAAGAGGATCATGAGAAAACATTGAAAACAATGAAGACCGAATTCGATGCTGCGATAATAATCGATGGCACCACTCAATACCATGCTTTTATACCGCTTGTCAATGGAAGACCCAAGTTTTCTGCCCCCACTCTATGCGAGTTCTTTCTAAAGTCAAAAAAGAAACCAGCAGCGAAATTAATAGCTGAACCTAGTAACGCCAAGAAAAGATTGGAAAAAAGCAGCAAATAAAGGCGATTAATAAGCTGGATGAAAGACTGGGTATTTAAAAATATACAAAACTTAAATACTTCATCAGCTACAATAAATTAATTTAAAAAATAGTTATGCTATAAATGGACCTAATGTGATTACGATAAAATATTATTATATTTTTTATTTTTTTATTTTTATTATTATTATTATTATTATTATTATTATATATTAATTTAATTATTATTACAAATAAATAAAACAAAAAAACAATTTTTCAACATTTCTATAGAAAAAAGTGATTTTTTCCTGATGTTAACGTATTGCTTGTAACGGGTGATTTTTTAAGAGCTTGATAACTTTTTTTAAAAAAAAAACGCATAAAATTTGCAAAATCTCATCGGTTCTTTATTTGAAACGTTAGATTGGTCCATGACATTTACTTTTTGAAGATAATTTCATTTAAATGTTGACCGCGGCTGCGTCTTAGGTGGTCCATTCGGAAAGTCCAATTTTGGGCAACTTTTTCGAGCATTTCGGCCGGAATAGCCCGAATTTCTTCGGAAATGTTGTCTTCCAAAGCTGGAATAGTTGCTGGCTTATTTCTGTAGACTTTAGACTTGACGTAGCCCCACAAAAAATAGTCTAAAGGCGTCAAATCGCATGATCTTGGTGGCCAACTGACCGGTCCATTTCTTGAGATGAATTGTTCTCCGAAGTTTTCCCTCAAAATGGCCATAGAATCGCGAGCTGTGTGGCATGTAGCGCCATCTTGTTGAAACCACATGTCAACCAAGTTCAGTTCTTCCATTTTTGGCAACAAAAAGTTTGTTAGCATCGAACGATAGCGATCGCCATTCACCGTAACGTTGCGTCCAACAGCATCTTTGAAAAAATACGGTCCAATGATTCCACCAGCGTACAAACCACACCAAACAGTGCATTTTTCGGGATGCATGGGCAGTTCTTGAACGGCTTCTGGTTGCTCTTCACTCCAAATACGGCAATTTTGCTTATTTACGAAGCCATTCAACCAGAAATGAGCCTCATCGCTGAACAAAATTTGTCGATAAAAAAGCGGATTTTCTGCCAACTTTTCTAGGGCCCATTCACTGAAAATTAGACGTTGTGGCAGATCGTTCGGCTTCAGTTCTTGCACGAGCTGTATTTTATACGGTTTTACACCAAGATCTTTGCGTAAAATCTTCCATGTGGTCGAATAACACAAACCCAATTGCTGCGAACGGCGACGAATCGACATTTCACGGTCTTCAGCAACACTCTCAGAAACAGACGCAATATTCTCTTCTGTACGCACTGTACGCATTCGTGTGGTTGGTTTAATGTCCAATAAAGTAAACTGAGTGCGAAACTTGGTCACAATCGCATTAATTGTTTGCTCACTTGGTCGATTATGTAGACCATAAATCGGACGTAAAGCGCGAAACACATTTCGAACCGAACACTGATTTTGGTAATAAAATTCAATGATTTGCAAGCGTTGCTCGTTAGTAAGTCTATTCATGATGAAATGTCAAAGCATACTGAGCATCTTTCTCTTTGACACCATGTCTGAAATCCCACGTGATCTGTCAAATACTAATGCATGAAAATCCTAACCTCAAAAAAATCACCCGTTATTACATTATCAAAGGTAGTTAGGTATGTTACATACCGTAGGAAAGGTTAATTTGTCTAGTTTCTCAATATTGCTTTATTTTTAAGGTTTTAGAAACACTTACACACTAATAGGAAAAAATTCAAATTAGTGCATATGCTAATAATTGAAAATCTGTTGTCTTGAGTTACAAGTTACAAAAAGCTCTTAAAGGAAAAAAATTTTTTTTTTATATTTAAAACAAAAAAAAAAAAAATTTTTTTTTTATATTTAAAAAATTTTTTTTTTATTTTAAAAATTTTTTTTTTCCGAAAGACTGAAGAAATAACTATCTAAACTATTTGGGACAAATTTTGACTGTGTGTGACTATCTTAAAATTAATCTTTGGCCACAACACCTCTATGTACAAAGTTTCAGATCCATCGGATGAGGGGAAGTGGGGCTTTAATCACTCCGTGACTGTGCGTGACTATGTCAAAGTTAATCTTTTTTTACAGCAAGTCTATCGACCAAGTTTCAGATCGATTGGATAAAGGGAAATGGGTTTTAAATCACTCCATGACTGTGCGTGACTATGCGAGACTGTGCGTGACTATATCGAAGTTGATCTTTATTTACAGTTAGTATATCGACCAAGTTTCAGATCGATTGGATGAGGGGAAATAACATTTAGATCACTCCGTGACTATAAGTGACTATGCGTGATTACCCCAAAATTAATCTGTAGTCACAACAAGACCATGGGCCAAGTTTCAGCTCAATTGGGTAAGGGAAATTGAGTTAAAAGGCAGAGTTTAAAAATAGAAGGCAACAAATACTAACCAAATTTAGTACTTAATCCTTAAACTCCATGTAATAGAAATAAAAAATTTTGTTTTATGGAAATTCAAGAATAAATTCGCGTTTAAAGCGAAAGTACCTAATTTTGACATTTTTTATCGCAAATTCGGGGACTAGTCTAGTTTATGGGCGACGCCCCGATTTTTTTTAAATTTTTTAGAGGAGTTACGGATTTTGGATTGATTTAGGATTTTAAAATGATCTATACCATGTTGGTATAGCTGGTTCCACTAGATTTATCTCGAAGTATATTTTGATTTTCGTTTTTTTTTTTAGGGAAATTAACCCATTATTTATTGAACTATTATACTACAATTATTTATCCGTCCTATTATGAATATTTTGAAAAAAAAAACCGACCGAAGTAGAAATAAGAACATATTTTGCTATAAAACTTAAAAGTGTAGGCAAAATCCTTAATATAGCCGATCCTAAAAGGGTTATTAGGTCGAAATATACATCGAAATAAAGCTAGTACACCTAGCTTTAATTCGGTTGTTGTAATTATTAACATTGCCACGTATTCAAAAAAAAAAAAAAAAAAAAAAAAATATGTACAAACTTCATTAGGTTCATAATGGGTAAATGGATTTGGAATTTTGAAATATCAATTAAAGGGTACTCAAGTAAGCTTTCCAATAATATACATTGATTAAATCCGATTGTAAATAACAAAGTTATATCCATACCAATGTCAAAACTTTGGAGGTTCTATTTCGGAAAATATGGGATGCCGAAAAAAAATATTTCTCCTAAACCCCTAACACATCCAAAAAAAAATTTTAAATAACCGGGGTATCGCCCTTACACAAATTTGCGATAAAAAAAATGTCAAAACTAGGTACTTGTACTTTATCGGGAATAAAGCACGAATTTATCCATGGATTTTCTTGAAACAAAATTTGTTTTATTTCTAATACATGCAGCTTTAAATTGTTAAATATTTGTTGCTTTCCATTTTTTATGAATTTTTTTGAAAAAAGACAAACTTTTTCCAATTGTGCCTAAATAATTCCAAAACTATTAAAAAATATAAAGCTGGCTAAATTTAAAGTTTTTTTTTGACGTACAAGATAATAGAGCAGCCTCTTCAATAATCTAAAATTGTAGAAAAAATTAAAAAAACCTTAGCATATAATTTGAAATAATAATAATTTTTCCAGTAAGATGACTAAAGGGATCAGAGATATACATTAGCAGCAGAAAAATAAACCCTCTGGACTATTTTTTGTCAAAGTCCCCATATAAAACTACTTCCTGATAATCATTAAAAGCTTCCAAAAGCAAAAAAAAAAATAAAAAAAAATGGCACAGATTTTTATCAAGTTTGGTTTGCACATATCTTTTTTTAAAAAAAAATGATTATTATTTTTCGCCCTATTAGTAAAACTTAATTTTTTCATGGCTGCTGGTCAAAAATTCAAAACACTGGCACTCAAATTTGCTACATCCTATTTATGAGCTCAATATATGTGGATCTGAAGCCCTTTCTCAATACTCATGGTATAGGGATGATGGATAATCTGCCATAATTCTTTATTCGACGGAAAAATCGACAAAATGAAATTGGAAAATAAACATAGAAAACAAACAAATTTCTTTATGATTTTCATGAATTTATTCTCTGAAGATGTGTTAAAGATCACATGAAATGTGAATATGTATATAATAGGGCCTAGATCATCGTCATTCGGTATTTACAAGATATTCATTTTGTGTTGATGCATTGTTCCCCAACATAAAAAAATAAATTATGAGTGCGATTTAGAACATTTAAGGAGTATTAAAACACTTGAGATAAAGTTTGAAGGTGCCGCCAACATTCGTAATTATCATTATTAACTGGTAATAATAATTTACTGCATCCATAATCTCATTGACGGTATATGTAGATTGCGATTAGTCTAAATTTAAGTACTCGTAGAAGCTCCATAAAAATTGTGATTTTTGGCTAGCAGTTAAGTCTCCCAGAATAAATTCTAAGATATTACTACCCATGTAATGTTATTTTTACTTTACTTCGCTTAATAAGAGAACATGGTAATTTTTTGTCATTAAAAGCAACAAAATACTGAATTTTAATGGCTTATTTAAGGCAACCCTTTTTATTTATTATTAACACAACCGAATGGGATTGGTCTCGTCTTAAGCGAAGCCTAGTAATTTATTTCTGATTCTATATTGTCATAATGTTGTATTTTACGTAAATGGAACAAAAAGAACAAGACAAAAAAAAAACTAGCATGTAAGCACGATTTCTGAATAAATTTCTGTTTTCAACTGAACTCATTTCAAAACTGTTGTGTAAATAAAAGAAAGATGTAGAATTTAAAACTCAAAACTAGTGATTACCTTAATTCCAACTGTTGCATTTGTTGAAAATGTTTCAGTTTTTGATTGGCAACACGTAATTTCTCTTCTAAAGCAGCATTTTCAACACATTTGATGGAATATTTTTCGGAGAATGATAGAATTTCTTGACGCAATTCTTCCAATTCTTCTCTGTAATTATATGGCGTAAGAAAACAAGACAAAAATATATTACTTATAAATCATCTAAATTTTTTTTTTTTTTTTGTAAAAATTTTGCACACATTAAAGTAAAATGATAGTATAAGAATAGCATCAGTAGAGTACTTGCATGCATGCAGTGTAGTGTAACTATAGAGTTATAACTGAATTGATAAGTAAAGTTTATAATAAAATACATACTCCTTCGCTTTGGTTGAAACTAAAGTACGTTCGCCTTTTTGTTGAAATTGTTTAAGAAATTCTTGTTTAAAGCGTGCAACTTCACGTTGTACTTCACTTTGGTGTGCTTTACGCATGGCATCAAGAGCAGCTAATGTAGCCTAAAGGTGGTGGTAATATAAAAAAGTATAACAAAAACAAAAAAAAAAAAAACATCAGAATACCAGCATCAAGGAAAAGTCAAGGTTTTTAAGTTTAAGTCTTATGAGAAGATGATGATGAAGGAGTTACCAAATGAAAACAACAGTGTCTGAGTAGATGATTTCTGCCTCATAATTATATATGACATGGTTGTTATACTTACGTTACTCACATAAATGTATGATCATAAAATTGTAAATACTGTACACAAATGTGTTCTTCTGCTTAAAGACAGAGTAAACCTACCTGAGTTTCTTCAGCCAAGGCTGTATCCTTTTCGATTAGCAAACATTCAATTTCTTGTTTATGTTTTTCCTCTAAGTCATTGAGAGTACGTCTATGTGATGATTCCATAGCTGACAAACCCTTTTCGCAAAGTGTCTGGAAAATAAAAAAAATATGAGATTAGTAATAGTCAAAAATTATTAGTGTATAAACCATATTTAGAAATAACTATAAAATGTTTAGTTAGTCAAGCTTTTATATATTTTTAACTTCTTTTATTATTATCATCGAATTAATTTATATGATGATCATTGGAGTCAAGATTTGAAAATATCCAATCAAATGTATCAATGGCAGCGAGTAATGCCAGCAATAATAGAAACTAGCAGAGCCCAGCCCTCAACTGCAAATTCTGGGAAATTTTATTTTTTCATTAAATTTTTCTTTCAATGTTTTCTTAATCTATATATATATATATATATATAAAAGTATGAATATTTAAATAGAATTAATTGAGTTGTGAATTTTTAAGTAAAATTCATTAAATTTCATTATAAATATTTGTTGAACACACAGAAGTTATTTAACTGGGTTTGTTAGTAAATAATTTTATAAGAGCCTAAAGGTATGCTAATCAATTTTAGCCATTTCACTATTCTTTTTTTTTTTTTTTTTTTTTTGTATAAATGGTTCTTTATTTACAATCTGTCCTAGGACAATAAGCAAATTAGTTGACAATATATACATTAACATGTGTTATGTAATTTCATTAAACTACATAACTTTTAACAATTAACTATTAGTCATAAAATGAATTTACTAAGTATAAATAATAAAATGTATGCAACATTAAATATATACAATAATGATTAAGTATAATAATAATGAAATGTGTGAAGTATTAAATATGTGCAATAATGATATTAATGATATTCCGTATAAAAAAAAAAAGAAATAAAAATTAGCATCTGAATGGCAAGTCTAGGATATGGGCACGTTTTAATCGCCTTATTTCATTGGTATCATCAAGGAGCGAAATAGCTAATGGATTATTATGATCACTCAATCTTTGTAAATATTTCTAACTAAATTTTTGAATCTCTTTTTTGACAGTAGGCATATTTAAGTCAAGTCGAATGTGGTGATTAGTTATAAACCAGGGTGCATTTGTAATTAACCTAAGCATTTTTGACTGAAACCTTTCAAAAATGTCTGTGTTTGATTTGCTGGCAGTGCCCCAGATTTGTATACCATAGGTCCAAACTGGTTTAAGTATTGCTTTGTAGATGCGGAGTTTGTTGTCTAAACTAAGTTGGGATTTAGGTCCTAAAAGCCAATAAAGTTTTTTAGATTTTATTTTTAGATGATAGTGTTTAGCTTTTATGTGTTGTTTCCATGTGAGACGTCTGTCCATTGTCATTCCCAAATATTTTACTGTTTCGCTTTTAGGTATTTCTTCTTGATATATGGTAATCGCAGGGCAATCTTTGCGCCTTAATGAAAATGTAATATGAGTTGACTTTTCAGAATTGACTTTAATATTCCATTTTAGAAGCCATATTTCAAGTAAATTAAGTGCATTTTGAACAAATAAAGATGCTTCGGCTTCTGAGTCGCTGGTAGCAACAATAGCAGTATCATCTGCATAAGTGGCTACCGTAATATTTGGTGTTGTTGGCATATCAGCCGTATATATTGTGTATAAAATCGGGCCAAGTACGCTACCTTGTGGAATACCACAATATATTTGGAAGATATTTGACCTTTCATCTTTGCTTTTGACGTAAAAACATCGATCAGTAAGGTAGTTTTTAAAAAATAAGAAGTATGGTGCGGGTAATGTTTTCTTGATTTTGTAGAGCAGACCTTGGTGCCATACTCTTTCAAAGGCCTGTTGCACATCAAGAAAAACAGCTGAACAATATTGTTTTTTCTCAAGACATTCATATATTACATTAACGATACGATGACACTGCTCTGGGGTTCCATGTTTATGTCTGAAACCAAATTGATGTTCAGGAATGATATTATATTTTTCTAGCACTGGTTGTAGTCTTTTTAAAAATATTTTATGATTTCGGCGCATTTCCATTGTGATGGGAAATGATTGAGTCTTAATATTGAGTTGTATATTAGAGTTAAAAATAATACACTTTTCCATTCAACACAAATTTAATAAACACACATAAAGCACTATATTCTTTTTTATTTGAATATGTGTTTTATTATACCCTATACCACTATGTGGTTTGGGTATAATGACTTTGTGCTGCTGTTTGTAACAACCAAAAATATTTGACCTAGACCCATCTTTAATTATACCGATCGAATCAGAATCACTTTCTGAGTTGATTTAACAATGTCCGTCCGTCCGTCTGTGTGTCCATGTAAAGCTTGTAATCAAACTGCAGGTCGCAAATATGAATATATTTTGATGAAATTTGGTATATAAGCTTTTATCGGCCATGGGATGAACGCTATTGAAATCGGTGAGAATCGGTCCATGTTCAGACCTAGCCCCCATACAAATTACCCCTGTGAAATCGACATAAATTGCCATAAGATCCAAATTGTCATATAGATCTTACTCAAATTGCGTTTGTATACGTTCATTACATCCATTAATGAGTAGTCCAAAAATGATCCCTTTGGCCCCATATAGAGCTGCTTCCCGATCTTCACTTAAATCTTTTAAAAAATAAAAATATTGCACTGATTCTTCTCAAATTTTGTTTGTATATATTTTCGCAAAATACAAGAGACTTTACCAACCGTGGTCAGGATCGGTCCATTTTTGGACCTAGTCCCCATATAGATATATCATCCGATATGAACTTTTTCATATCTGCAGCCAAAAAAATTAATAAAAATCCCACTCAAATTTGGTTTTTGCTTATTTTCTATGTCCAGTTAGTTGGGCCTAGGAGATTCGGTTTCTAAACGCATGGTATAGGGTATCGTATAGTCGGTCTAGACCGACTATAATTTTCTTACTTGTTTATGTATGTGTTAGTAGCTACTTTAAATAAATTTTACTAAAAAAAGGTCCAGATGGTTAAAATCTGTAAATATGGTGAACAGCTAAAAAGAAATACCTTTAAAATGGTATATTTTTTTTATAAAAACTGGTTGAAAAATCGATCACAATAAATCGTCTTGCCCACTAATAATACAGATTCTAACTCTATATTAACATAAATGTATCAAGCGATCATTCTGTTCTTGGATCATTATTGACTCAATTCTTTCATATACGTTGACCACCAGTTGGTATTTCAATTCTACCGCCAGAATACCGCCAAACATAAAATCAATCTTTTTTTTGTATACATATAAGTCCAACTCTCTAATCGGAATATTTCAGAAGCGAAAAATAATTAAATAAAAAAAAAAACAAGTAAGAAAATTATAGTCGGTCGAGATCGACTATATGATACCCTATACCATGCGTTTAGAGACCCTATCTCTTAGGCTCAACTAACTGGGTATAGAAAATAAGCATAAACCAAATTTGAGTGGGATTTTTTATTAATTTTTTTTGGCTGCAGATATAAAAAAGTTCATATCGGATGCTATATCTATATGGGGACTAGGCCCAAAAATGGAACGATCCTGACTATGTTTGGTAAAGTCTCTTGTATTTTGCAAAAATATATACAAACATAATTTGAGAAGAATCAGTGCAATATTTTTGTTTTTTGATAGATTTAAGTGAAGATCGGGAAGCAGCTCTATATGGGGCCTATGACTTAGAGTTGTCCCAGGAATCATTTTTATACTACTCATTAATGGATGTAATAAACGCATACAAACCCAATTTGAGTAAGATCTATATGACAATTTGGATCTTATGGCAATTTATGTCAATTTCATAGGGGTCATTTGTATGGGGGCTAGGTCTGAACATGGACCAATTCTCACCAAATTCAATAGCGTTCATCCCATGGCCGATAGAAGATCAAATACCAAATTTCATCAAAATATATTCATATTTGCGACCTGCAGTTTGATTACAAGCTTTACATGGACACACAGACGGACGGACGGACGGACGGACATCGTTAAATCGAATCAGATAGTGATTCTGATTCGATCGGTATAATTAAAGATGGGTCTAGGTCAAATATTTTTGGTAGTTACAAACAGCAGCACAAAGTCATTATACCCAAGCCACAAAGTGGTATAGGGTATAATTATATCGGTCTAGACCGACTATACGATACCCTATACCATGCGTTTAGAGACCCTATCTCTCAGGTTCAACTAACTGGATATAGAAAATAAGCATAAACCAAATTTGAGTGGGATTTTTATTAAATTTTTCGGCTGCAGATATGAAAAAGTTCTTATCGGATGCTATATCTATATGGGGACTAGGCCCAAAAATGGACCGATCCTGACCATGTTTGGTAAGGTCTCTTGTATTTTGCAAAAATATATAAAAACAAAATTTGAGAAGAATCGCAATATTTTTGTTTTTTGATAGATTTAAGTGAAGATCGGAAAGCAGCTCTATATGGGGCCTATGACTAAGAGTTATCCAATAGGGATCGTTTTTGGACTACTGATTAATGGATGTAATATATACATACAAACCCAATTTGACTAAGATTTGTATGATAATTTGGATCTTATGGCAATATATGTTGATTTCATAAGAGTCATTTGTATGGGGGCTAGGTCTGAACATGGACCGATTCTCACCAATTTCAACAGCGTTCATCCCATGGCCGATAGAGGATCAAATACCAAATTTCATCAAAATATATTCATATTTGCGACCTGCAGTTTGATTACAAACTTTACATGGACACACAGACGGACGGACGGACGGACGGACATCGTTAAATCGAATCAGAGAGTGATTTTGATTCGATCGGTATAATTAAAGATGGGTGTAGGTCAAATATTTTTGGTTGTTACAAACAGCAGCACAAAGTCATTATACCCAAACCACATAGTGGTATAGGGTATAATAAAATAAATCTATATGTATATGGGGCGTTGCGTGTCAAGTGACCCAACTTTTGAAACCGATGTCTTCCGATCGGGATGAAATTTGCACCAAGGTTAGTCCTAATGTATTATAATTTAGATACAATTATTCAACAAGATCGGTCCAGAACTCTCTGAGTTAGAGGGGGCCAAAATTTTACATTTTGACCAAACAGGTGTTTTTTTTATCATCCATGTAACTTTTTACCTCTTCTTCTAAGAAACATTTTCCCCAAAAAGTTTAAATAAAAAAATAGACTGTGATTTTAAATTAAGAGGTGTTTTTTTTTTTTTATTATTTTCGTATTTTATATGTTCAGTGTAAATGTAATATATCTTGTATTTAAATGTAATATTGAAAATTGTGTTTTAATGTTTTTGGTAAAATATTTGTGTAATAATATGATGTGTTTTATAATTAAATAGACAAAATCCCCAGAAGAAATCGACAAAAAATCGAAGAAACGTCGGGAAAAATTGTAATGAAATTGAAGTTTTAATCACAACAAGAAATTTTAGGTCTTACTAGCTAAATAAAAATAAATGAAACAACATAAAATTGACCAAACAACCATCTAAATAAAAAATTATTTTTCAGCATTTCTATAGAAAAAAAATCATTTTTTTTCCTGAGGTTAACATATTGCGGGTATTACAGTATCGAAGGTATGAAATTTTAGTTAGGTATGTTATATACCGTCGGAAAGGTTAATTTGTCTAGTTTCTCTGTATATGCTTTATTTTTAAGGTTTTAGAAACACTAACACATTAATAGGAAAAGATGCAATTAGTGCATATGCTTAAAATTGAAAAACCCACCCGCATCCCACTAAGCGACCAAAAAGTTCTTAAAGGAAAAACCTAAGCTTTCTTTTGAGCAAAAAGGGCCTTTTTTGAAAAAAAAGTCAAAAAAATTTGGATTTGGAAAAAAAGTCAAAAAAATTTTTTTTTTTTTTTTTAATTTTTTTTCTGAAAGAAATAGCTATCTGAACTATTTGGGACAAATTTATAGGTTAAAAGTTTCATGGATGAGAAAAACACCTGTTTGGCCAAAATGTCAAATTTTGACCCCCTCTAACTCAGAGAGTTTTGAACTGATCTTGTTAAAAAATTGTGTCTAAAATACTGTCCAATAGGACATGAAATGACCCATATGTATTTATACGTATACATATGTATACACTAGCAGAACCCAGCCCTTGAAATTCGAGTACAAATTCAAGGAAATTTTATTCTTTCATTCAATTCAACACTTTTTAAATAAAATTCATTAAATTAAATTATAAATATTTGTTGAATACACAGAAAATATATAAATGGGTTTGTTAATAAATAATTTTAAAGGAGGTTATGCTAATCAATTTTAGATAATTCACAATTCAACGCATGGCTTTTGACATTTATAATAAACACAGTATGTGTTTTATGTATGTTTAGTTACTACTTTAAATTAACATTACTCCAAAAAGATATTCCAGGCGGTGCAAACCTGTAAATCTGGTGGACAGCTAAAAAGAAATACGTTTCAAATAAGATATGTTTAGTCAAAATCAGTTATTAGCTACAATTTTTATATCGAGCACAAGAAATCGCCTTGCCTAATAATATCATAGATATTGAAATGGCTGCGAGAACACACTAGCTGTGACATTTAATGTAACAAGTTGAAAATTGTAAACTAAAAAACGTTTAAAAGACTTTTCTCCTGTAAAAACTTTCCTTTAAGCTCCAAATAAAACATTTGTTGAAGAAAACATATTAGTTTGCACTTGTTGCCAGATCTGTATACCAAAGGTTTTTCTCAATAATGTATTGTTATTTTGAAAATATTACAAAATTATATATACTATACAAAACAAAACAGTTGATAACACTTAAATAATATTAGTGAAATCAATTAATCAAATTACTTACCCTTAATTGTTCAATTTCCGATTGATATCGGGTACGGAACGTCTCCTCGTCGACGACATTTGGCAACTCAGAACAATGAGCTAACATTTGGTCACGATATGCCTGCTGTAAACATTCCATTTGTTTACCATGTTCCATATCCAACAACTCTAAACGTTTTTCGAAACGTCTACATCTTTCCTGTTCTTTGGCTAGCTGCGACTGTATACAATCACGTTCTTGCAACAGCATTACATAGTCATCATCTTGGCGAGCACATTTCATGGTTAATGCATCACTTTCCTCCTGATATGAACGCACTTTTTCTTCTTCCGCTTTGAGGCGTTTTAATAATTCACGCTGTTCACCTTGGGTGGCTTGCAGTGTTTCAGCTTTTGCATAGAGCCTCTGTGTTACAGATTGTAGTTCATGTTCACGCTCTTCCATAAGTTCTTCACTTTTGTATAAATCTTGGTTAATGGCATTCTTTTCAGCCTCCAGGCATCGTAAAGCTGACCGTTGATGTTCGACTTGTTGCATTAGAGCTGTTAAATCTTTGGCATGTGACTGTTGCAAACGTAAAATTTCACTTTCATGCTGCTCCTGAAGACTGTGCAACTTTTCGCGCACCTGTAAACAATGTTGGCATGAAGCATTCAATTTGCGATGAACTTCTTGTAGTAGTTGGTCGGCTCGTTTGCGTAACTCACAACATTTGTGACAAACATCTTGTAGACTTTCAATGGATATTTCAGTACGTGGTATGTGTTCATTGGATAAAGTAGTAGCTTCACATTGTAAAGCTATTAATGAGTCCTCTAGTTGACTGAGGAAGGTGGAAATGTCACGTAACACCTGGCGATCACTGAAAAAGTCTGTAGTGTGTTGTTTGTACATAAATTCAAAATCAGCTTCGAGTAGAATATCATCAGTATTATTTATCTGTAGATCACACGATAGTTCTTCGAAGAGATTTTCATATTTCTGTAAGGCTGTTATTCCTAAATTTCTAACCTCTTTATCGTCATCCAATTTATGTAAGGACTGCGAAGCATATTCTCCTCTTAACACATCTACACGAGCATCTACTAAGGCTTTGTGTGCAATAATATCCGCGAACTCGGAGAGTAATTGTCTACCTTCCGAAGTTTTACATTCATGTTGCAAATGCATGCGCCATTGACCTCGCTTCATTTGCTGTACAGTATCTTCATAACACTGGGTAAGCTGTGTAACAGCCAATTCCATTTCTTTGCGTAAAGCATCATGTACAGCATCAGCAAATTTCTCAAAAGATAAGCGTTCTTCAGAGGTTAAGGTATAGCCAAAGGAAGGTGTCAAAGAACTTTCTAGTCTTTCAGCGTTCCGCATCATAATATGTGCAATTTCTGATTGTACTAATTCGGCATTAACAGTCTCTTGAGCTTGACGCCATGCCTCCTGAACAGCGCCTTGTACTAAATCATTGGTGGACATATAACTTAATGTCTCAGCCGCTAAACTAGTTGCCAAATTTTCCATGGCATTGTTTTTGTACCTCTTAGCTATAACGTTGATTTCATTTTGTTGGCGCAACAGCTCATCTAACATATTTTGATCTACTGGTTCCATTGTTAACTTGACATCTTGCTGAGCCTGCGAACCATGGGGTTTTTGGTAAGAGGAGAGTAAAAGTCTCCGTGCTAAAACTCCTGCTAAAATATCTAAACTACCACTGGTTTTGACGGTACATTTACCTTGTAATTTAGCCTTAAGCATAGACATAAGATGAGATGTCTCAGCTACTTCAGCTCTTGTTTGACGTTCTGTAAATAGCTCTGGATTTTCAGCTCGCTCCACTGAGTCTCTAAGCTTACCAAAGCATACGCTCTCAAAGGCTATTCTCTCTGCCAATAACTCTAAATCTTTTCTCTTAGTTAATTCATTACGTTCTCTCAGCATGCGTCTTTGTTTTAATAGATCAGCCAACTTAGATCTTAATTGAGATTCTAACTGAGATAAAGCTTTCTTGACTGGACTAGAGTCGGGCAACATTAATACGCTGGGTTGTGGTAATGTATGTTGTGCCCCTTGTAAAACACAAGTTTCAGTAGATTCTCTTATAAGTTTGACCACTTCATGTATGCAGCGTTCCACAAAACGATATGAATCTTTACGTTCTGTTATGGGTGACACTGAGCGTCTAGTACGTGAAGATCTTAGATTTTGTAACTGACTAAGACTTTGTTCTAAACGATCTTTACTAGTCACCAAAACACTTTCTAAGCACCTTAAACGTTCTATCAAATGGTCAGACAATTTTAAGTTAGTCGCTGGTGAGGCTCGAGTTGGTGAATCCGATATTGAAGTAGCCGAATTTACGGTTGACGTAGAAGAAGAACTTCGTGATGTATTAACACCTTCACAACGTTTTTCCAAATCGTTTACTCTAACCAAAAATTGTATGGAATCTGAACCACATGCTGCAGATAGGCTTGTATCTAGTGATCTTCTTCTAGATGACTTTTTAACGTAAGCCCTAGGAGCTTTCGGATTCTCCATTATAGGCTCTTTCATATCTACTTGATGAGTTTTCTCTAGATCATCTATTTTCGTTTCTAGTTCACTTAATTTAACTTCTAATTCTTTGGACACTGTTAGCTGCTCTTTACCTTTAAGTGATAATGATCGCCTACGTTCGGACTTGGCCAATTTTTGTTTAAGCGTTCTTACTTGTCTCTCTGATAAGGAATATTTTAGCGTAAGATCTTGTATCCGATCAGCCATCATTTGTAATTGCAATTGATCTTCAGTTTCTTTTCTTTCCAAGTCCTGTTTCAAGGAGCTATAGGAGATTTCCAAAAAATCATACTGATTTTGTGATTCTTTTAATTCTCTCTTCATCGCTCTTATTTCATTGACGGCCTTCTCAAATCTTCCCTTAAGTTCATTGTATTCTTCAGCCAAAGAATCTCGTTCCAAACCATACGGATCTATGTCATTGATTTGAGTCAAATCACTTAATGAGTCCATGCGTTTTATTTTACTTCTTTGAAGATTGATGAAACTAGCTGGACTACAATTTTCCATTTCCCTTAATCTTTTATAAAGGTTTTCATTTTCATCTATACCTCTTGCTAATCTATCTTCAAAATCTTTAATTTTTCTTTGGCTCTCATCCAATTCATCAGTAAGTCTTTCCATTATATCAGCAGCATTTCTCTTAGCCTCGTCCAGTTGAGTACTAAGGCTCTCTCTTACTTCTTCCATTTCTCGTATACGACTGTTAAGCTCTTGTTCTGTACGCTCTAATGTCGAAAGTAACTCTGACATTCTAGCTTCCCTTTCTTTGGCTTCATCTCTTAACATGTTGCGCTCTTTTTCTACTACACTTAAACGGAAATGTAGTTCCTTATCAACATTAAGATTGATTTCCTCATGAACGGTATGAATGATAGGTAGTTCATCAGATCCCACGCTATCTACAGTACTACGTCTGGACGAGGGAGGAGAAGACCTCGATCTCTTGTGCATTCTGGGACATGGAGTGGTGGTACGAGGACGCATTCTATCTTTGGCTCTCATGATATTTAGGGGTGTGGGAGGGGATGGTGAAAGAGGAGAATTCCAATCCCCTATACTATCACGACGACCTCCCTCAGAGGCCGTTCGATATTCTTCATCTGACGAGAAATGCATAGCAGTCTTTGGTGTTAAAGGCGTCTGTGGACTAATTAACGAAGATTTTGGTGAACTTGAACTTGTGACATTGGTGATTATTACCTTAGGACTAGCTTCAGTTGTTAAGTTTTTCACATTACTGCTGTTGTTATTGTTGTTGATCCTTTGTGCCTTTATGAAATCCTTTTCAATTTCACTTTTCATATCATCACTTGTATTATCTTTGATAATAAGCTCTGTTTTAGCTATAGATTTATTGATGTTATTATGTATTTCATTCGTAGTCAACGAGGAAGAATGCTTAATCATGCTACAATTACTTTGGCTATTATTACTGTTGATGCTGCTTTGTACCACAACAGCAGGGTTTTGCTGTTGCAGACCTGCAGCATTTCGTAGAATTGCTATCCAACTATTACGTGAGTTGGGCGATAGACTAGCCAATATTAGGCGCCGTTTATCCCATGTTGTGAGTTGGAAAGCATAATTTCTATTCGCATTAACTTCGGCCACATTTGTAAGACTATTTACATCCAACACACCATCCAAGACACCACGTTCTTCTGAAACAGGATCACGATAATAGAACAGAGCAGCACCACTTAAAGTAAACCAATGTTTGGTCCAATCACCAGTACGATTATCTTGCTTCATTAGCCAACCTTTTTTGGCATTGAGTGATTCTACGGCCGCGCTCATGGTGGCTGGATTTGTGGCTGAGGATGTTGCTGTAGATGTTGTTGAAGCTATTAGTAGCGTTTGTGGTGGTGGTGGATTCACACGCAATTCTACTGTTTTAGCCAAATAGTTGGAAGAGAGATCATCTATATTGCAACCACCATCAGGATCACCACGTTCTAAAGCTTGTTTTTGGCGACGATTTAAATTTTGATTACTTTGTTGTTGTTGATAGCGTAGACTAGATTTGCTTTTGTTGTTATTATGATTATTTGGTGTATTAATCTGGTTTGAAGAAGTCACCAAAACTGGGGGTATTTTCTTAACAATGGCTGATACTATGGCGGGTGTGGAATTCGAGGCCAATGGTAACGACTTTGGTCTTAAATGTGTATTTGTCTCTATTGATGTTGCTGTTTGTTTTGTTGTTGTTATCGTTGTGGGCCGATAAAAATCTGTTTCATCTCTGGCATTTCTATCATCTTGGTGTTGTTGTTGTTGCTGTTGCTGTTGGGTTTTACTATTCTGTTGGTGATGCAAGTGTGTATTAAGTACATTATTAACAGCTGTTGTTGTCCAACGATTCTTTTGTTGTTGACTTAGATTTGTTATGGTATTGGCTAGATCTTTTATTGTCTTCTCATCTCGCCGTATATCCTCGATTAATAGACAGGGTGGTGAAACTGTAATAGAAAAAGATAAATAATAATAAATAAGTAATATTTTTGATATAATTACATGTAAGTGTTTGTGATATGATATATTGAATATAAAATAATAAGAGGCAATGCAATAAAAATTAACAAAATACAAAACGTTGGTTACGTTGACAATATTACATGTTGTTGGTAACTGGTTACACATAGTTGCACATATATATTCCCAAATAAGAAACTAGTTGAATAGCTAAAATATTAATAATATTCACGTTCTTCTTCGAGATTAAGATCCTCAATAAAGTTTATTAAAACAGTTTGATGAAAATGTTTGCTTAACTCGTATTAAGAAAATACCACAAAACATATCTCAAAAAATATATAATATTATAGGCACATAATCATCATAATTATAAGCTTGATATTTTATTTCGTAAAACCAATCTATGATTAAAGTTAAAAGTAAAAATTCTTTAAAATTAAAAGCATTCTGGTTCATGGTATGTTTATAATCAAGTTTATTATGAATGCGAATCAGTTTTAACCGAAAATCAAAAACACCATCACTGCCTACAATATACATAACAACTCTCGCACTCTACGAACAAATACTGTTTTTATAAAGGTGGCCAGATTATTATGACAAGAAGTCTCAAAAACTCATTGAAATAAATCATGTGCGCCAGATTTATTTTGGTTTGAAAAAACAATGTACTCGATTTCACGAATTTCTAAATATTAATTGGCTTTACTGCTGTAAGGCAGTTCATATTGTCGAAAAATTACCCGTCTAAAATCGAATTTGTCTTTTTTTTGATCGCTAGACATTTACAAGCAGATGAGATCGTGATTCTAGTTCTTCTTCGTTATTAGAACACCTAGAGTAGGCTTTTATTTGGACACCAATTTCAAAAGCCTGCTAGAATGAATACTCGTACTGATGGGTACCTCATTTATCATTGTTATACCGTATACCACTATGTGATCTGGTGATATCCGTCCATCCGTACGTCTGCTGTCTGTCCGACTGTGTGTCCATGTGCAACCTTTGTAATCAAACTACAGGTCGCAAATATATTTATATTTTGATGAAATTTGGTGTGTAAGCTTGAAACGGTTATAGGAGGAATGCTTTTAAAATTAGTGAAAATTAATCAGTACCAGCACCATCAGTACCAGAGCGCAAATTCTAGGACATGTTTTTTTTCTTCGTAAAATTTTTTTTTTCAATGTTTTTTAATCTACATATACCAGGGGTGGGCACGTAAATAGCTTGTTGGGCCACATTTGGAATTTCACCTACTAACGGTGGGCCGCACTAGTTTATTTCTGTACAAATATTCTTTTTCAAACAAAAAAGCAAAAAAAGAACAATTTTTAAACAAACATAAAATTTATTAATTCATTTCATACACATTACAAATAAATTTTATACTGAATATTATTAGTATTTATAAAAATAGTTATATTTTAAAATTTTTTGAGATCAAAGAATTTCATTTTAAAAAAAAATAAAAAAAGGAATTATATAAAAATAAAATAAAAGTATAGGTAACAAAAAATAAAAAAGAAATTATGAAGAATTTTTGATTATTTCTTTAAAATCAGGTGTGTAGTTTGTCAAAGTTGTCCGAATGAGTTCCGTAAAATGTTGATTTGTTAAACGTGAACGATTTTTGTTTTTAACATTTTTCATGGTGGAGTATAGAGATTCACAACAGTACGTTGTGCCAAACATTGAAAATAAACGAGCAGCACCTTTTTTCAATTGTGGATATTGGGGTTCGTTAACAACCTTCCAAAATCCAACTAGAAAAGTTGATTTGTGATGCATTTTCAATACAATATCATCCTTCATTTCTAACAACTCCAATTTTCCAACATCTGGTTTTGCAGGAATTATATCGGATAATAAAAATTCATCATTTAGGACATCACACAAAAATGTGTTAACAAAAACTGAAGTTGTTTGCGATCCTCAAATCTACATTTAAAATTTTCATTAAATTGTTTTAAATTATTTATGTATTCTTCCAGCTTATCGTCTTGAATATTATTTACATTCGATTTTAAAAGAGGAAAAAAATTAAATTTTTTACATTCGAGTTCTTTTATAAACAAAAGAGGTTTAGCTTCGAAGCGTAACAATGATCGTGACAAATCAAGCACTGTTTTGTCTTTGCCTTGTAAACTCAGATAAAGCGATTTAAGATGGTTCATTGTGTCAGTAAAAAATATTAAATCTGAAATCCAAATTTCATTCTCCAGATCTGGATATATTTTTCCTTTTTCTTTTATAAACAACTTTATTGTGGATAACAGCTCAAGAAATCGATCCAAAACATTAGAAACGGATAGCCATCGCACTATGGACCAAATGGTGACATTGCTTAATAACTCATTGTTTTCCTCAACTTCTTGTAACTCCATAATAAAATTTTTAAACTGACGATGAGTTTTAGCGTTTGTTCTGATAAAATTTACAATTTATACCACAACTTTACAAACGTTTTCATATTTAAAAAATTTTGAAACAAGGTGCTCCTGATGAATAATACAGTGAATTGGTAGATAATGTGGGATATCTGGATCTTTATTTAAAAGACCAATCAAACCTTGATTTTTACCCACCATTGCAGGTGCTCCATCTGTGGCAACACTAATAAGTTTATCTCGTGGTGATTCAAATTTGTTAATTACTTCCAAAAGCGCATTTTTTACATCAATGCCTCGCGTTGTTACAGAAAGAGCTACAAGGTCTAACATTTCTTCAGTGATATTAAATTCAACAGACCTAATGAAGATCGCCAATAGAGAAACGTCGCTAACATCTGTGGATTCATCAAGAGCTAAACTAAATGCTGCAGAATTTTTTAGATCGTTTTTTAAACTTGTTTCAATAAAAGTGCTGATATCTCCAATCCGACGCTCGTTTGTGCGCCGTGATAAAGAAAGCTTGTCTATCGCTTTATCAGGGTCGAGAATGCTCATAACCTTCTTCATAGTGTGTTTTCTTAACTCTGCTTCCCCATCAGGACGTTTATCACGGGCAATATCCCAAGCTATTATGTAACTTGCTTCAAGTGATCTGTCATTTCCATGGCTAAAAGACGAAATAATGTTCTGTTCTTTTTCAATATTTGACTGCTCGTTTATGCCGTTTTAATTCCTTAAAAGTAAAAAGCGGGACCGATATATGTTGAGTATTACCAGTTAATTTCAATAAAATGAACATGAGGTATAATTAAAAAATCGTCCAATTTGCCAATTTTAATTTTTAAATTTTATTAATTAAAATTTTAAAGGTCAATTGAATTATTTTTCAAAACAAGTTTTTATGAAAAAATTTTTATGAAGTGGTTGGTACAATATGTATAAAAAATTTAATGGTAACTGAAGGTTTACATTTTAATTCTATTTCATGTTTTCAAATTAAAAAGAATAATATATAAAAGCTTACCAACTAAAACTTTATATTAATAATTTTTAAAATGTGGCGCACAACTCACATGACACAATAAAACTTTACACTGCAATGATCGTTAAACGCTAAAGAATTTTTTCATAAATAAAATAAAATCGTATCTAAATGCATACTGCTAATGTTAAGAAAGTAACCGTCATTGTTTTTGCAGTTTTCATCTAATAAATTTGCTGCTAGCTTTACAATTTTTAAAAATACGCAGAAATAAAATACGCACAGTTCTCTTATCTCAACAAGGCAAATAAAAAAGAGAATAAAATAATCAGGGTTGTCAACTTAGTGCTTTTAGCACTGTTTTTAGTGCTTTTTAAAATTTTTGATGCGAAAATTTTTCGAGTTAGTGCTTAGTGCTTTTTTTAACATCAGTGACACCAAATCCTTATTTGCTGTTATCATCACAAGTCGAATCTAATTTTGAAATTTTGTCAAGTATTGAAAATGGATGGCAAATAATCCGCCTGATGAAATGGCAAAATACTGAATCCACAATTGAATTTTGGAATGAAGTGAAATCACATCAGGATGCCATTGATTTAAATCCAGTTGAAGCTGTAGCTAATCTCGATATTCAACTTTTGTCGCTTTCTTATTTAAACGCTAAAGTTGAGAGCGACAGTAACCTTTTCAAATTCAAAATAAGAAATCCGTTGCCATTACATTCAGTTAATGCTTTACTTCACATTAAAAATGGATTGAAAGAAGAAAATTTATGTTCCGAAAGATAAAAAATTTCTAGTTTTAATGAGACATTTAATTATCGGGACTGCTCTCGTCCCCAAGCATTCAGGACAACAGGGCTTTTGCTAAAAAAAACAAAAATAAAAATGGAAAATATAGTGTTTTTTTTTCAAATTATGCGATTTTTGTCGGTTTAGTGCTTTTTGATATTTTAACGTTGACAACCCTGAAAATAATGAACTATAAAAAACGAGAGAGAGAAAAATTATTATGCTCTGTCGTTTGCATTTCAAATCATGAGTGTGTTTTGCAAACATACAATTTTTAAAATGCATTTTTTTTGTACATGCTACATTGTTTCTAATAGAAAAAATGAAACATGCTAACAGACGTTACATTCAAATAATTTGTATTTTTGTGGCCCTATTGAAAAATTATACTCGTATTAATGCTATTTTTGAACAATACTTTGAAATTTTGGTATTAATGTTTTGATTTATTTTTTTTTTTTTAATAAATCTAAACTAGATTTTGTAATTTTTTTTAAATTTATATGGGGCCATATAAAATTCGTTTGTGGGCCGCATGCGGCCCATGGGGCCACATTTGCCCATGCCTGACATATACATATAAAAGGATTATGAATATTTAAATAAAATTCAATAAGTTGTGAATTTTTAAATAAAATTCACTAAATTTTATTATAAATATTTGTTGAACGCAAAGAAAGTATATAGAAGGGTTTGTTAATAAATAATTTTATAAAAGCTTAAATTTATGCTAGTCAGTTTTAACCAATTCACAATTCAACGTATGATTCTTGATATACACAATTTTTGCAATCACATAAACAAATTTAATAAACACACGCGCAGCATTGTATAGATTTATGTATGTGTTAGTAGCAACGTTAAGTGATTATTACTCCACACAAAAAATGTACCGGATGGTGCACATCTGCGAAGAAATACCTTCCAAATGGTGTACTTTTTGTCAAATCGGTTGATAACTAAAAGCGTAGAAGAGGTCACAAGAAATCGTCTTGCCTACTAATATTAAGTGCGACCAGCAAAGGCTCAGGGAAACGGAAGCGGAAATTCAACCACCACCGCACCATTACAGATATTAAAAATAAACCCTTTAGCTAAATTCTTGGGCACAGCCCCATATACAGTTGCTTTCCTATTTTCACTTAAATCTATTACAAAAGGGAAAATACTTTACAGATTTTTCTCTATATGGATTATTATTAATTATTAATTTATTTATTGATATCCTGTACAACAAGACCAAGTCTTTTAATTATAGTACAGGATTATATGTGGATAAGGGATCAACAATCTCAAAAATTTTATATGTATAGTAGTAATAATAATAAAGTTTATATAAAAAGTAAGTATAATTATTTACGAACAGAAATAGCATAGATTCAAAAAATATAAAAATAAAAAAATAAAAAAAATAAAAATAAAAAATTACATATATGTATCACATAATCTATGGAAAATGGTTAAGTGAAAAAATTAAACAAAAAAGTTTTAAAATGCATTGCATTGCTATTAAGCTGTTGTTCATGTGGAATTGTATTCCAAAGACTAGCGGCATGGATAAAGAACTGCCATTCCGAAACTAAATATCGATGTCTTGGTATGATGATTAGTTTGCCCCTATTCGATCTTGCAAACTGAATTTTGGCATACATATATTGCGGGTTTTTTGTATAAATAACTTTATGTATGAGTATTAGTACCCTTATATTAAGTAAGTTTTCAAAAGATACTCCATATAAGCTTTTTGCGAAAGCAGACACATGGTCGTATTTTCTTAACCCGTAAACATACCTAATGATGTTATTGTATAAAACATCAAGCTTATTTCTGCTTATAGAGTCGCAACTAGAAAAGAGTTCACAACCATAGGTAAGTCCCGGAATAAAATAGGTTTTTGCCAGAAGTATCCTGACTCTTAAAGGTGTAAATACCTGCGTTGCCCAAAGCGTTCTTAATTTCACATAAGTTTGACATACAAGTGAATTTATATGATCAGACCAGGTTAAATTTTTGTTGAAGACTAATCCAAGATTTTTCGCTGATTGTACAATTTCAATTTTCTGACCATTTATAAGGATTTCAGCTTCAATATGCGGGGTTATGGTTCCTTTGTGTATCACCAAACATTTTGATTTTTTAGGATTCAGACATAAGCCATTAGCAGTAGCCCAACGATATACGATGTCCAGATCTTGGTTGAGTTTTCCCACGCTTGCGTTGATTGAATTAACTGAGCCACTTAGGTACAACTGTACATCATCCGCATACATATGTACGCTGGAATGGGATATTTGTTGCGGCAAGTCATTTGCATATATGGAGAACAAAAGTGGTCCCAATATTGATCCTTGTGGTACACCTCTCATAAGTGACACCGGATTCGATGATGTATTGTTAATGAACACTGATTGAGTACGGTTTGTAAGGTATGATGAAATTAAATGTGTTGATGTTGGCGCAAAATTGAAAAAACGGTTCAGCTTCATACATAGTGTGGAGTGGTTTACAGTATCGAAGGCTTTTAAATGATCAAGAAGCACCAAAAAGGTTACTTTTCCGCAGTCTAACTCACGTCTTATATTTTCTGACACATCAGCCAAGGCAGTCACACAGCTATGATTGGGACGGAAACCGGATTGCATATCACTAATAAGACAATTTCTGTGTACGTATGCGCTTATTTGTGAGTGCAGAAGCTTTTCTAGAACTTTTGAAAGGAAGCATAGTATCGCAATCGGACGATATTCTGTAGTAGACTTTGGAAGTGGAATAACTTTTGCGTGCTTCCATTTCATTGGAAAGCAGCTTGATGTAATGATGGTGTTGAAAAAATGAGTAAAAAATGGTAAAAGAGATGGTAACAAAATTTTAACGAATTTTGGGTGTATGTTATCAAATCCAATAGCGTTGGACTTAACTGTCAAGAAGCTAGTAAGAACCTCAGATTGGCTGACGCAAGAAAACTCGAACATATTGTCTTCGGAAAAGGAGTTGCTACTGTTGACAAATGTATTGTTGTTGTAGAAGTGGTTTTTTGTTGGTATTGTTGGTATATCCGTAAAAATCCTATTGAGTTCATTAGCATCAATAGGGCAATTATTATTCTTTTCAACATTACCAATTCCTATTTCTCGAATAGTCTTCCAAGTTTGTTTAGAATCAATAGCGGAAATAAATCGTCTTGAGAAAAAAACAGATTTTGCATTTCTTATTTGAGTATTAACGTCTTTTCTAGCAGAACGAAACTCAGCCTTAAGTTGTAATGTTCTAAAACGTTTCCACCTGGATTTGTATATGTTTTGCAAATAATAACTAACTGTGCTAAATATGTTCAAGGTTGGTCCATTATTCGACTTAGTCCCCATAAAAATATAGCATTCGATATTAACTATTTCATATCGGCAGGCTACAGAATTGATAACAATGTCATTCAGGTTTGGTTTACGCTTATTTTCTATATCCAATTAGTTGGAAATAAGACTCTTTCTCTATACCGACTACATATATTTTCTCACTTGTTCAACCTGAGTTTGTATCTCAATTTATTGCTATCGCCTTATATCCACAAAGCCTTTGATATCTTGGTTTGATGCATTTTATTTAAGGAAAGCATTCATGATTCCCTAGTTCACCGTCTGAGTGTCCATGTGAACGTTGTTATCAAACTACAGGTCGCAAATATGAATATATTTTTATGAAATTTGGCAAATAAGCTTCTATCGGTCATAGGATGAACGCTTTTGAAATTGGCGAAGATCGGTGAATGTTAAGCTTAGGTCGACTTAAATTGCCATAATATGCAGAATATCATATAGATCTCCATCAAATTGGGTTTGTATATGTTAATTATATCCATTAATCAGTAGCCCGAAAATAAACCCTATTGGACAATTCTTAGTCATAGCCCCCTTATAAAGCTGATTCCCGATCTTCACTTAAATCTATCAAATAGCAAAAAAAAAAAAAAAAAAAAATTACACAGATTTTTATAAAAATAGTTTGTGTATGTTTTTTTCAAAAAATAAGTGACCTTACCAAATGTGGTCAGGTTCGGTTCATTTTTCGAACTAGTCCCCAACCCATATTAACTCTTTCATATCCGAAGGCAAAAAAATTAAATTTGGATTATGCTTATTTTGGACCTAGGAAATAGGGTCTTTAAACGCGCGGCATAGGATTATCGTATAGTCGGTCTAGATCGATTAAAATTTTCTTATCTGTTTTAATTTTTTAATGACCGAGACTACTTTTTCGTGGCCTTTGCATTAGCTATTACATTTACACAGTAGTTGAATAAGCTGGTCACCTTATTTCTGCTTATTTTTTAAGTCTTATTAACGATTTACTAAGCAAAGAACTAATAATCACAAGTGTATCATAACAATAAATAAAATTCAGCTAAACGATGCATTTTTTTAAAGCCATTTTAAGCCAAAATACAAACAAAAAAACTTTACCACACTATGTCTGACACTGACTGGATACTCATATAGATAATATGTATATATGAAGAAAAAAAAATATTTTAAACATTCAACTATAGTTAACCATTCATATTGTCAGTTAGCCATCCGGCTAAACCATTCCATCCATTCAAGACAAGGTTGAATCGTCGACATCATTGTCGTTGTTGTTGCTGTCGTAACAGGAGCGCGAATACTATGTTTATCTTGATTGGGCTTCTTTTTCGTTAATGTTGTTATTGTTTGGTTTTTTCTTGTATTCCTTGTGAAACAACACATCCACTTAGTTCATTTAAAGGAACAGGATTCGGTTGTAGCATATGCTTATGATTATTAAAGTATTCTTCGTTCGTGGTCACATGCTAAAATACCCTACATCAATTGCTGCCAAGCGTTAGTAGATGTCATCCCATTTACGCTTTACAAAATGGCAAACATACAGCATGTTTCTTAAAATTTTGATTTTTCTACCTTAATCACAATTTCTTTCGAACTGTTATCTTTGAATTTATATAATGAAATTTAAACTATGTAAAAGAATATCTAAAGTACGATATCTCAGAGCCGTCTTAATAGTCCAAAATTATGAGTTTTTACTTCGCTATGTAATCTCAGATATCTTAGCGTTTAATTTAGTAAGTATTTGCTATATGCAATAAAGTATAACACAAGGTCAAAATGTTTTATAAAACAGCGCAAAATTAAGAAAATTGCAGTTTTTTTCGTAAGATATATTGTGTAAAAAAATATCCAACAAGTTCACTATGTACTTTATTAACATTTGGTTTATATCAGTTATACAAGCAATTTTAAAAAATAAATAATATATTTAAGTTACAGAAGTACATACTCGTTCATTGTTGGTAAGCTTTTTATTTAGATTGCAGGTGGTGAATATTTAATAAATACTTTAGAAGTTTTCGAATGTATTTTTTAATAACTTACTGGAATATTTATTTTGTGTAAGTTGCTCTAATGACAACGAAGAGCTGACGAAATTGCAGATGATGGTCTACGAAGTGGACCGAAATATCCAAATGAATTAAAAATTTAAAACCCACAACCTCAGGCTCGACTATTCGACCGATTTCCTTAATTTTTTTTAATGAAAGGTATTTAGACACAGATATGTCATCAATCATTGAAATTTACTCAACTCCCTTCTTATGCCTGGTTTTCATTATGTCATTTTCAATGGCAATTGTTGTCAATTATGGTCAGCTGTATGTAAACGGGTTTTAATGTCTTGTCATTTACAACCCCCGGCAACATTTGACATCTGAAATGGAATTGCCAGCATGTTGGAAATTTGTTTGTGTTTGACAGCCGGATTTTTTGTTCGTTTATAAGATGTTATGAATACGTAATGAATAGAAAATTACGAGATGTCAGTTGAGGCAATTGTTTGTTGTCAGCTTATATGACATAGTGAAAACCATGCATTACTCAAGTTATACTCACATGCGATTCCTCCCTGTACATTTCTTATGGGACACATTCACTCAAGCAATTCGAATTCTCATAGCACCTCTTCTAGTGAATGGATCTTGATCGTTTCACTCTCAGAACACTCAGTGGATCAGGCTCTTTCTTTTCAGCTATTAACTGTTTAAATTCGTTGAGTTTGGGGAAAGTTATGCGTGTACAATAAACTTACATTATGCAACACGAAAGTTAACGTACAGATTTCATTACAACAATTGCATAACACATACCCTGTGTTGAATTGTGAATTACCAAAAATTTGAATACCTTTAGGTGGCATACAAAGTGGCCTTTATTTCTGTGTTCAACAAATACTTATAATGAAATAAAGTTAACGTATTAAATAGATTAAAAAACATTGAAAGAAATAAATTGAATGATAAAATAAAATTTCCTAAAATTTGCACGCGAATTTCGAGGGCTGGGCTCTGCTAGTTTTTTAATAAAAGTATGTTTTACAACACAAACTTCAAAATTTGCACCTAAATAATTTCAAATGGTAAGAATTTAAGAATTCAGATGTGAAGCGGTATAGGTTGCGAAAGGATATGGGCGTAGCTAAATACATATACTTAAAATAATATAGCGAAAACTTGTTATAAATATAATCAACTATACTATACCGCAGTACGTAGTGCATTTTTGATCTCTTCTAACCTAATTGTACGAGAGTTATTCGATATAACCGTGAAAAATGTATAATAGATCTTAAAAAATTTTAATTTAAAATAACTAGCGTAACCCAGCACTCGAAATTCGAGTGGAAATTCTAGGAAATTTTAATTTTTTTTTAATTTTTTAATATTGAAATTTTTTTAAATATTTTTATATAAAATTTATGATAATAAATAACACGGTGCTACAGTGAAAATATACTTGGGAAATGATCTAGTGTAAGTCGTAGGCCTTGTTGAGCAGATCTCAAATCAGTTTTAAAATGTTCGGAACCACCCTCAAATTTCGAAGTTATGCCGAAAAAAACATTTTCGGGTAGGTTCGAGCACTAATGTACACGTAACTCAGTTGATTTTAATTTTCCAATTTTTAAAGGGTTTATGAAAGAGAAGGAAAAGGCCTTTCCAACCGTATACATTTTATGCTATATTAATTAAATATTGGTAGTAATTTCTGTAATAACATCTTAATTTTTTTTTATTTTTTTATGTTTTTTAACTTTAGTTCTTTTTCATAATTTTTTCTATAAATGCATATATATTGGTATAAAAATTTTCAAATAGAAAATTTAATTACAAATAAAATTTACTTTAGTTTTTTTAAATCGATGAGCTTTTAATATCACTTTTTTTTATATTGAGATAGCAAAAGAGATATGAGAGAGATGGCAATCTTATTCTGAATGCAAACTAATTTAAAAAAATGGCGCCAAAGTTGAAAAAACTAGAAAAAATAAAATTAAAATCAGATATAATTAAGAATATCACTAAATCAGATATAATTAAAAGATATAATTTAAAGTGCATTTGCAGCACCGCGTAGTTTTAAAGAGCAGAATGGTACGCTAATCAATTTTAGGCCATTCACAATTCAACACAGGGCGTGTGATATACAATTATAATGAAATTCGATGAGTTGTGAATTGGCTAAAAGTCATTAGCATACCTTATAACATAATTTTTTATTATAATTATTTTATTTTATTTAATCTAATATATTTTTAACACATATTATACATAAATTTTAAAATTCTGCACTTCTCATCCATATGAACTAAAACTAAGCGAAAATTTACACTCCTCCGTGAAGAAAAAAATGTATTACTATAAATCATGTATTAATATAAATCTATATACTAACATATAAAGTCTGGCACTCTCTAAAGACTATAGAGAAAATCCCTTCAAGTTTGGCAACTACTGTTATTATAATTATATATTACAGTAAAAAGTTTTGAAGGAAAAGACCTTTTACCCAACTCAAGAAAACAAGTAAGAGTATTAAAAACATAATATTGTAACCAAGGCTCTAAACTTTCATAGAAAAAAGGCTAGATTTCAAACTAAAATGGCTAGATATTTTACATTGATTTTTAAAATTAAGTTTTTGTTTAAAATCAATTATTAAATGCAATCAGTAGAAATATAAATCTACCGGTTGATTGTGTATAAGCGATACATACACATTTTCATACGCTTGAACGTTTACATGTACAAAAAAAAAACAGGTAAGAAAATTTTAGTCAGTCTAGCCCGACTATACGATACCCCGTACCATGGTTTAGAGACTCTATCTCTTCGGTCCAACTAATTGGATATAGAAAATAAGCATAAACCAAATTTCAGTGGCATTGTTATTAATTTTTTTGGCTGCAGATACGAAAAAGTTCATATCGGGTGCTATATTTATATGGGGACTAGGTCGAAAAACAGACCGATCCTGACCATATTTGGTAAAGTCGCTTATATTTTGAAAAAATATATACAAACCAAATTTAGAAAAAATCTGTGCAATATTTTTGTTTTTTGATAGATTTAAGTGAAGATCGGGAAGCAATTCTATATCGTAACTATGACTAAGAATTGTCCTATAGGGATTATTTTTAGACTACTGATTAATGGATATAATAACCACACACAAACCCAATTTGGCTGAGATCTTTATGATAATTTGGATCTTATGGCAATTTATGTCGATTTCATAGTGGTCATTTGTATGGGGACTAGGACTGAACATGGACCGAATTTCACCAATTTCATCCTGTGGCCGATAAAGGCTTATGTACCAAATTTCATCAAAATATATTCATATTTGCGACCTGTAGTTTGATTACAAGGTTTACATGGACAGACAGACGGACGGACGGACGGACGGACATCGTTAAATCGAATCAGTAAGTGATTCTGAGTCGATCGGTATAATTAAAGATGGGTGTAGGTCAAATATTTTTGGTAGTTACAAACAGTAGCACAAAGTCATTATACCCAAACCACATAGGGGTATAAGGTATAAAAACAACAAGCAAACCAAAATGTGTATGCATCACTGAGACATTTATTTAACTTATTTTTGTTTTAATTTTTTTTGCAATTAAAGATTTTGGCACAATTTTTTTCCAATATTTGAAGTGGTTATTAGAAATCATTCATATACATTTATATTTGTTTTGAATCTAGTAGTAATTTTTGAAAAAATTTTAGAAATAAAGAAAAGTAAGCGAAATTTCTTTAAAATATTTCGTTATAAATTATCGTTATTAATTTTTAATTGTATTTTAGCAATAATATTTTGTTATTCCTCCTTTATTTGTTAGGATATCAAATCGTCTCCTAAGCACTAAATCTGTCAAGGTTCTGAGAGTATCGATTTTACCGTCTAGCCATGTTTGGTGCATTGCTATTTTTAACTCTCTTACGGTGTGTACTGTTTCCTATTGGGTTGAAGTCCATACTTCTAGCTGGCCAGTCTAAAAGTGGGATTGAAACTAGCGAAAAGAAGTCCTTTGAAGCCTTAGATATGAGAATGCTCGCGATGTACTGCTGATAGGTAAAATTTTGCTGCGAATTTTCCTCCAAATAACCTCTAGCATTTCAGCATATATTTCGGATCCCTGTATCTAAAAACCACTTCATACAAAAACACTCATTTTAGGAACATTTGGCTTTTGTAAATTATGCCAATAAAAATTGTCACCATCAATTCCGTCTAAACAAAATTTTTTTCCCTCAGAAGAAATTACATTTTGGCACTCATGTGTCCATGACACATGGTATCTGCCAAATTCTGTTCATTTAACATAGTGAGTGTTCGAGAACAGTGGTAGTTTTGACGATTTTTCCATTTAATATACGAGTCTACTGACAGTATTTGTTGGACTCGTCGTTTTCCAACAGGAAGATCCAATTTCACTAAAATTTGGGGAGCATAAAGTTTATTGTTTGTGGCTTCTTCTTTAATAAGATTTACTTGTCGGTGTGATAACTTTGTATTTCTCTTATTTCTTTTTAGAAGCAGGTATATTTTTGTTCATAATGTTGACAAATCTTCGAACAAGAAATTCAACTCTACCGATTTGTCTAGTAATTTCTCTAATAGAAAACCCATTCTCTTTAAAATTTTTATTTGGGTTTTTTCATCTATAAAAACTAGCAGATTCCAGCGCTCGAAATTCGAGTGCAATTTCTAGGCAACTTTATTTTTCAACTTAGCCAATTCACAAACCAACACTTTTTTGGTTTATTGTTATTGGGAATGAAGATAACAAACTCATTAACAAACACATTAACAAATTTAATAAACACACACATAACATATGTATAATTTTATGTATGTGTTAGTAGCAACTTTCAATTCAATTTACTCAAAACAAAAGAAAATATGTAAAAATCTGGAAATCTGGAAAACAGCTAAAAAGAAATACCTTTAAAATAATATACGTTTGGTCGAAATCGGGATAAAACGGTAGAACAAAACATCGGTCACAAAAAATCGCCTAGCCTATTAATATTATAGATGTATTTTGCTTTGCTTATTATTATTATTTTGAAATTTATATTAGTTATTTTTCTTGTCTTGCATCTGTCGCGATCAGAACTTTACTAAAGCACTCTTATTTCTCTATTCACATTAAGTTTAAAAAATTTTTTTTTGCGACGATACAAAAATGTATTTGTTGCAATTTATAAACGATACCTTAAGCAAAATTAAAATACAAAAAAAATAATAATACATTGAACAATATGTGAAACAATAAGGCAACAACTTATGCGTTAAATTAAATTTCGATTGCTGTATCTATATGCACATGTTCTGTTGCTTATAAATATTTTTCGATATGGTTAGATTCTTATATGAAATTTTATAAGAGTATCCCTACATTTTCATACTTCATTCCACACCTTTTTAGAGGCTTCAAATACCAAGAGGCTCAATACAAAACTGCTGCAGATCATAACGAACATTTCAAGTCTAAGTAGTGTGACCCACTCAATCTATTGCGAACAGGAGAAGGTTTTCAACAAAAAGACAGGCAGACAGACGGGCATAGATAGATCAACTTCTCCTTTCATAAGGATCTTTTATTTCGATGAGTTACAAACGGATATATGCTTCTGCACAGTGGTGTGGTGGGTATAAAAAAGCCGTTGATATTTTCTACACAAATGGCATTCTCCGGTTTAAGTAAATTTCAAATTTATTGCTTAATTTTGTAGAATTCGAGAAATTGAATGAAACATCAAAAAAATTATACATATAAAGGGTTTTTCAATAAGAGCGCTACCAAAGTTTTTTTAAATAAAACAAAAAACGGTTTTGAATATCAATGAAATTCTTTATTCCTGTGAAAGTACGTTCGATACCATTATGTATGGAAGTTGATCTCTTGTGCATGGCCACCACGGGCACGCTTGCAGAAGTCCAAATGCTGAACCCAATTTTCGCCGGTTTTCGAGCATAAATCGGCCGATCCTGCTGCAATTTCACGTTCGATATTCGTACGAAGTTCATCAATCGTCGCTGGCTTGTTGGCATAGACCATAGACTTGACATAGCCCCACAGGAAATAGTCCAACGGCGTCAAATCGCACGACCGAGGCGGCCAATCGACTGGACCATTTCGTGAGATAACACGTTCTCCAAACTTGGTTTCCAATAAATTGATTGTGGCATTCGTTGTGTGGCTTGTGGCACCGTCCTGTTGGAACCACATGTCCTCCAAGTCCACATCATCTAATTGGGGCCAAAAATATTCGGTTATCATTGAACGGTAGCGATTCCCAGTCACAGTAACGTGCCGGTCTTGATCATCACGGAAGAAGTACGGCCCAATGACGCCGCCGGCCCATAAACCGCACCAAACCGAAATTTGTTTGGGATGCAATGATGACTCATGGAGTGCGTGTGGATTGCTGTCTGACCAATAACGCATATTTTGTTTATTGAAGAAGCCATTCAGCCAGAAATGAGCCTCATCGCTGAAGATGATTTTTCAATGAAAATCCGAATCATTTTCAAGTTGTTGCTCAGCCCAATTCACGAACATACGACGCTTCTGGT
The DNA here is from genome assembly GCA_963682025.1 of Cordilura impudica. Taxonomy (NCBI): domain Eukaryota; kingdom Metazoa; phylum Arthropoda; class Insecta; order Diptera; family Scathophagidae; genus Cordilura; species Cordilura impudica. The sequence goes on along the minus strand of OY821518.1, from coordinate 264,038,421 downwards.
GGTCAAGCGGCTTCAGTTCTTGCGTCAATTTGATCTTGTGAGGATGTAGGCCAAGATCTTTTCGCAAAATTCGCCACAACGACGTCACAGAGATGCCCAACGCTTGACAACGACGTGTGAGAGACACATTTGGACTTTCTTCAACTGAAGCCTCAGCGGCAGCAATATTCTCGACACTACGGGCGCTTTTTTGTCTCACTGGCACGGGAACATTTTGTACTGTGCCTGTGGATTCAAATTTTTCCACTAGACGCTCAATTGTTGATCTGCTAGGACGATTATGACGACCATAAATTGGAGCGCTCTTAACGTTGAGGCCACTGACTCCGAATTTCGGTAGTAACTTTTAATAATTTCGACTCGTTGTTGGCTCGCATATCTTTCCATCATGAAATGGCAAACCTTACTGAAGAGAAATATCAAAAGAGCGGCAAGAAATATGGCGTCGTTTGCTGTCCCTGTCTTTCTACTTTTGTAGCGTCCCTGTTGAAAAACCTTTTACTTATCAATCTCAATAATAATTATATCAGTGAAAATTGTACCAAACAATATGTAGGATTAAGTACGATTTATAAAAAAATTTTATATGAAAGACTATTTTATGAACCTACATAAAGAAGTATTGTTTTATTTCCAAGTCCAACATTATAGTAATTATGATTGGCACACCAAGAAAATGGAAAAAATGGTGAACAAAATAATAATGTTTAGTATGAAAAATCTTGGTTTAACCCCGCTTGCAAAACTGTAGTCAGATGCAGAGAGAAAGCATTCAGATATTGGCATGAAAATATAAATTCTTTTACTGAGCTGCTACGCAAACAAACGAAAACTTAATGTACCAAAGCTTCTTTTCGAAAAGCGTCTTTGTGCTAAAGTTCCTTCTGCTACTCGGTGCTTCAAGATCTTTTCATCATTCATTAAAATAGTCAAGCATAATGCTAGTTCTGCTATACCGACACCTATAGTAAAGTACCAAATATTCACTGACCCGATTGTTAAGGTTAACCTTTTAAATGGAATTAAACAAAAAAAAAAAAAAAAAAATCGTACACCAAAGTGTATCATCTACTATGCCAAAAATATTCTTTGAAGCTCGTGCAGATAAAAGGGTTTTATCGAATTTCAAAGTATATAATTCTCCGGGGCCAGCACTGGTGCTGAAACAATGTTATTTGACGCTAACTAGTTACAGTCTGGGAGTTCTTTCCTCTTCCTGGAAGGTTTCCAATGTCCAACGAATCCCTAAAAATGGTGAGGGTAATAACACTGGAATTTACCGTTTAATTGCTTTGTGCTCTGTGATAAAGACCATTTGATGAGAGCAACTTGTAAACTGTTTAGAGGACAACAAACTAGTTAATTATCAACAGTATGGCTTCCTTTCTGAGAGTTTGAGTCGATCAATTAATAATTTTGTTAAAAGTGAAGTGGTTGCTCTATATATTTTCAAAGCATTCAATTGCACGGTGCCTTAATATCAAATATTATTGCATATCGAGTCTTATCAAGGACCACACAATACATGTTATTGATGGGATCTTATCCAATGAGTTTTTGTTTAACTCAGGGGTAACCACAAAGTTCTGTTGTTTTTCCCTCCCTTTTCCATATATTTCAATGCTATCAAATCTTTCGCAGATACCAGCAACATTTGTCATTATTTTTTCTGTAATTGAAGGCCAAAAGGCAGACAATGAATAACATACTCAATCAAGAGCTGTTGACAATCCTTAAGTGGAGTAAAGCGGGTTGATTTTACTGCGTGCCAGATACAATGTTGATTCTTGTTCCATAGAGCCTTGGATTCAGCAATGCCATCTTTATATGAGGGTGGTATATGTATTGTGGAATCAGATGCTCCTTAAAATGTATACCACCTACATCCGACCGAAAATGGAATACAAATCCAAGAGCAAAATCTCCACTACAATAAGCTTTTTATAGAACGATTAACAAAGATTTTCTTTGCAACCAAAAGCGCTGCCTTTGACAAAAACTGATTTCCATTTCATCTATCATCGAAATTAAAAGTGTAAAACGAAGCCGCTTTGCCATCAAGAAAACAAAAACAATTTACATTGCAACTATTTTGCTATTAACACCAAGTTTAAGAAAAATATTTTAGCATTGTATGGCTGGTAAACTATTCTTATTTAATCATTTCATATACAACGTACAAACATCTGACTAGCAAAACCAAGACGGCCGACATTCGTATCAGTAAAGTTGAATTTAAAGTCAATAGTCAGGGTCGTCGTTGTATGCACCATTTGAAAAGTTTAACAAACTACAAAAGCAATTGCTATTACAAAATCATGTTATTTTTCTTTTGTTTCTTTTATGCCGGTAATTCTATGAAATATGATTTGCCCCAATCGAAATTGTCAGACAATTTTTTGTTTGTTTTTTTTCTTTTCTTACTTTTTATATAAAATGTTGCTGTTTTCTTTGTAGATGAGAGTAAACAAAGTACTTACTAAGTGGTTGCCAATAGTTTGCTTGGAAGAAGACTTAAGAAAAACTTATAAATGATTGTATCATAGCTATTGATGTCGTTTGGGTTTTTTTTGTTGATAAAGCATTCGCCAGGCATAGCATAGATAGAAGAGAGGATTGCCAACATATGGAAGTTAGATTTTTAAATCAGAGGGAAGCTTGTGAAAAGAATTCAAAGCAAAATGTCAAATCTAGTCATAATCAAAAACGTTGTGAGATTTGTTAGTTGTGTGAATTTTCCAATAAAAAACAATAAATATTAAATTAAACAATGGTTTCATATACGTAAGAATTGCCTATAAATTAGTTTGTTTTTAAGATTATAAAACATATTTGTTCAACATTTCAGAAAAAAATTTAAAACGATCGGTTGTATCTTTTAGCTAGACTAGATTGCAAATATTTATCACTTTTTAAGTTAGTTACAGCTGATTTTCAATATTACTCGTACAATAACCAACGTATGTTATTTGCATAGTTCTTTGGTAATCTGGTGGATATTGAATCTTTATCGACTATACATTTACAATATGGGTTATGAACAATGACTGATCGAATTTAATAGTATAAATTAAATTAGCAACGTATTGAATTTGGCGAGTTCGAATAATAATTAATATTTATATATCGAACTAGCGGGTCCCGTGGAACATTGTTTCAAACTGGCCTACATTCGTAAATAAATAGGCCTTATGCGGATTTAAGCAACAGTATTTTGACAATTACTTCACTTTATATGAGGAGTTCGATTGCGCCCATATTTGACTCTCCTTCTCACATAATGAACATCATATATGAAATATCATATACTTTAATTACTACTACCTTAATGGCTCTATCAACCATTGGAAAATCGCAAAAAAAAAATCAAAAATGACCCAAAAAAGGTCACAAAAGGTACAAAATTCCCTCAAATGAAAAATATGAGAAACGACCCAACTCTCTTGGCTATTTTTCATATTTTTTGGCTCATTATGAAAAATTACCCATAAATTAAAAATTAAAAATGGACCACAAGTTTTGGGCCATTTTCTGTTTTTTTAATTTTACTAAATCGAAATTCATGGAAATTACTGTTTTGTTTTTGATCTTCATATCTAATAAAAGTTAAATATTGAGTGTAATATATTTTTTTTAATGTATTCTTACGAGTGCAAATTCTAGGAAATTTTATTTTTTCATTTAATAAAGACCATGAAAGTATGCTTCACAATTCAACTCATTTTAAATGAAGAATACAAACTTAACGCATTAACACAAACACATTAACAAATATAATAAACACACACATAGCATTGCATAGTTTTATGTATGTATTAGTAGCAACTTTAAACGATCATAACTCCAAGAAAATGTTCCAGTCGATGAAAGTCGGTAAATCTGCCAAGCGCTATTTTTTGGGTTCTTTATTCATCTGAGGGATTGCTGCTTTAGTTGCAATTTAACGGAATAATCCCATTGAAACGGTTTAAGTTTAAAGTATACATATATAACTAGCAGATTCCAGCACTCGAAATTCGAGTGCAATTTCGAGGCAGCTTTATTTTTCAATTTAGGCAATCACATACCAACACTTTCATGGTTTTTTATTAATGTGAATGAAGATAACAAACTCATTAACAAGCACATTAAAAAATTTAATAAAACACACATAGCATATGTATAATTTTATGTATGTGTTAGTAGCAACTTTAAATGCAATTTGCTCAAAATAAAGGAAACAAATTTGAAATCTGTAAATCTGCAAAACGGCTAAAAATAAATACCTTTCATATAATATACGTTTGGTCAAAATCGCGTTAAAACGGTAGAACAGAACATCGGTCACAACAAATCGCCTAGCCTATTAATATTATAGATATTATATATATATGTATATATTATGGATATATTATGTTATATATATTAACTAGCTGTAACCCGATGCGCTTCGCTACGACATAAAAATCTGGGAATACATTTTGGTGATTTTTGATGTCGCTTTTTTTTGCGAATTTTGTTATTCGCAATTTTTTTCAGTTTTACAAATTTTTGATTTAACGATTTTTGTTATTCGTGATTTCCAGTTATGGCAATTTTAGATTTAGTCGATCTTTGATTTTGCCGATTTTTGTTATTCACTATTTTCGGTTTTGACAATTTTTTTTATTTTTGGCGATTTTTTTTTTTGCAATTTTTGATTTTGGCGATTTTTGATTTAAGCTATGGTGCTAGCGATTTTTCTTTTTCGCGATTTTTAATTTTCATGATTTTTGATTTTGGCGATATTTTTTATTCGCAATTTCAGTTTCGGCCATTTTTGAATAGGTGATTTTTGTTATTCGCCATTTTCGGTTTTGGCGATTTTAATTTTTTGATTTTGCCGATTTTTATTTTTTGCAATTTTTGATTTTGGCGATTTTTGAGATTAGCGATTTTTGGCTCTAGCGATTTTTCTTTTTTACGATTTTTGATTTACATTATTTTATATTTTCGCGTTTTTCGGTTTTGGCTAGTTTTGATTTTGGCGATTCCGCCTGAATTTTCCACGACTACACATTGGTACATTAGTAATTAATGTACTTGTCAAAAGTTTTAAGACTGTAAATTTCATAGCACTTTTTATTTTTTTGCATAGGAGGTGCCACGCCCATTGGTCCGACACCGCCCATTTTATGGGCAACTACTCACATTAATAACTTATGAACTCACACAAAGTTCCAATGTTTTTTCTTGGATATATGATATTAGATATTTACTTTGTATAGAGGTCACACGCCCATTGGCCCGATGCCGCCCTTTTTTTGTCGGATTATTCACATTAATAAGTTATGAACTCACAAAAAGTCCCAAGTCTTGTGAAACTACAGTAGTCCAGATATAAAGCACTAAATTTCACTTTGTATGGGGTGCCAGGCCCACTGATCTGATCCCGCCCATTTGTTTTCCGAGTACTAACATTGATAACTAATGAAGTCACACAAAGTCCCATGGCATTCACTATTATAGTATTCCGGTTATATGATAATTAAAATTTTCTTTGTATGGGGGTGCCACACCCAATAATCAGATCCCGCCCATTTTTGGCTCGGCTACTCATAGCAATAACAGGTGACCTCACACAAAGTTTCAAAGCACTCAAGATAAAGTTGAGAAGAGAATAGTTTATATTAGTGTTAGAGCGGTATCGGATTATTAATGTGATAAGTGGAACAAAAACTAGGCGCCATCGGAACAGTGGGCAGCAGCCACACAAATTAAATATATAATATCATATAAATGGAGTGCTATAAAACGGAAAGCCCCAGCACTTTGTACTTTATACGAGTCCACCCGATATTAATGTGAGTAGTCAGATAAAAAATGAGTGAGATATACAAAAATATGAAAACGACAGTCTTGATACTTTTGACAAGAACATTAATTACCACTGTGCGAATTAGTGGAAATTTGGGCGGATTTGTCAAAAACAAAAATCGCCAGGCGAATTGTTGTAAATTTGTTGTCAATTGTAAGAAAATATTTGTACGTCGACTCTGTGTAAAAATTAAATTCAGATAACTCTCATGATCTGCATTTCATAAATCTGCACGTTGCCAATAACTTTACTGACATAGCCGTGGACCCAGGTCATAACAGAATAACTCGAGATATGCTCAATAACAGTTTCCGATTACATATTGTATACAATTTTGGAGCTTTTTTTATTATTTTCTATTTTGGTGATTGAGTTTGAAATTATACAGGCCTAAGATCAAATGTTCTTACTTTAAATAAAGCAAAAAACATTGACACCTTTGTTTCAAAAATTGATCTATATTCTGCATACATACAGCTGTTTCGGGAAGAGTCACCAACCCTCATCAGTAACCAAAAGCATTAGATAGTTTGTTTGGTAAAATGTTAAATTCATACATATATATTTGCTGCAAACAACCAAATGAGAATTCAAGCAAAATTTATACTATTTAAGGCTCTTCTAATATAACAAACTAAAATATGGCTTGAGACCACAGATATGTCTGGCAACCCTAACTAAAGCTATTACGTTTAACCGCTTGCATAATGTAATATTGCAGCGTGTAGTTGTTTTTGCTCTCATTCTTTAAGATTATAAAAACTCACTATACTGTGTAAAGATTTATTTTGTGTGCAATTATTCTTAAGTGCAGTGGGCAGTCTTTGAAGGCTTTTTTTTCGTATTCAAGCAATTTTGCTTCATTCATGTACCCTAAATGTATGAGTTTGTGGTATGTTTATGAAGTTACCCACCTTCTATGGCACCAAATGTCGTTAACTATGTTTAACTAAATTTGTTGTTGCTGTTGTTTTTTGTGTTATTATTACTAAGGAGTACATAGAGAGTACTTGAATCCATAAACATGAGACACTTTGTGTGTGACTACAAAAACCATATCGAAAATATTGGTGCTGTTGAATTTGAATTATTTTGTAGCCTTAACTTACAGTAGATTCCAGAACGATCAACTGACTGATCAAATTAACCCATTTTGAGGCTAAAATAAGTGGGACGAAGTACGAGTGTAATTGTAAAATATGAATAAAATCTTTTATAAAAACAATATTTGGCTTAAAAATCTAAAATGTTTTTAACATTAATAAACAATATTTAACAACTGTGTTAGAATTTTGAATCGTTTTTGGTGGACTCATTACCACTTTTTTAGTTGTAAATAAATAACAGTGTTTAAATCGGCTGTTCTGAATTATTATCACCCTCGTGTATCTTAAACTGAATGATATATAAATATAATGGATTACCATTTTAATACAATTTTAAAACTTTAGGTTCTAATACCGTTTATATTAAAGTTAGTTGTTTTTCTTTTTGAAGATTATTTCTTATCATTTCTTATTCTTATTTTTGATGTGTAAACATCTATGCGCTGAGGGGGGTAAAAATCTATTTCACAATACAATCACAAAAAACAGCGTAAATGACTATCGGTGTGAGATATATGTAAGTGTATTGGTGCAAAGATTATGATTTAGATTTATTTAGCTGATTCAACAACCAACAGAAAGAGCCATCAATGTATAGCAAACAACTGCTATGGTTGTTATATTTAGATGGCACTTACTGTTTGATTTTAATTGATGTTAAATAGATGTTTACACATCTCCCCTGTGATCGGACTCACATAGTTTTTTTTATTTTTTATAAACACAATGATGGTTTTTTCATATAAAGAATTAACTTTGATCTGAAAATATATATGCTGGGTCATGCGCAATGGGGAAAAAATATCGGCCAAACCATACACAAGTAAAAAACAGATATTCATCTACGAAGATTTTTAGTTGCTTGAGCTTTAAACCGCACGGATTGGAACTCTTGACACGTGGATTATAACCACATATCTATAATATTAATGGGCTAGGCGATTTCTTGTGACCGATGTTTTGTTCTAGCGTTTTATCCCGATTTTTACCAAACGTATATTATTTGAAAGGTATTTGCTTTTAGATGTTCACCAGATTTACAGATTTTTAAATTTTTTCCTTTATTTTGAGTAAATTGCATTTAAGGGTGCTGCGAATACATATTTAAAATTATACATATGCTATGTGAGTCTTTATTAGATTTGTTAATGTGTTTGTTAATGAGTTTGTTATCTTCATTCAAAATAATAATAAAACCAAATAGTGTTGGTTTGTGCATTGGATAAGTTGAGAAATAAAGTTGCATAGAAATTGCACTCAAATTTCGAGCGTTGGAATCTGCTAGTAGACCTTAATGAAGTAAATGCTACAACAACAAAAACAACATAGAAAAACATATCTTTCAAGATTTTTTTTTAATTTTCAATGAAATCTTGCGATTTATTAAACAGATTTTGATGATTTTAAACAAGAACCTGCTCAGGATGTCATTGAATCCTTTTCACTAAAAATGAGCTACCCATCTGACCTATTGAAGGCGTGGTCGTGATTTCCACAGACCGACAGACGGACATCGCTATATCAACTCCGCTTATTAAAAAGATCAAGAATATATATATTTTATGGGATCCAGATATTTTTTTCTATTTATTACCCTCACTACACTGGTGTCGAGTGTATAAAAATTAAAAGGCAGTTGAGGGTTAATAAACGAAATACCTTAGGTATATGTCTACCACATATACACCTCCTTCAACACACACACTTTTCATTTAGTCTGTATTAATATGCCTTGCAGCTATTAGGCGGAAATATTTGCAAGCATTTTTTTTTCTTCAAAATTTTATTCATCTTCTTTCGCTTAAACTATGCGGATTCTCTTCTTTATGTCGTCCGACGTCGTCACCGTTTGTTGTCGTCACCTAAGATTGCAATTTACAATGTTACAATGTGCTTTCGATACAGCCAGTACATGTTGTATTTAAAATGTTTCACCCTACTTGTGCTTATTGATGAAATGTAATTAGTCAGTGTCAGGTCCGGCATTCATTGGCTGTAGTATATGCTCGTATATATCTACTTACCTATTGCTATTTTATCGTTTGTGGTTCTATCTTTCATTTTTGTGGCGATTGTGTCGTGTAACTAAATTTATATTGTATATTATTTAAACATTCATTGTCACGTTTTGTAGTTTGCGGAACAGTTTTTAAGTAATTTTTAATCAAGTTTTAGTAGATAATTTAGCAGCTATGTATTTCATAAATATGTTAATTTGTAGAATTCCATTTCAAACGTTACTACTAATAAAAAAGCGTTATTTACATTTTAAACTTTTTTACTGGTAAAAGTCAGGACCAGAATTCGTTATATTAAATTGTTATCTATAATATTAATAGGCTAGGCGATTTCTTGTGACCGATATTTTCTTCTACCGTTTTATCCCGATTTTGATCAAACGTATATTATTTGAAATGTATTTCTTTTTAGCCGTTTTGCAGATTTACAGATTTTTAAATTTTTCCTCTATTTTGAATAAATTGCATTTAAATTTGCTACTAACATATACATAAAATTATATATATGCTACGTGTGTTTTATTAAATTTGTCAATGTGTTTATTAATGAGTTTGTCATCTTTATTCATAATAATAATAAATCATAAAAGTGTTGGTTTGTGAATTGGCTAAGTTGATAAATAAAGCTGCCTAGAAATTGCACTTGAATTTCCAGCGCTGGAATCAGCTAGTAACTATGAAAAGTTCATAAACTTAACAAATCATTAAAATAAAAATTTTATCAGTTCAGTATAAAACAAGAAAATTGAAATTGTAGTCTGGACATTGAAATTAAAATATTTTTTCAGAATCTGTATTAATTTTTTTTTAATTGCTAAGTTAGACTTGCTGGATATCGATTCTTAGTTTCCAGCTTCAACATCGTTATTATAAGGAGGGCGGTCCCTAAACAACCCGACTTGAAATATAGATGTCGGCGATTTTTTTTTAGAAAATTACTCTGGTGAAAAGTGGCAACCTTACAAAACTAGGGCCTCATTACTGTATTCACATAGAAAATTATTTCGATGGTTCGTAACTTCTATATATGATGATACTCGTAAAGTAGCGAAACGATAAAAAAATTAGTATAGTTTTACGTATATTAAAACATTTTAAAATAATATTTGTTCTTCGTAACATGATGATTTATTTATTTTTTTTAAAACGTTGTGAAGATGAATATCGAAATAAATATCTGTGAAGATTTTTAACTGAGATGGTTAATTTTAACATTTTCTGTTAAAAACTTAATATGAGCAAACAAAAATATTTTGATAATTAAATTTTGACTATAAACATGTATCTGACAAATAACAATAATAAAATGTATCTGACAATAATTTATTTAATAATTTTTAATTTTTTATAAAAAATAAGGTAGATTCACATATAACAGCACATAGCGTTCAAGTGGTCAAAGCAGTTATATCTAGCTGACCTGGGTGGGAGTGCCACACATCAGATGAAAGCCCCAAGTGAGTAGATTAATGGCATACCGGGTATATTCAATTGTTTCTCAGGAAAAAAGATTTTTTTTATTATTTTGAAGTGGCTACATGGATTATTTCTGCACGACCTATAGGGGTTGTCATATATCAGGTGAAAGTCCAAGGAAGTAGATACTAATGGGAAACCGGGTATGTTCAATTATTTCTCAAGATCAATATTTAAAAAAACAGATGTTTCTATCGTTTTGAAGTGGCCAAAGGGATTATTCTAGTCGACCTAAATGCGGGTTCTCATATATCAGGTGAAGGCCCAAGGAAGGAGATACTAATGGCGTACCGGGCATATTCAATTATAACTCAGGGAAAAAGATGAAAAAGATCAAAATTAAAAGAAAAAAAACAGATTTTTCTTATAAGTATCATTTTGAAGTGGCCAAAGAGGTTATTTCTAGTCACCCTAAATGGGGGTTGTCACACACTACTACCCCATGGGAGTAGATTCCCATGGCACACCAAAAGCTTTCATCTGATATATGACAACCCCCATTCAGGTTGGCTAGAAATAACATCTTTGGCCACTTCAAAATGATAATAATAAAACAATAATAATAAAACAACAACAGCGTCGTGAAATCGTTTTAATCGGGTATTGGTCGATGTGTCACAGCAAAAGATAGTTTGCTTCGATTCATAACCATAGATGACACTTGAGTACATCACTGCACACCTCAAATGAAGCAGGAGTCAAAACAGTGGAGTAAGGACGAGAATCGGTTCCATAGAAAGTTCCATAGAAACACTTTCATCTGCAAGCAAGGTCAGATTTTTAAAGATGTATGTTGAATAATTTTTAATGATAATCTTCAAAAAGAAAAGACAATCAACGGCGAATATTATGCGAATTTATTGCAAGATTTCAGCGATGAAAATCAATGCGTCAGTTCACCCATCCCCTATTGTGATGACCAAAATGAATTTAAAAAAATTTGAAATGTCCCAATACGCAGTCTATTTGGCAGAATTAGTGTATACGGAACACTTTCTTCCAAAAGTTGTAGTGGTTGAGAATAAAACATTTTTATACCCTATACCACTATGTGGTTTGGGTATAATGACTTTGTGCTGCTGTTTGTAACAACCAAAAATATTTGACCTATACCCATCTTTAATTATACCGATCGAATCAGAATCACCATCTGATTCGATTTAACGATGTCCGTTCGTCCGTCCGTCCGTCCGTCCGTCTGTGTGTCCATGTAAAGCTTGTAATCAAACTGCAGGTCGCAAATATGAATATATTTTGATGAAATTTGGTACTTGATCTTATATCGGCCATGGGATGAACGCTATTGAAATTGGTGAGAATCGGTCCATGTTCAGACCTAGCCCCATACAAATGACCCCTATGAAATCAACATATATTGTCATAAGATCCAAATTATCAGACAAATCTTAGACAAATTGGGTTTGTATGTATATATTACATCCATTAATCAGTAGTCCAAAAAATATCCCTATTGGACAACTCTTAGTCATTGGCCCCATATAGATCTGCTTCCCGATCTTCACTTAAATCTATCAAAAAACAAAAATATTGCACCGATTCTTCTCAAATTTTGTTTGTATATATTTTTTCAAAGTATAAGTGACTTTACCAAACATGGTCAGGATCGATCCATTTTAGGGCCTACTCCCCATATAGATATAGAATCCGATATGAACTTTTTCATATCTGCAGCCGAAAAAATTAATAAAAATCCCACTCGAATTTGGTTTATGCTTATTTACTATATCCTGTTAGTTGGGCCTGAGAGATAGGGTCTCTAAACGCATGGTATAGGGTATCGATTAGTCGGTATAGACCGACTATAATTTTCTTACTTGTTTAACAATAAAGATATGGAATTGTCCACAGTAAAACTTCTTATGCCACACTTCGGTGTGCTCTTAAAGAATAATTCGGTTGATTTAACTGAAGGAATTTTGATTTATTATTATTGTGAATGAAGATAACAAACTCATTAACAAACACATTAACAAATTTATGTATGTGTTAGTAGCAACTTTAAATGTAATTTACTCAAAATAAAGGAAAAAATTTAAAAATCTGTAAATTTGGTGAACAGCTAAAAAGACATACCTTTCAAATAATATACGATTGGTTAAAATCGGGATAAAACGGTAGAACAAAACATCGGTAACAAAAAATCGCCTAGCCTATTAATATTATAGATTCGACAGTTCGAAAATCGAACAACCAAATTTTAATTTTAAGAGATATTTGATTCCGTCCACTGTAGTACAACTGGAAAAATTTCCAAAAATTGGCCATGTTTTACGGTATTTTATTATATTAGCTCACCATATTTATTACATCATTAATCGTTTTCAAGTTTTAAGATTGATTTCAATACAAGTTATTGAAATTGCAAAGCTTGTTGTGCTACTAGTTTAACAATTGGGACAAACAAATTAACGGAAATGAATTATTATATTGTCATTGTTTAATCTTCAGTTTTTTTTTACAACGAAGCGATAATAGAATAAATAATTAAATAAACAGACAATTGTACCAATATTGCCAAAATGGAATAATAAGGGTAATACCGTATTTTTACTTAATATTTAACAACTTAATATTTAATATATTTAAGAATTAATTTTTGACTTCTATTGATCCAATAGCTAAAATATGTAATTAAAAAATGATATCATTCAGATATTGAACTTTTTAATTTGTAAACATAATGAGCCGTAAGACAAAATCGATGTGACTTATGATTGTATTGGTGAAAAATAATATGATATATAATAACCTGTTTTAAAATGAAAAATTAAAATTGAAAAATGAGAAATGAAAAACGAAAAATAAAAAATGGAAAATGAGAAATGAAAAAGAAAAAATGAAAAATGACATATAAAAAATTAAAAATGAAAAATGAGAAATAAAAAATGAATAATGAAAAGTAAAAAAGAAAAATAAAAAATGAAAAATTAATAATAAAAAATTAAAAATTAAAAATAAAAAATGAGAAATAAAAAATGAAAAAAAAAAAATAAAAAATTAGAAATGAAAAATAAAAAATTAAAAATGAAAATGAGAAATAAAAAATGAAAAATGAAAAAAAAATGATATGTAAATGAAAAACAAAAAATGAGAAATAAAAAATGAAAAATGAAAAATAAGATATTAAAAATAAAAAATGAAAATTAAAAAATGTAAAATAATAAAACAAAAAATGGAAAATGAAAAAAGAGAAATAAAAAATTAAAAATAAAAAATTAAAAATGAGAAACGAAAAATAAAAAATAAAATCGGAAATTAAAATTTAATCGGTTGAAATAATAAATAAAGGGTCCGCCAAATAACTTTTTTTTTTTGAAAATGATATAAAAAAAACTACTGAATATTATCTCAAATTTCTTTCTTTTATTTGAAAGTACAATCCTTCCGGTTAATAATGGAAAATAACTTCATTCAAATGGCTGCCTCGGCTGGCCATGCAGTAGCCTACACGATCGGTCCAATTTTTAAGCACATTATCGATTGTGTGCAGCTGTATTTCACCAATGGCTTCACGAATATTGTTCTTTAAAGCGTCAATTGTCTCTGGCTTGTTGGCGTAACACTTATCTTTGAGGGCACCCCACAAAAAATTGTCCAACGGTGTCAAATCGCAGTTCCGAGGTGGCATCATCAGCTCTGCGGCTGATAAAGCGATCTTCAAAAACAGGGCGCGAAACATCGAGCGTAGCTTCGGCTGTGTGCCACGTAGCGCCGTCCTGTTGAAACCAAATGTTGCCAATATCCTCCTCTTCAATTTTTGTGAACAAAAATTCGTTCAACATGGCCCGATAACGATCGCCATTGACTTTAACGGCCACTCCTTGCTCATTTTCGAAGAAAAATGGCCCAATTATGCCTCTGGACCAAAATCCGCACCAAACAGTGACTCGTTTTGGGTGTATCGGCTTTTCAATGTATGCGTGCGGGTTTTCTGTGCCCCAAATGCGACAATTTTGCTTGTTTACATACCCGCCAAGATCAAAATGAGCTTCATCTGAAAAGATGATTTTTTTTTGGCAAAATCAGCATCTTCTGTAAGTCGATCGCAGGCCCACTTAGCGAAGCGAAAACGCATTGGATGGTCAGTTGGCTTCAACTCCTGAACCAATTGGACTTTGTATGGCGTCATACCAAGGTCTTTATGCAAAATTCGTCTCAATGATGCCTCCGAAATGTTCAAGTCTTAAGAACGACGGTGAATTGATGTTGATGGCGCTTCACGCACACTTTCTGCCACAGCAGCAATATTCTAGGGTGTACGCACTGTCTTTGGCTTTTCACGCTTTGGTTTATCGAAGAGGATGCCAGTTTCTTTCACTTTTTTCACAAGATAACGAACATACGGAGCTGACGGTGCTTCTCTTCTTCCAAAATCCGTATGCAATTTTGTCACACATTCTGCAACATTACCATGATTTTCAAAGTAATGTCGCAATATTTCCCAGCGTTGTTCAAGCATATACACAACCATATTCATTCAGCGGAAGGATAAAACTAATTATCTGTCAAATCAGACATGAGCTAAGTGTTACCATTCACGAAATAAGCACTAGTTGGAAAAAAACGTTAGATGGCGGCAGAGCCCCTGCAGTTGATTGCTATAAATGATACATAGATGACGCTTGCCATACAAAAATCTTTAATTAATAGATCTTTACACGTCTCCCCTGTGGTCGGACTCACATGATTTTTTTTATTATATATGGTCAACAAATTTGGCGCCTTTTAACTACCTAAAAATCGAATTTTTCCCACTTATTGCCTGTTTTCTGTTTTTAGTACTTTTAGTACCTCTTAAATAGAGCAGTTCATGTTAACAACAGTTCACGTTGAACGCCTTTAAACTTTGGGGTCAAAGAAACTCATAATTGGTTATATTATTTGTCAGTAAGACAAAAATTATACAAAGAAAAATTCGAATGGTAGCACCAGATGAATTTTTATAGAAAGAGCTACTGCAGGAATTCTGGGTGCGTGGCTTAAGTCGAAAACTAATTTTAACGATGTTAATGAAAATCGTTTGAGACGACACTGCTAAAAATTATGTATAATGATTCCAGAAATACAAAACGTGAATCCCACATTCGAAGCCCAAAATGCGGACCACGCAAAACTTTTTTACGATATTTTTATATGTTTATATTTTCTAATAATAGAAAAGATAATACCTTTGCAATGTAAAAGAAAAAACTCGGAAAAAACTCGGCTTATTTTTACTAACTCTCCTATTAGGAAAAAAAAAACATTCCTCATATTATTTTCTTTCAACTATTTGAGTTAAATAGTTGACTGAGCATGAGGTGAAGTAACAGGCAGAAGGATGCTGAGGATGAACAAGTCGCTCTTTGCGAAAGTCGCTAGTTCATCTAGCGCTGTTTTCAATTTTTTTCATATTTCTCTTACTTTGCAAAAGTAGTATCCTTCCTATAATTAGAACAATAAAGACCTAATTATAAAAAACAAACATTTATCGATTATTAAAAAGTTTATTTTAAAGTTTAAAAGTTCAACAAATTTGCTATTTATGACTGTTTTGGCACTTGTATTGAAGAATCGGAAATATAATTTAATCAAACAAAATTTAATTGGGTTCACAATATCACTTATTTATGAGCTATGAGCAAAATTGTCATCCAGTTTTCCAACATTAAAATAAAATTCTTAACTCAGCGTGGATAACATTTTTTCAAAAAACTCTGTTATTGAAATGGGTTAAAATCGGTGCATGTTCAGGTCTAGTGACACCATACAAATGACCCCTATGAGATCGACTTAAATTGCCATAAGACCCAAACTATCATAGGAATCTTGGTCATATTTTTTTTTTAAATTAACCAACACTCAGGGGTTGCCCCCTACAAATGCAGTGCATTGTGTTGATTTCAGGAAAATAGGTTACGGGAAGGAGGAGAGAGGGAGTAGTGTTTGTGGATATTTGACTTAAATTTTATTAGATTATAACTGCCAGGAAGGACCTCTGCGGAGAGTTTATTCCACATACGGCTAGTTAGACTGATAAACGATTTCTATCTGTAATGCGTTGTGCGGCCAACTGGACAATAGACTACAAACGGATGTGATCTGCTAGAAAAGCGGGTAGAGCGAATCGAAACTTGGGCACTTGGAATAACTAAGCTAATCTCAGAAGAACATTTCCCATGGTAATATCTATAGAACAGTGCTACACAACCCACATTCCGACGATGTTCCCATGAATCAATAGAGTTGGATACCCCACTGTCATTGATGAGCGCCAACGTCCTCCTTTGCATACGTTCCAGTAGCTCCAAAATAGACTTTGAAGCTCCTGCCCATATATGGGAGTTGTATTTCATTTTCGGTCGGCTGTAAGTGTTATAGATTATAAGGAGATCAGAAGGAGTGAAGTAATTCTTACACCATTTTAGAAAACCAGGACACTTGAATGCTTCTTTCGACACTAGAAAAACATGCTCGTTCCAACGAACATCACATTGAATTCTCATGCCTAAAACATCAAAAGTATCCAATCCAGATGACATTGTTGATTCCATGGCCCTATGGGTCAACATACAACATTGAGTCTTCAGCGCATTAAAATCAACTATATTCGCTTTAGCCCACTCACAGATTGTTAACAGGTCTTGATTGAGTATGTCATTCATTGTCTGCCTTTTGCCCCCCCCCCCCCACCAAGCTCCAAGAGGCTTGGCCTACATTTAAAGGAGAATGGATGACAAATGCTGCTGTCATCTGCGAAAGAGTATATACAATTAAAAGTTTGACCAAGAAGTTCGTTCAGAAAGACAAGGAAAAGGGAAGGAGGAAGAACGGAACCTTGGCTAAATTAAGCTGAAACTCATTAGATGAGACCCCATCAATAACAACACGTTTTGTTCGGTCTCTGAGAAAGCTCAATATAAATGGGGAGAAGTCATTACCGACCCCAAATGCAATAAGCTTTGATATCAATGCACCGTGCCAGACACGATCGAATGCCTTGGAAATATCCAGAGCAACCACTTTACTTTTGCTAAAGTTGCGAATGGATCGACTCCAGCGCTCAGAAAGTAGAGCTAACAGGTCTCCCGTGGAACGATTTCTATGGAAGCCATACTGTCGATCATTAAGAAGTGAATTGGCCTCTAAGTAGTTCAAAAGATGGAAATTGATAATGCTCTCCATCACCTTTGAGAGTGCAGGGCAGATTGCAATTGGACGGTAATTTTCAGGGTTATTAGCCGCACCCTTTTTAGGGATTGGTTGGACATTAGCAACTTTCCAGCAAGAGGGAAAGCCCCGCACGGTACGAAAGGCTGAAAAGGTTGGCCAATGGACTGGCTAGCGTCGAAGAGCACTCTTTCAGCACCAGTGCTGGTATACCATCGGGTCCCGAAGACTTATTAATGTTGAGATCCGAAAAAACCTTTTTTTTAACTGCACGTGCTCGAAAGAATATTTTAGGCATATTACAACATATACTTTCAAGTTCGGGCAGAGGTTGATCGCTATCCGGCAACCAGTTCAGTGAATATTTGGTCTTTCATTAAAAGAGTTGGGATAGCAGAACTAGCATTATTTAGTTTGTTTGTGTTTATTACACTCATTAATCAGAAGTCCAAAAATAAACCCTGTAGGAGATTTCTTAGTCATAGTCCTCATATTAAGGTACTTCCCGAGCTTCATTTAAATTTTCCAAAAAATAAAATTATTCCACCGATTTTTACCATATTTGGTTTGCAGTTTTTTTTTTCAAAAAATAAGTGACCTTACCAAATATGGTCTGGATCGATCCATTTTCTGACTAAATCGCCATGTAAATATAAAATCCGATATGAGCTCTTTCTTATCTGCAGACAAAGAATTTAGATAAATATATCATGTTTTTTTTTTTATATATATTTCAATAAATTTTCTGGTATTACTTCCTATTCGGTCAGACTCGCTTCAAAGTTAAAATTTTGCATTAAATTGCGGATATTTGGCCTCATTAAAATATAAAAAAAAAGTATTTTTGAACCGAGAATAATCAATTTTTTATTTTATTTTGTTAATACATTTTGAAGTTTTTTAAAACGTTTTTTTGTTTTTGTTTGTTTCGAAAGTTTATATATTGGTCTTTTTGTCCCTGTCGACGGCGTAAAAATTGACACATGGCACCAGTAAGTTGAGTGCTAACTGAATACATATACTACTTTGTTGAAAGTATCAGGGATAACAAATCAAAAAAGGCAAGTTCATTCAAATGGTTCATGGTAGTTTACACTACACATATGACAAGATTCTTAAGAATTTGCTTTTAAGAAAAGATATTCTTATTTTTAACAAAAATAAAACCCTTGTCATCAAATATTATTACAGTAATAAAATACAATAAACTGACTGCAGACGGGCATACAGATATAAAATAAGAATATCTATAAAAACCTATAAAAATGGCTTATAAAAACATAGTTACACATAATATGCTTTTTATTTTAAAGTCTTCTTTTTTGATATTGCAAAATCAATGAGTTAATATGCAGAAACTACGAATAAGGCAAATTATTAACCAGCAGGATTCTCATCTTTTTAATATTATGAAATTTAGGATAATTTTGTCGGGCAAAGATTGACTGGTGACATTTTTTCTATATAACATAAGAATATTAATGTTGGTTTTCACTACATCATTTTTTCAATGTGAATTATTGTCAGTTGTGTGAAAAGGTTTTGTAATATATTGTCATACGAACCAGTGAATACGACAAAATTAAGATTAGGCATTAGTAACAATATAATGTATTCTATTACTTTTAGTTTCTTAATTTGGGTTGTCGCAAAGTATTACGTGAGACCATATTACTGCAGCTCTTTGCGTTTATTATACTGGTAAGAAGTTTATGTTTGTTCGTGCTTATGTCAAAGATCACACTTTTTTCGAATGCACTGTAGGGCTTGACATTCATATAATAAATAAACAATTTATTTACTTTTACACTCACAACCTCATCAGCATTCTCATCGTCATACACACAATATACATTTGTTTAAAGTGTTTTAGATTCTCTGTATGTCTCTCTGTATTATCCAATCAGTCTGCTATAAAAGGGATTTTTTTTTATTTTGTGGACTAATTTTTTCTCTACAGCAAATCTTTTCCCTTACAATGTAGACATTTTTTGAGCCATCAAGTAGATCAGTTATTTTATTTTGCTGAACTAAATGGTGCGTAAAAGTTTTTTAGGTTTTGTTTTGTAATGGGTATTATTTTTTTCATTCTTTGGCTAATCGTATGGCTGTGGCCATTTATTTGTTTGCAACATTGTATCTTAAAACACATTTATTAAATTTTACACACATACAAACATACGTGTAATTTATTCTTTACATGTGGCGGTAAAAGCAAATATACAAAATTAAGAGTATTCATACGAAAAATCAGTCCAAGTCAAAGTGTGCCAAAGGCGTTGCGATGGCATAAAAACCAAAGCTCTGTAAAACGACTAACTAAGCCAAACATTTTATATTATTTTGGACCAGACTGGTGTTGTCAGTTTTATGGTTGACTAATCGCACTTCTAATTATCATTTCTATACATTTAATTAAAACTTGAAATTGTAATGATAATATTTTTTTCAAAAAATCATGTAAGCTGGTTATGCATTTGAGGACCATGATGGGCACTACTTTTAAAAATAGGCCAAATATGGCCATAGTTACAAAGCCAATTTATATTTTTTGGAATATAATATAAATAATATTAATAGGCCATTCTTGTGACCGATGTAACTTTATCAGTTTTAGTCCTATTTTGACCAAACATGCCTTGTTTTAAAGGTATTTCTTTCCAGCTGTTCACCATTTTTACAGATTTTTACATTTTTAAATTTTTTTTTTTTTTTTGAGTAAAATGGATTTAAAGTAGCTACTAACACATACATTAAATTATACAATGCTGTGTATGTGTTTATTAAATTTGTTAATGTGTTTGCAAAAAGCCTTGTGTTGAAGGACAAACATAATTTTGGACATAAACCAATAACGACAATAACAACAATAAAATGTGTTGAGTTGTGAATTGACTAAAATTTATTAGCATACCTTTAGGGTCGTATACAATAATTTATTAAATGAAAACATAAAACTTCATAGAATTTGCACTCGACTTTCGAGGGCTGGGATCTGCTAGTATTAATTATTTGTCTCTAAACATTTACAGTGAATATTTGTGGAAGACAGTCCTGACTGAAAAATCATCGTAAATGTCTTTAATGATTCCTTTCAGACATTTATAATTTGTTACGCACAACATTTGTCGATGAAATTTTCTACAACGAAGGTAGAAACGTTAACGTTCAGCTGGAAGGCAAATTACACAGATGGTCGCATATCACATACCGTTGCAGCGAAAAAAAATCATGTGAGTCCGTTCACAAGGGAGATGTGTAAACATCTAATAATTAAAGAAAACATCATCATATTTTCCAGTGCATAAAAAATAAGTCGATTATGCTGTTTTCTGAAATTCAATTGATGTTTTCTGAAATGCAATTGATGTTTTCAGAAATTCAATTGATGTTTTCTGAAATACAATTAATGTTTTCAGCAATTCAAATGATGCTTTTTGAAATTCTATTGATGTTTTCTGAAATTCTGTTTATGTTTTCTGAAATTATATTGATGTTTTCTGAAATTCTATTTATGTTTTTTGAAATTCAAATGATGTTTTCTGAAATTATATTGATGGTTTCTGAAATACAATTGATGTTTTCTGAAATTCTATTGATGCTTTCTGAAATTCAATTGATGTTTCCTGAAACTCGAATGATGTTTTCTGAAATTATATTGATGTTTTCTGAAATTCAATTGATGTTTTCTGAAACTCGAATGATGTTTTCTGAAATTCAAATGATGTTTTCTGAAATTATATTGATGGTTTCTGAAATACAATTGATGTTTTCTGAAATTCAATTGATGCTTTCTGAAATTCAATTGATGTTTCCTGAAACTCGAATGATGTTTTCTGAAATTATATTGATGTTTTCTGAAATTCAATTGATGTTTTCTGAAACTCGAATGATGTTTCCTGAAATTCAAATGATGTTTTCTGAAATTATATGGATGTTTTCTGAAACTCGAATGATGTTTTCTGAAATTATATTGATGTTTTCTGAAATTCTACTTATGTTTTCTGAAACTCGAATGATGTTTTCTGAAATTATATTGATGTTTTCTGAAATTCAATTGATGTTTTCTGAAACTCGAATGATGTTTTCTGAAATTCAATTGATGTTTTCTGAAATTCAATTGATGTTTTCTGAAACTCGAATGATGTTTTCTGAAATTATATTGATGTTTTCTGAAATTCTATTTATGTTTTCTGAAATTCAAGTGATGTTTTCTGAAATTCTATTGATGTTTTCTGAAATTCAATTGATGTTTTCTGAAACTCGAATGATGTTTTCTGAAATTATATTGATGTTTTCTGAAATTCTATTTATGTTTTCTGAAATTCAAATGATGTTTTCTGAAATTGTATTGATGGTTTCTGAAATACAATTGATGTTTTCTGAAATACGACTGATGTTTTTTGAAAGACAATTGGAAAATGTTTAGAAAGGAACATATCATAATTTTTTCACAAATACAATCAGATAAAGTCACACCGATTTACACTTCAGCTCACACCGATGTGTTACGCTGTTTTTGCGATTGTATTGTGAAATAGAAATTTACCACCCTGCGCGTATAGATGTTTACACATCAAAAATTTTATTGTCGTGTATCAAAGTTCGTTGACTATAACGAAAACGTTTTGTCTGGTCGTACATCGAACTTTTTTAACGATAAGTTGAGCGAGATTTAATAAATAATTTCGTTAACTACCAGTTAGATGACAGGTAATTTATAAGGGTGTGTATCACATTCTATGACGACAAATTAAGTGAGAAAATCAGGTATATGATACTGTTGACGTCAATATGAGCGACATCGTGGCGAAATTGTGGTCAGGGAAACTCCGTTAGCGACGTGATTAGCGACGATGTAATTAATTTGTTCATATATTGAACACTGTTAAGGACAGCATGAGCGACAATGACTTCAAACTGTCCACGTACTCACTTTATCTTTTTGTACAGAAGATTTGCGTATACAAAAAAGGTAAAATAACGAGACTTATTAACTACAAAATTATAAAAAAAACTTAATTTTTCATTTGGTTATCAAAAAACAAACACAGACGCCGTTTATCAAAGTGTTCGAAAATTTTGCACCATTCATTATTTTAAAAATAATTCTTCAAATACAGATAAAATATAAGAAATAATACCAAAAAAGGAACAAATGAATTAAGAACTAAATGCACTTAAAATTAAAATTGATCTCGTAATGACACGCCAGGAAGAATTAACTAAATTTCTGGCCGAAAACAAGATTTTGATCCGTTGAAATATAAAATTATTTCAAGTAACTTAAACGTTTTGATAGAGTTGGATGATAATTTCAAAAGGTTGGAATAAGATTTTGTTTCTGGAGAAAGAATGCAGTAAAGTGTCCCTCATACCGTCGTCGGCGATAGTACGTAGAAAGTATCCCACATACTTCCATTGACGTAATATAAAGTAATAAAAGTAATTGATGACAAAATAAAAGTATGAAGGTTACTATCGGATGAATGGTCATCAATGACTACATTGTAGATTATATCATTTACTGGCACCGTCGTTGGCAAGATCATCGGCGAAATAGAGGAAATTATTAAAAAAAAAACCAATTTTTGTAGACAAATTCTAGTAAAATGAGAGCCGAAATCAAAAATCCCGAAAGAGGGATCGATGGGCAAATTCGAGACGAACAGTTGAACTATGTGAGGCTTAGAGTAATTTGAACGGAACAGCTGCTATTCGTTACACAGTGTGTCGTGTAAGATGTCTTGAAGACTTGGCCAACTGTAAAATCACACTGTTTACAAACTTAATCTATGATATATGTAAAGAGTTTTTTTTTTGCCTTAGATAGAACTTGCGAAATTTAAGCTGTCAAACGAACTTTCATACTGAGCCCACTTTTTAATATTTACGATCAGTATACTCTGGAAAATAATAATGCAATGATTTACGCTTGAACAACGCTACCAATTATCCAAACCTACTTTGAAATTCCGTCATCGATTCGCGCGATTTATAGACCACTTCGTCCATCTGAGCAAGCCATCGCACAGTGGCGCACGTAGAGCAAACGAGGTTGCAAAAATCAAAATTTTCATGCGCGCCGACGATGTTTTGAATAAACCCATTTCAAATATACTACTCTTAATAATATCACATTTTTAGTTTAGAAGATATAACCATTCAAAGTTGACCGACTTTCGTTTTTCAAAAAAAACACACAATTTTTAGTCAATTTGTTGCGATTTCAGGTGTAATATCACGAAAAATAGGTAACGAATCGCCTTATTTTTTGTTTGCATCGATTGATGTATTTACTAAATCTATAATGATAAAAAAAAATTAACTGTTTGCTTTGTGTTTCTCCTGGTAAATCACTATTTAAAAACTATCCGTTTTTTCACTATTTTTCAACTTTGACGGAAAATAAAAAAAATTTATATTTTTCTATATTTGCCATATTTGCAAAACATGTTCTTTGATTATTTATTTACATAATTCAAAAGGTTTTATTTGCCCGTACGTGCACGTTTGGCTTCTAGTGGTAAAAAAGTTTAAAAAGACATGGTTGCAGAAATTGTATGGCGCGCATCCCTTACATGTTTTGACTGACAGTAGTTTGATCTAATAGTTTGAAAATTGCATTTTAAGTCGGTTGTCTACCTGTGAGCCTGTGCCAAAGTCTACTCCCTATATTCTGTTACAGACACAGGATGCGCAAAAAACTACTCATTGAAATTCGCAGGTACGCACCTCACTTAAAAATTACTTTGGAGTACAAATGGTCAAGAACAATATTGACTTATGGTCCCTCCAGGTAGGCACAAATCTTATTTAGACACCAGCATAATATCAAAATTGCATAATTCAGCCTAAATCCATATGTATGCAGGGAATAGGTAAATTTTTAGGCATGGTAGCATAAACCTATATATTGCAAAATAAGCATAATGCCTGGAGTAGTCTACGACTGAAAGTTGGCGCAACAAGTAGTGAAACCATGGCGTTAAACAATTTAAGTACTGAAAATATGGCGTTGAACAATTTAAAATTATTTGAACTGTTTAGAAGGTCAACCACACCAAAGTTTTTCACGGAAACTGCTTTAGAAGAACTTGATAGCTTATACGGAAATATTGAGAGAAGCGAAATTATAAAAAATAAATTTTATCTGATATATGCAAATATTAACGCAAAATGGGTGAAATCTAATCGAACCATTCAGAACTTCAACTCCAAATACGAGGACTGGCTTAATGAAGACACCATCCTGGATATATTGGCAGTAGATAAACCCACCACATCAACCAGAGGAGCAAAAGGAAGGCAAAAAAAAAAAGTATTGAGGAGTGTTCAATTTTCACAAGAAAGAGAAAACTTGCCGATGCCACCAATGACTTGACCTCCAAGCATTCATCGGACGCGCTGTCTATTAAATATACAAAGGATAGTGAAAGAGTTAGGTCGCGGATTACAAAATCTGTTGCTGATGCAAGCCCACTGCGACTAAAAAGGATTAAGGAAGGCATTCCCACGCCCAGAAACGCACACATTGAAAAGTATGGTTCCGAAAACGCCTTGGCCTTGTTTATGGACTTACAACTTTTCAAAGAAAAATATGAGATACTATGGGCATCCTTGATGGGACACGGGGCTGACATTTTACCAGGATACAAGCATATTACGCAAGCCAAATAAATTCACGACCACTGCATACGGAGTTTACGGAAGTCTCTGTGAAAGCCAATCTGCAGGATCTCATGGGCCATACAGCAAAACGGTTGTTGGAGAGTCTTTCTGAAAATGAGGTGAAAATTCTTCTGAGAAACTGACATTAATCAGCAAATGGGGCTGCGATGAATCATCCGGACCAAGCGTTTATAAGCAAAGGATATCTTCCGATGACGCTACAATATCGGACGGAAATATGTTTATGGCATCTGTTGTTCCTTTGCGGCTAAAATCTGATGTTTCCCTACACTGGAAAAATCCACGTCCCTCATTAGTGCATTATTGCCGACCAATAATGTTTCCGTTTGCAAGGGAATCGGCCGAACTCATAAGGATCACGGTGAAGGACATTGAAGAACAAGGACCACGGTGAAGGACATTGAAGAACAAATAAGCAAGATTAAGCCTACAAAGCTGCAAATTGGAGAAGGAAAATATATTGAATGCAATTACGAGTTCCACCTGACCATGGTTGACGGAAAAGTCGTAAACAAACTGACAGGAACAACCTCAACATTGTCATGCCCGATTTGCAAAAAGAGTCAGAAGAACTTTGGTAATTTAAACGATTCTACAAACGAGGAGAATTACGAATATGGAATGTCACCATTGCACGCAAGGATAAGGTGTATGGAGTTCTTGCTAAAACTGGCGTATACCCTACCACAAGAGGTGGAAAACTTCGATGAAAATACATCAATAAAGTATAAGCAAAAGATCAGAAAGAAGCAAATACAGGATGCTTTTTTAAACAAGTTGGACTAAAAGTAGACTGTCCCAAGCACGGATACGGTAACTCAAACGATGAAAACACTTCTAGGAGATTTTTTGAAAATGATGAGGCAGTAACTAGAATCACTGGAATTGACAATCAAATCGTGAAAAGATTGGGAATGATCTTGAATGTTTTAAACTGCAAAGAAAATGTCAATTCTACAAAATATGGAGAATATGCATCGAAAACTGCATCTCTTTTAGCAGAAATGTATTCACAGAAGAAGTTGACCCCGACCGTCCATAAAATATTGGCGCATGGCAAAGATATAATTGAGTACCAGTCTTTGCCAATTGGAGAGCTTTCTGAAGAAGCACAGGAGTCTCTTAACAAATTTTATAAAAAATATAGATTGCCGAACACATTCAAAGCATCAAGGGTAAGGCAAAATGAGGACCTCTTCAACATGCTATCAGCATTTTCCGATCCACTTATTTCTTCCCTGCGGCATGTGAAGTCACGAATAGAGTTAGAAAATAATTATAGTTTAGAAATGATTAGTTTTTTAGATATACATTCTCTTACGAATTGTGATGAATATTTTACAGAAAATTGAAAAAATAAATTTAAAAAAGAAGTAATTTTTTTTTAATTTGTTGGGTAATAATTTAAAACATAAAACCCTAAAGAAAAAAAATAAAAACAATCTAAAAATGTAAAAATAATTTTTTTAGTTACCATAAAATTGATTTTTCTACAAATTTTAACTTTGATAACTCATAAGTAGGACCCTACAAAGCGTAGCGCCCTTCCCAAACGCTCATTTCATAGGCTGAATAGTTATCTATCATATGCTGTTTAAACTGTTCAATTATGTTATTCGGTTCAAAAGATATGATTTTTGCAACGAAAAAACTCAAATGGCGCAATTGTGCATCGGTCGAACTGTGGATAGGTTTCATACCACATACTCTCTTAGTGATGCAATAATTCTATCACATCGAAGGAATGTCTGAATTGAAGAGAATATCGCCGCTGTAAACGAAAGTGTGAAAGACGATGCAAATTTATCGATTCCATCCACTACGTGGAAAATGTTGCAAAAAGATCTGAGCTTACACTTGTCTGAGATCCAGCTGGTGCAATTGGCCTCTAGAGCCGTTGAAAACTGTTCCGATGTTACATCGCAAAATCGTGTTCAGCGTTGAGGCTCATTTTTGTCTTCGTGGGTTTTTTAGTAAACAAAATTGCCGCATATGGAGCAAGACCAACCATAACAAAACCCAGAGACCCCATTATATCTAGAAAAATTTAACGTTTGTTGCGGTTTACTCGCCGGAGCTTGCGCTACGATTAATGCGCGTTACCGATCCATGATTAATCATTTTATGCTTGAAAGTTTGGATGACATTGATGCGGGAGAGATGTGATTTTAACAGGATGGCACTACGTGCCGTACGACGACCACAGCCATCGACTTATTGAAATCAAAATTTGGTGATAAGTTGATTTCGAGAAATCAACCTGTCAATTGGCCTCCAAGATCTACCATTTTTTTTATAACAATTTAATTTTTTGTGTTATTTTTTTTAAGTTTAAGTTTTATTAGGCTTAAAAAAGCCTTCATATATAATTTGTTCCATCCGAAAATAGTTTTTAGAAATCCAAAGTTTTGGCAATGCTGCTACTTTTCTTTTAAATTGGATTGTATTTTATATTAATTTATTTTAGACCTTTATCAGTTTTCTTTATATACTTTTTGTTTTGACTGCTTGTTATGTCCCAAATAATTGTGTCTATATTTTTGACACTGAACTTAATGGACATTTTGAGTTTAACCAAGTATCATACATACAGATATATATATATATATATATATATATATATATATATTTATATATACATATGTATGCATATGTATAAAATTTAGTTTAACATTGGCGCTTATGTTTTCAATTTTAAATTGTGAATTTACCAAATAATTATCAAGAAAAGAAAAAACAATAAAGAATGGTTTAGGCCAAAATAAAAAAACATAAAGGGAATTGAAAACTAGTTAAAAAATTCCAGCAAAAAATAAGCAAACATTGGCACGAGACACAAGTCAATAACTAAGTACAAATACTTATATACAACAGATATATAAAATATATCAAATATAACTAATCAGGCAAATTATATTTTTGGGTGGTCTTAAAGGAAAACATTAAACTAAACAATTATTAATCTCAAATAGTTTTTCAACAAAAATATAATAATATACTAAACGTTTTTTTAACAAACAACACCTTGAAAAGTTCAAAGTTCAATCTCCATAAAAAAACGAAATATTCAATATGAAAATAATTATATATAATTGTTTTTGTATACATAACAAAAATAAATAATTTAAATGCCATTAGGAAAATAGCGTTGCCTTTGTATGAATACACGAGTGACACTGCCTTTAAAATCACAGTATGATTTACGCATAATAAACTAATATATATGTTTTTTTTATTAGATATAATATCATTTATTATAATTATTTTTAAAATCTTATTATTTTTATTCTCTCAAATTAATTCTCATGATTATTTAATTTAATAATTTTTGTCATTATCAATTAATATATTTTGATATAACAATAATTTAATATGCCATTAAATCATCGTACATAAAAGTACAATCAATTGCTTCGAAAAACAATAGTCAAAACTAATTGTATCATTTCGGATTTGAATGTGAAATCATTGTGTTCATTTTAAAACGTATACATAATACAAAAAAATAGTTGTTACTTTGTACGACAGCTTAATGCTGCTGGTTTAGCAGCTTAAAATTACTAAAGTAGAAACTACTTACTATATTGCACGACTTGTAAGAAAAACAAGCCAGAAAACGATATTAAATTAGCTCCTATTTATAATTGTTTTCGATACCCTACATGTAGTACTCAACGATTTAAGTACAAAATTGAAATAATTTAAATAATTGTCTTGCTTTTTGTTTTATATTTTTCATGATTTTTTTGTTACCAGCTACAAATTGATTACCCATATCTATAATATTAAGAGGCAAGGCCATTCCTTGTGACATATTCTCCTCCTTCAGCTACCAACCGATTTTGACAAGAAAATATACCATTTGAGAGGTATTTTCTTGCATATTTATAGATGTGCACTATCTGGTACATTTTTTTTGGAGTAAAATTCCTCTAAAGTTGCTACTAACACATACATAAAACACTTATTTAAGCTTCAAAAAATTATACAATGTCTGTGTGTTTACTAAATTTGTGTAGAATTGGGAATTGGCTAAAATTGATTAGCATACCTTTAAGCTCTTATAAAATCTTATATATTAAAAAAATTTATGAAAACTAAAGTCAGTCCGTCTGGTCGTTCTATCTGGCCGATTTCCTTCAGTTTTTTTTTTTAATGAAAGGTATTTAGACACAGATATGTCATCAATCATTGAAATTTACTCAACTCCCACCTTGCTCATGTCATATTCTTATGGGACACATTCACTCAAGCAATTCGAATTCTCATAGCTGCTCTTCTAGTGAATGGATGTTGGTCCATCTCAGAACACTCAGTGGATCAAGCACTTTCTTTTGAGCTATTAACTGCTTAAATTCGTTGAGTTTGAGGAAAGTTATGCGTGCACAATCAACTTTTCATTATGCAACACGAAAGTTAACGTACAGATTTTTATTACAATAATTGCATAACACATACCCTGTGTTGAATTGTGAATTTCCAAAAATTTTAATACCTTTAGGTAGCATACAAGGTGACCTTTATTTGTGTGTTCAACAAATATTTATAATGAAATAAATAGATTAAAATCATTGAAAGAAATAAACTGAATGGTAAAAAAAAAATTTCCTAGAATTTGCACTCGAATTTCGAGGGCTGGGCGCTGCTAGTTATTTATTAACAAACCTAGTTATATATCTCCTGTGGGCTCAACAAATGTTTATAATGAAATTTTATAAATTTTATTTTAAAATTCATAATTTGATGAAATTTATTCAGTTATTCATAAAATTTTTATATATATGGGGGATTTCATGTCAAGTGCACCAACTTTTGAAACCGATGTCTTCCGATCGGGATGAAATTTGCACCAAGGTTAGTCCTATTGGATAGTAGTTCAGACACAATTTTTCAACAAGATCGGTCCAGATCTCTCTGAGTTAGAGGGGATCAAAATTTTACATTTTGGCCAAACAGGTGTTTTTTCTCATCCACGTAACTTATTACCTACTGTTCTTAGAAAATTTTCTCCCAAATAGTTTAGATAGCTATTTCTTCAATATTTGGGAAAAAATACTTTAAAAAAAAAAATTTTTTTAGACTTTTTTTTTTTTGCTAAATTAATGCATTTTTTGCCTTTATTTTCAAAAAGGGCATTTTTTTTTTTCGTAAGCTTAGGATTTTTCCTTTAAGAGCTTTTTGGTCGCTTAGTGGGATGGGAGTGGGATATCCATCAAAATAAATGGTTTGTAACTCAATACAACGGTTTTTCAATTTTTCACAAATGCACTATTTTGAATTTTTTCCTATTTATGTCTAAAACCTTACAAATAAAACTTATACTGAGAAACTAGACAACTACCTAACTAAAATTTTATACCCTCGATACTGTAATACCCAGAATATGTTAACCTCATGAAAAAAATCGCTTTTTTTCTATAGAAATGTTGAAAAATTATTATTTTTTATTTATTT
The DNA here is from genome assembly GCA_963682025.1 of Cordilura impudica. Classification (NCBI taxonomy): domain Eukaryota; kingdom Metazoa; phylum Arthropoda; class Insecta; order Diptera; family Scathophagidae; genus Cordilura; species Cordilura impudica. The sequence continues at coordinate 264,007,669 of OY821518.1, read as the reverse complement.
TTAATAATAATTAAATTAATGTATAATAATAATAATATTAAAAATCAAAAGATAAATAATTTATAAAAATTTAGTCTTACTTGCATTAGATCCATTTATATCATAACTATTTTTATACTTAATTTATTGTAGCTGATGAAGTACTTAAGTCTTGTAAATTTTTAAACACCCAGTCTTTCATCCAGCTTTTTTGTCGCCTTTATTTACTGCGTTTTTTGTCAATCCTTTCTTGGCGTTACTAGGTTCAGCTGTTGATTTCGCTGCTGGTTTATTTGTTGTCTTTCGAAAGAAATCGCATTGAAAAGAGGCAGAAAACTTCTTCAACTTGAGTCTTCCATCGACAAGCGGTATAAAAGCATGGTATTGAGCGGTGCCATCGATTGTTATCGATTGTTACAATAACTCTTTGCCCAATGGAATAAAGCAGTCGCATCTAAGATGCGATCTTGATGAGAGCACTGGAGGCTATACTTCGCTGCATTTCTTTTAAAGTTTGCTGCAATACCATCACATGCTCCTTTACCATGAGCACTAGGATGAAAATGCCACTCAGCTGGCATTCCAAAATCTTTTTCATGGGCCATAAGATTTGCCAAGCTACTTTGTTTTTAAAATGTTGACGAGTTCCGTCCGAAACGTAGTATACCTTCTTTACTGTAATTTAGATTTTAGATATTTTAGTATTATCTTCTGGTACTCATAAACTGCAACGCTATCATGTTTTAAATCGTCGGATATGATTGCCATACTTTTGTGTTCCAGTTTTTCATCTTTCATGTAGTAAATAACTACTGTGAATATAGTTGCTTGGTCGTTATTAAGTGGAATGCTTGTATGGCATCCTGAAGAACATATTTATAGTTTTCTGCGAAATCATATGAAATAACGAATTCACCAGACTTCAAATTTATGTTCAAATCCTTGAAAGTCCTGTACACATTTCTTCCACAAAATCATCCACATTTAAAATGATTGTTTTCAATATGCATCTGTCAGTCTGAAACCAAGAATCAAATTTGACCTCCTCTATATATTCTTGATCTAAAGAGTTGATTAAATTTTCTTTGATGAATGTGGTTTTCGGGCAATTGGTACATTCACCTAAGTGGCAAGAAGTTGTTGCATTAGGACACATAGTCAATTTAAGGTAATCGCGTGTAAATCTTCTGCCGAATCATCTGTTAAATACTTTAAGTTGATTTCCTTCAACATCAGTTTAACATTTTCATGGTAAATGCAAACGCATAATGTGTGAGTTCCACTGCTTTCTGCCAAAACGCAATTTTTTGGCCTCATTTGGGTTAATTTCGTGAAGCCAATTCTAACATCCTCGTGTTCAGATTGAAATGTTGCAAATAACTCTTTCAGGTTACAGATAACCATTCTCTTCTGTTATGTTATGAAGGTATGTTACATACCTTCGGAAAGGTTAATTTGTCTAGTTTCTCAGTATAAGTTTTATTTGTAAGGTTTTTCACACAAATAGGAAAAAATTCAAAATAGTGCATTTGTGAAAAATTGAAAAACCGTTGTCTTGAGTTAAAAAACATTTATTTTGATAGATATCCCACTCCCATCCTACTAAGCGACCAACAAGTTCTTAAAGGAAAAATCCTAAGCTTTCTTATGAAAAAAAAAATGCCCTTTTTGAAAATAAAGGCAAAAAATGCTTTAATTTAGCAAAAAAAAAGTCTACAAATTTTTTTTTTTTTTAAGTATATTTTTCCGAAATATTGAAGAAATAGCTATCTAAACTATTTGGGATGAAATTTTCTAAGAACAATAGGTAATAAGTTACATGGATGAGAAAAAACACCTGTTTGGCCAAAATGTCAAATTTTGATCCCCTCTAACTCAGAGAGATCTGGACCGATCTTATTGAAAAATTGTGTCTAAACTACTATCCAATAGGACTAACCTTGGTGCAAATTTCATCCCGATCGGAAGACATCGGTTTCAAAAGTTGGTGCACTTGACATGAAACCCCCCATATAGATTAAAAAAAATTGAAAGAAAATAATTGAATGTAATACTAAAATTTCTTACAATTTGCACTCGAATTTCGAGGGATGGGCTCTGCTAGTGTAGATAAAGAGGCATAATTTTCTTGATTTTAGCAATGGATTGTCATGGGTCTTTTTTTAAAAACTTCTTTAATATAGTTTGATGCTGCCAATTTGAAAAATATAAGCCTAGTCTAGGGCACGCTACCTATTGAGCTATTTTTGAAATGAAAAGAAGTAAATAATGGCTTGCTACGACTGGAAGCATTTAAATTTTATTTATTTGTTTCAGTCAATGGAATAAAATTTCTTTACAGACTAGGACTAAAATATATTATTGTTATATGAAGAGGGAGGACAGTCCTATACTAGCAGGAACCGGGCAGTGGCCAGGCTTGGTAACAAAAGCTCACCAGTGGCGCTAAAATGGTACCACAGATAAGCCATATGCCCTGCGTTAATGATTCATGGAATTGTCCATATCAGAAACAGTATGAAGAAGAAGACACAAACTGAGGAGGTGTAAAAGCCTCCCTCAGAAATGGTTGTTACATCCCTTAATTGTGCGGTGTTAGCGATGGCCTATGGTGTCCCAAGGTGGTAAGAAAGTAACATGAGTTGAAAAACGCAGTTTGGAATGTTTTCGATATTAGCGCTAGTCTCATATCGTCAGCAGGAACAATGGGTGAAGTAGACGAGAGTGTTGTAAGTTGGATAAATCCGATGGTTTTTGCATCAGCTGCCATGCCGACAAGATTACTGCAGATTAGTTGAAGACTTAAATCAATGAACATGAGTAAAAAACGAGGCCGGGAATGGGTAAGTCAGCCACAACTGACAAGATACCATTATGGAGAAGTTGGAAGCAAGGGTGTTGAAGACCAGTCAACGGCGCTTGAGGTAGCACACGATGCCGACACAGCATCCAAGAGAATCGGAGACTAGTTGAAACACGTGTTCGGAACGTTGTCTTTGTCAGCCTTTCCACCCGATATAGGCAGCAGTAAAAATGAGTGTAATATACCTAAGGTGGCCTTTAGTTGAAAAACAAGTTCAGAGAGCTATTGATGTCATCTTTCATATGCGTCCGTAGGGACGATTTACGTTGCAGGAAGAAGCAGTATATTAGACGAGATTGTTGAAACGACAAACCAGTAGTTGAAAAACGAGTTCGGAAAGCTATCAATGTCTCCTCGCATGTGCATCCATAGGGATGATTGACGTAGCAGAAAGACAGCGTGTAGTAGACGTGAGTGTCGAAAGGAGATACATGAGTTGGAAACGATTTCAAAAAGCAATCAGCGTTATTTCCCATGTGAAAATCATTGGTGGATAGTATATTGGGAAGAAGGACTTAAAGACAAGATAGTTAATTGATGGCATGAAACGAATTTGAGAATGCTGGGTCGGCTAACACTGACGAAAGGCATTGAGAATGAGTGGAAGGCAAGAGCGCTGAAAGCCTGAAAAGGGGGCTTCTGTGCGAAAACAAGTTATCAAGAACTCAACTGAAAATAGCTCATACACCATTGAAATCCGCTGATTTCTGGTTAACTTTTTATTGCACATAGGCCTCCTTTTCATAGACCAGGTCACATATAATAAGTTTGTGTGGAATAATCATGAAATCTGGTTTTATAAATAAGTGGAATTTAGGACCACCACTTTAACTTTAAATAGAAGGATTCTCATATAAATTCTTATATAAAACAATAAGTAAGAAAATAAAAGTCGGTCTAGACCGACCATAAGATACCCCATACCAAGCGCTTAGAGACCCTATCTCTTAGACCTAACTAATTGGATATAGAAAATAAGAATAAATAAAATTTGAGTGGCATTGTTATTAATTATTTTTCCTTCGAATATGGAAAAGTTCATATCAAATGCTATATTTATATGGGGAAAAATGGACCGATCCTGACCATATTTGGTACGATAACTTATTTTTTACAAACGAAATTTGAGAAAAATTTGTGCAATATTTTGGTTTTTGATAGATTTAAGTGAAGATCGGGAAGCAGCTTTATATGGGGGCTATGACTAAGAATTGTCCTATAGGCTTTATTTTTGGACTACTGATTAATGTAGCAGACACATACAAGCCCAATTTGATCGAGATCTATATGATAATTTGGATCATATGGCAATTTAATTCCATTTCATAAGTGTCATTTGTATGGGGACTATGTCTTAACATGCACTGATTTTCGCCAATTTCAATAGCGTTCATGCTGATGGAAGCTTACATACAAAATTTCATCAAAATATGTTCACATTTGCGACCAGTAGTTTGATCACAAAGTTTACATGAACACACAGACGGATGAACGGACATTGCTAAATCGACTCAGAAAGTGATTCTGAGTCGTTAGGTATAATAAAAGGTGGGTCCAGGTCAAATATGTTTGGTAGTTACAAACATCAACACAAAGTCATTATACCTTAACCACATAGTGATATAGGGTATATATATGTGTCCTTTATTCATTCCAATTATTCAAAACCCTGCTATAGAAGCGATCCACATAAGTCGTTACCAGCCAATCAAGTTTGTAAAATGTATATGCTTTGGGTTTTGTTGTTGTTGTTGCTTAAACTCTTGTTATGTTTGAATTTGCTATTTTCAATTATTTATTTTTTGTGACTTTAAATGTTCATGTTATTAGTGTGACAGTCTTTTAACAGCTAACAATTTGATTTTCAATTCACGCCAACGAACCGAACCAAACCACATTTTGTTTTTTAAGTCATTTCTGTTTTGTGGTTGTTAAATAACTATTAATGGGATATATATATTTTTATTTTTTTTGTGCTACAAAAAAATCTGTGCAAAGTAAAGTGCATTTTTTGCACAGAATATACTCATAACTATTAAAGTATTTAAACACTACAAAATTGGTTACTCGAAGACATGTTAGATATATAATTATTAACCAATATGACTTTAGCGAGGAGGTTGACTTGTTGTTAAGGCAAAAAAAGCATTGGAAAATTTTACAGTTTCATAAATTTGTCAAAATGAAAAGTCTTTGAACTCTGTAAAAGATTGATTAGGCCAGTTATTTTCAGCAAGGTTATTTAGTTATTTATGTGATTAAAAACAATTAGATAAAAAAAAAAACTAATGCTTGTAAAACTTTAACGCAAACGTTTCGTTCATCGAGAAAATTTATATGAAAAACCGTCATAGACTTCTAGACTTATAAAACGTTTTAGTTAAAAAATAGAAGCAGATTATAAGTTTAATGTTAACCTCTTTGCTTTATTAAAAACTCTTTGCGATCTCGATATATTTTAGGTAGATTTCCTTCCCTTAACAAATCTTTCCAAAATATGTTTCAATTAAAACATTTTTGCGCTTTGTTTAGCTTGTTATTATAATTTATCTTATTGTTCATAATCATCTTAATTTTCATATTAATTTTTTTTCTTAAATTTCTTTTGAATTTATAATTAATTTTTAATATCTCATTATTATATTTGTTTGTTTTTTGTTATTCATATTTTTGTAGCAGTTGTCGTTTTTATGCTTATAAATGTAAATGATTCGTTAAATGTATATTTGATAATGTCAAAAGATTATCTCATTCCTAATAATCATATGTATACAATTCTATAACTACAGTCTCCCTGACTTAAAGCGAACGAGTGTGAATAATTTAAGTATGGTCATTTCCATGGCTAAATAAAAAAAAATAAAATTTTTTCCTTGTTGATTTTGCGATCGCATTTTAGTAGCACTATATTTACGGTAAGGGCTAGAAGCTATCCAAAGTATGGTCCTAAGATATCAGCAAATAAAAAGGGATGAGTGACTTGACAAAAAATGGAAGTGGTTTGCGTCTGTATCTAGAAAATAGCAAAATATCGAAAGGAGCCATGCTTTCATTGCAAGTTATTTAAAAATTATCTTTTTTAGCTTTTTTACCAGAGTTCGGAAAAAAACACACACTGAATAAAAAACTCGTACAAATATGTAAACAAACATAACTTAGACCAACACACACATATTTTTATTTTCATATCAATTATGTTTGTTTTTAAATTTTCTTCGGTGCCCAACACAACCATGACTGTGTTCGTTTTAATATTTCGTTATTTACACGAAAATTTTTGTATCACGTACTTTTTGTTTCAATCGCACATAAAGCACACATTTTTGAGTGTTGCTTTATTTGAAGTTCATGTTCTGGTACGTGTACTGAAAAAAAAAACAGAACATGTACAAGTCGTGTTTAAAATATAACTGAACTCGAACCTGTTTATTGTACATGTTCTGTTTTTTTTTTCAGTACACGTACCAGAACATGAACTTCAAATAAAGCAACACTCAAAAATGTGTGCTTTATGTGTGATTGAAACAAAAAGTACGTGATACAAAAATGTTCGTGTAAATAACGAAATATTAAAACGAACACAGTCATGGTTGTGTTGGGCACCGTAGAAAATTTAGAAACGCACATAATTGATATGAAAATAAAGATATGTGTTGGCTACTTTTGAACAGAACATTGTGTGTTTCATGTGTGTATTTTCTGAACCTTGTTTTTACAGACTTTACAGTCGCTGCGTGAAATTCTATGACAAATAATTAATAAAAACTACTAAAATGCCCTGTCGTGCTTCGAACATATATATGCATGTGTTTCAAAGCCTTACAATTATCGTATTCAATTTATATGGTATTAAATATTTACTTTGTGTGGGGAGTGCCCCACGCACTGGCCCGATCCTAACTATTTTTTGCGCAACTAATCACATTGATAACTTAGTTACGAGGACGGCTCAATAGGTTCGTGACTTTTAGAATGAAACACAGTTTTTTTGCAAAAAAAAATTTGTTTTTAACGTAATCTCCTGTTAGCTCAATACACTTAGTCCAACGTTTCTTCAATTTTGGTATCCCTTCCAAAAAATAGGATTTTTCGAGGTCCATAAAATAGGCATTTGTTTGATCAATAATTTCATCGTTGGAGCTAAATCTCTTTCCGCCGAGCCATTTCTTTAGGTTTAGAAATTGTAAATAGTCACTGGGGGGCTTAATCTGGAGGATATGGTGGATAAGATACCTATTCGTAGCCCAACAAACAATCCTTTGAAGTTGTCACGTTTGAGAGCAAACGCGGCACCCATCTTGCAGACAGCTTTCTTAAACCCAACTGATCATTTAAAATCGAAACCACACTGCCATATGAAATGCATATGGCATCAACAATCTCATGTACTTTTAGTCTTCGATCGGCCAACACCATATCGTGGATTTTTTCCACATTTTCGGGTGTATTGACCTCAATTGGCCGTCCAGAACGCTCAGCGTTATTTGTATTTGTGCGACCACAACGAAAGTCAGTAAACCACTTTTTTACCAATGAAATCGATGGTACAGAGCCACCATATTATTTATCAAGCTATTCCTTGGTTTGATTGACTGTTTATTTTTTCGCAAAAAATAATGTTTAATGAGCACTCGAAATTCACTTTTTTCCATTTTTAAAAAACATCACAAGGTTGCATGTTTTGAACAGCTGTTAAACGCAAAGTAAATGGCGGAACTTGCTCAAAATATTAAAGTTGTCTATTAACAGGAGGTACTTGATGGGAGCAGTGTTGCATTTCATATATCTACGAGGGACGTTCGAAAAGTCACGGATTTATTGATCCACCCTCATACCATACCAAGTCTGAGGATTTCTGCTGTCATAGTACTCTAAATATTTGATCTTAAAAATCCACTGTGTATGGGAGGTGCCACGCCTTCTTGATTTATTAAACAATTTATAGCCTATGTTAGTTCCTGTAGACATACTTAGACACTATTAACATCTAAAGCACATCGGTACAAAGGTTTAGCCTACTTAAAACTTCAAACACACAAACTTTTACTTTCATAATTAAGGAGTGAGATCGAAAAAACCTTAGCACACGTTTTTCCTTTCAACTTTTTTCGCAACCATTATTTCAATTAATTTTTTGAAACATACGGTAGAAAAGCATACGGTAGCTCAGTCTTCGGACTACGTGGTGCGAAAAATTAAAGTCAATGCAGGAATGGAGTACTGACATAGAACTCTACATGGAGTGAAAAGTACGTGGCCTCACTTATAGATGGCACAACAAGTACCAATATTGTTTGTTTATTCAGCAGGGCCAACCGTTAGAAAAATTGTGTCAAAATTTTCTGACATTTTATTAATTAGAAAAAGTTACCGTTGTAAAAATTATGCAGCTTTAAAAGTTTGGGAAAAAATGGATTACAAACAGTTTCGTGGTTTGAGTAAACTTTGTTTTTTGGTGAATCTTCGCCTGATATTCAATGGTTAAAACGTGGTATTCCGAATTTGAAAGTGGTTGTACGAGCGCAAATGATGCTGATCGCCTTGGTCGTCCAAATGAGGCTGTTACCGAAGAAATCGTAGCAAAAGTGCTTCAGGTTATAGTGGATGATCGAAAAATTAAAGTGAGTGAGGTTACTGGCATCATAAAGATATCAAAAGAGTGATTTCGAGCTTTCTGCTCGATGGGTGCCGTGATTTTTAAGAGCTGAACAAAAACTGAAACGTGTTCATGATTCAACGTATGCTGTGGAGATGTTTGAAGTAAATTCAACTGAATTTTTAGGACGATTTATAATAACTAGTATAGCCCAGCACACGAAATTCGAGTGAAAATTCTAAGAAATATTATTTATACCCTATACCACTATGTGGTTTGGGTATAATGACTTTGTGCTTCTGTTTGTAACTACCAAAAATATTTGACCTAGACCCATCTTTTATTATAACGATCGAATCAGAATCACTATCTGATTCGATTTAACGATGTCCGTCCGTCCGTCTGTGTGTCCATGTAAAGCTTGTAATCAAACTGCAGGTCGCAAAGATGAATATATTTTGACGAAATTTGGCATTTGATCTTTCATCGGCCATGGGATGAAAGCTATTGAAATTGGTGAGAATCGGTCAATGTTCAGACCTAGCCCCCATACAAATGACCCCTATGAAATCGACTTAAATTGCCATAAGATCCAAATTATCACATAAATCTTAGTCAAATTGGGTTTGTATATGTTTATTACATCCATTAATCAGTAGTCCAAAAATGATCCCTGTGGGACAACTCTTAGTCATAGGCCCCATATAGAGCTGCTTCCCGATCTTCACTTAAATCTATCAAAAAACAAAAATATTGCACTGATTCTTCTCAAATTTTGTTTGTATATATTTTTGCAAAATACAAGAGACCTTACCAAACATGGTCAGGATCGGTCCATTTTTGGGCCAAGTCCCCATATAGATACAGCATCCGATATGAACTTTTTCATTTCTTCAGCCAAAAAAATTAATAAAAATCCCACTCAAATTTGGTTTATGCTTATTTTCTATATCCAATTAGTTGGGCCTAAGAGATAGGGTCTCTAAACGCATGGTATAGGGTATCGTATAGTCGGTCTAGACCGACTATAATTTTCTTACTTGTTTTTTATTCAATTTTTGTCTTCCAATGTTTTGTTTATCTATGTATATAAAATTTTTTTTATATTTAAATGAGCCTAAAGGTATGTTAATCAATTTTCATTCACAAGTCAACACAGATGGTCTGATATATAATTTAAATCATTCGCATTAACAGGGTGTAACGAATTATTATAAGTATTTTATTTCATTTAATTTAGTATATTTTTAAGACAGATTAAACATAAATTTATCATTCTCAGCTTCTCCCCCATATGAACTATAACTATGCCAATTTTCACACTACTCCGTGCCCGCATATTGCTTAAAAAGGGCACTAAAAATTTACCTTTTCGCATTAATATATCGATAGAAGAGACATGGTTTCATTATTATATACCGGAGTCCAATAGACGGTCTGCGGAGTGGTTATAGGCCGTGACCAGTGTTATTTTTTGTATTTCGTATATATATAATATTTATTGATTACTTGGAAAAAAAAAATAACTGACAAGTACTATGTTGAGTTATTGGACAGATTGGATGAAAAAATTAAGAAATAAGACCTCACTTAAATAAGAAAAAATTTTGTACCATCATGACAATGCACCAGCGCATGCATCAGCGTTGGCTTCAGAAAAATTGAAGTCTTTGCATTACGAATTGTTTCCCCACCACCCGTATTCTCCATATCTGGTCCTTGCTATTATTATTTGTTCCCAAACTTGAAAGGATGGCTTCAGGGAAAGAGATTTTCGACAAATAAAGAAGTCATATCAGAGATGCAAGCCTATTTTGAAGGGTTTGACAAATCGTAATATTTCAGGGGTATCAAGATGGTAGAGGATCGTTGGAAGAAGTGCCTTTCTTTTAGCGGAGATTACGTTGAAGAATAAAATTGATTTTAAATCCAAAAAACTGGTTTTTCATTTTTAGGTAACGGAGTTTTCACTCCATGTAGTATGTTTCGTAAAAAAATATTTCTGCTGCATAACATGCGACGAAACATATGTACTGACAGACTTTCCGGAGCTTCTGGGTCAACATTATTTTATTGCTGGTACTAGGAAATGTTGACGATAAATATAGGAACCAAAAGCAGACGAATTTTCCAAAAAAGAGTTCCGGTATGCCAAGAAATATGTAGTTGCAGCAAAAGAAGCAAGTCATTTATTACAACGGGCTCTATAACTACCGAAATTTATATTAAAAAATGTCTGCAAAGAAGACTATTTCCTTTCATAAGCCAACAAAATGTGTCCACATGTTTTTGGCCCAATTTGGCATCATGTCACTATGGTAAGAAAGTCCTGAGTGGTTTTTGTACCATAATAAGTAAATCCTCCAAACTGTCCGAAACTAAGGCCAGGAGCACAAAACATGTTCCAAAAAAGTGACACAAACCACTATAAAATCCCTAATGGAAATGTTTCCAAATAAACTCCACAAGTTCATAACTCGTGATTAGAAACATAAAAGTTACCTCTTTTTTAAGCTTTAATATAAATTCTATTAATTTAAAAAATTTAAAACTATCAATGGTTTCCTAATTACCACATTTTTGCGTATGATAAGATTGTTTCGATCTCACTGCTTAGGAAGAAGATAGATAGATAGAGAGATGGGTAGAACATATAAGACTGATATATGTATATAATTTGCAGTCAATTATCTTATCGTGGCAACTAGTTAAAATAATAATATTTCAATATTTTTTCTTTAGATAATATCAGATAAAAACGCTTGTTTACATTTAATTTTTAGGTCACGGTGGACCTTTCCATGGAAATGGCCACATTTTGTTCGGTTTAATTTGATGCCAACTTGACAAAGCTTTTAATTATGTTTTCTCTTTTTATTGTATTTTATAACATATCTCAAAATTAAAATTTTAGTATGTTTTAATTTACTTTAAAATTATATTCAAATAATTTTTGCAAATTCTTTACAAAATACACTTAGATTCTGTAGATATTAAAAAAAATATAAAGCTTCTTTCCGTTTGATTGAAAAGTATTTTAATGAGTCAAATCAATCAACATGATGATGATGATTTTAACAATCGCTTTTAATTTGTTGAACAACACAAAAATAAAAAACTGTCAGTTTGAAGTTTCACTAAACATGCACCGTCTATAACAAATCTGCTAGAACTGCTAATATATTATATATAAATATAAATTTATATTTAATTTTTTAAATGACAGATGACATTTTGTCATTGTCATGAAATCTCTTTATATTAAAATGTAAATTATGTATTTGTACTTTTTTAAATAAAGAAAACTACTGCTACTACTACATTAAATATATTTTGAATATAGTTTGAAAGACTAGCACTAAGAATAAGTATTGGACTCTTATTCAGTAAAAATGTACACGGTGTTTTTAGAAGCATATTCCTGTCGGCAATTTTCATTCCACATTTTAATCATACTACGAGCATTTTCTATTAAAAAATTTATGTACATACACATTTGGCAAGGCCGGGATTTAGGGGTTGAATTTTTGCCTCGATTCTGAGATAAGTGTGAAGAATATGGAAAATTTATCTTTTTAATAAAAGAAAAAAAAAAACGAAATACAAATGGAAATCATCGTAAAAACATAAAGTGAAGACCTGATTTTTCTATAATATAACATATTTCAATATTCGCCTAGCAGCTGGCTTTAACCCATTTCGTTCCGATGTTCGATTTTTAAAAAAAACGATTAATGTATGAAAAGGTAGAATTTCACGTAAATTTTTATACGAATGCTAAGTCTCATCTATCACCAACTAAAAAAAAATATCACCCCATGACCACCCCCCTCTTCCCAGGCACATTTCTGCAACCCTTATTTTTAAACACTTTTTGCATTAACATCAAAATATTATCTGATAATGCAGTTGCATTGTTTGTTTACCAAATAAAATTTCGACTTGGTTTCTTTTTTGATAGCTTATTTCAGTTTTTTTCCATGCTTAAATGAGCTTTACAACGAAAGGAATCGTTATCTTGCTTTACTTTTTTCATCTATCTTTATATTTAACTTTGTTTTAAATAAAACTGAAGACTCATGCATGTAAACCAAGGGAAATAGCATTTTATTTCCTGATCGCGTTGTTGATTCCTAATATCAACAAATAATTTTTTAATTTCAAAAGACGTTTTAGCAGTTAAAAAAAAAAATATAATAAATTCATATATTTTGGGCAAGACCTTCTGGAATCTTATTTTCTTTAAAAAACAACATAGAAAATTGTCTTCATACCCGATATCACGCGTTTCGAGAGAGGGTCTTGGCTCAAACTTTTCTGCGGCTATAACTGGATATAGAAAATAAGCCTTAAATAAATTTAAGTAGTTTTATTATAAATTAGTGATATGCAGATAAGAAAAATTTCATATCTGACGTTATATTTATATGGGGCTTAAGTCCAAAAGTCTCTTACTTTTTTTTTAAACATGCATAAAGCAAATTTAAGAAAAACCTACGCAATATATTTTTTTTTAATGGATTTAAGCGTGATATGTTAACTATGACGAAAATGGTCACACAATTGTGCCTTTTTTTTGTATAGTTTGTACATAAAAGGTACCATGATAACCCAATAATATATTTGAGTTAGATCGTTAACATTTTGATAGAACACAATAGAGCATGTTCTGATGTTGATATTTATATTCCAACAAATAGTATTTAAATCTATTTTTTTTTTTAAATAAATTGTGCTCCAGTAAGCCCAATAGTGAAACTTTTAGTAGAAACTAGTAGATCCCAGCCCTCGCAATTCGAGTGCAAATTTTAGGGAATTATATTTTTTCATTTATAAAGATCTTAAAGGTATGCTAATCAATTTTATCCAATTTACAATTCAACACTTTTTATTGCCGTAATTGGTTTATGTCCAAAATTATTTTTTAATTCAACAAATTTACAAATCTTATCCATAAACACACACACTGCATTGTATAATTTCATATATGCGCTAGTAGCATTTTTAATTGCATTTTACTCCCAAAAAAAAATGTAAAAGTGTAAAAATATGTAAATCTGGAGGACAGCTAAGAATAAATACCCTTCAAATGAGGAATATTTGGTCAAAATAGGATTAAAACTGACAAACTTACATCGGTCAAAAGAGATAGCCTTGCAAGCAATATCAAAATAAAAGCTCTATTACTGCACAGTTTATATAATTAGCTGCGATGCATTAAAACCTTTTAAAGTCTCAGAATTGAATAATTATTGAGGTTTTAATACATTCATCATGTAGAACTATTTTTGTATTCCCAAAATCGGATAAAAACAAAAAAAAAAAAAAACAAGTACGAAATTATAGTCGGTCTGGACCGACTATACGATTCCTTATGCCATGGTTTAGAGATCCTATCTCTTCGTCCAACTAATTCGATATCGAAAATAAGCACAAACCAAATTTGAGTGGCATTGTTAATAATTTTTTTTGGCTGCAGATATGAAAAAGTTTATATCGGATGCTATATTTTATGGGGACTAGGTCGAAATGTGGACCGATCCTGACCATATTTGATAAAGTCACATTTATTTTGAAAAAATAAACACAAACCAAATTTGAGAAAAATATGTGCAATATTTTTGTTTTTCGATAGATTTACGTGAAGATCGGGAAACAGCTCTATATTGGGCCTATGAGTAAGAATTGTCCTATAGGAATTATTTTTGGATTACTGATTAACGGATATAATAAACACATACAAACCTAATTTGACTGAGATCTATATGATAACTTGGATCTTATGGCAATCTACGTCGATTTCATTTGTATGGGGACTAGGTCTGAACAAGGACCGAATTTCACCAATTTCAATAGCTTTCATCCCATCATCGATAAAAGCTTATATACCAAATTTCATCAAAATATTTGCGACCTGTAGTTTAATTACAATGTTTACATGGACACACAGACACGCGGACGGACGGACGGACGGACGGACGGACATCGGTAAATCGACTCGGAAAGTGATTCTGAGTCGATCGGTATAATTAAAGATGGGTCTAGGTTAAATATTTTTGGTAGTTACAAACAGCAGCACAAAGTCATTATACCAAAACCACATGGTGGTATAGCTCTTAAAGGAAAAATCCTACGCTTTGTTATGAAAAAAAAAATCCCTTTTTGAAAAAAAGGCAAAAAATGCTTTAATTTAGCAAAAAAAACTCTACAAATTTTTTTTTTTTTTTTGTATTTTTTTCCGAAATACTGAAGAAATAGCTATCTAAACTCTTTGCGAGAAAATTTTCTAAGAACAATAGGTAATAAGTTACATGGATGAGAAAAAACTCCTGTTTGTCCAAAATGTCAAATTTTGATCCCCACTAACTCAGAGAGATCTGGACCGATTTTGTTGAAAAATTGTGTCTAAACTACTATCCAATAGGATGAAATCCCCCATATATAAAAATTTACAACAAACACAAAACCAAAGCTACAGTTATTTATGTAAAAAATAAAAACACAAATCACTGACTTGGTTTGAGCGGAGTAAATTAGTTGCTAATTTTCACCGTTGACGACCAATGGGATATATATGGCCCATGGGTTTTTTCCTTGAAAGAATTAAAAAAAAATATTTTTGATGACACTTTTGTTTAGAAATGTTGGGTCGTTAAGTACGAATTCACAAAATAAATAAAAATTTTCCAGCAGTTTGGGTTTGGTCGTGAAAGTGTTAAGATCGGGAAGTAGTTTTATAATGGACCATACAAATGACCCCTATGAAATCGACATAAATTGCCATAAGATACAAATTGTCGTATAGATCTTAGTCAAATTGGGTTTGTATGTGTTTATTACATCCATTAATGAATAGTCCAAAAACGGTCCCTATGGGATAACTCTTGCTCATAGCCCCCATATAGAGCTGCTTTCCGATCTTCACTTAAATCTATTAAAAAACAAAAATATTGCACAGATTTTTCTCAAATTTGGTTTGTATATTTTTTTTCAAAGTATAAGTGACTTTACCAAATATGGTCATGATCGGTCCATTTTTCGACCTAGTCCCCACATAAATATAGTATCCGATATGAACTTTTTCATATCTGCAGCCAAAAAAATTAATAAAAATGCCACTCAAATTTGGTTTATGCTTATTTTCTATATCCAATTAGTTGGGCCTAGGGTATCGTATAGTCAGTCTAGACCGACTATAATTTTCTTACTTGTTTATTATACCGATCGTCTCAAAATCACTTCCTGAGTCGATTTAGCGATGTGTGTCCATGTAAACCTTGTAATCAAACTACAGGTCGCAAATATGAATGATGAACGCTATTGAAATTGGTGAAAATGGGTTCATATTCTGAAAATGGTTCATATATGACCCCTATGAGATCGACTTAAATTGCCATAATATCAAAAGTATCGTATAGATCTCGGCCAAACTGGGTATGTATATCTTTTTGCAAAAAAAAAAAAATAAGTAGTGTTAACAAATATGGTCGGGATCGGTCCCTTTTTTTGGCCTAGTCCCCATATAAAAATACCATCCGATATGAAATTTTTCATATCCGAAGGCAAAAAAAAAAAAAATCAAAATTAATAACAATACCGCTCAAATTTGGTTTAAGCTTATTTTCGCTATCTAATTAGTTGGACATAAGAGAGTATCTTAACTGATGGCATATAGTATCTTAACTGACGGTCTAGACCGACTATAATTTTTATACCCTATACCACTATGTGGTTTGGGTATAATGGCTTTGTGCTGCTGTTTGTAACTACCAAAAATATTTGACCTAGACCCATCTTTAATTATACCGATCGGATCAGAATCACTATCTGATTCGATTTAACGATGTCCGTCCGTCCGTCCGTCCGTCTGTGTGTCCATGTAAACCTTGTAATCAAACTGCAGGTCGCAAATATGAATATATTTTGATGAAATTTGATATATAAGCTTCTATCGGCCATAGGATGAACGCTGTTAAAATTGGTGAGAATCGGTCCATGTTCAGACCTAGCCCCCATACAAATGACACCTATGAAATCGACTTAAATTGCCATAAGATCCAAATTACCATATAAATCTTAGTCAAATTGGGTTTGTATGTGTTTATAACATCCATTAATCAGTAGTCCAAAAATGATCCCTATGGGACAACTCTTAGTCATAGGTCCCATATAGAGCTGCTTCCTGATCTTCACTTAAATCTATCAAAAAACAAAAATATTGCACTGATTCTTCTCAAATTCTGTTTGTATATATTTTTACAAAATACAAGAGACTTTACCAACCATGGTCAAGATCGGTCCATTTTTGGATCTAGTCTCCATATGAATACAGCATCCGATATGAACTTTTTCATATCTGCAGCCAAAAAAATTAATAAAAATCCCACTCAAATTTGATTTATGCTTATTTTCTATATCCAATTAGTTGGGCCTAAGAGATAGGGTCTCTAAATGCATGGTATAGGGTATCCTATAGTCGGTCTAGACCGACTATAATTTTCTTACTTGTTTTTGCTGGGTTTCTATGAATTTGGTTACTAATAGCTACCTCATCTGCCGTATTCTGCGGATATAGTCTCCAATGACTATTTTCGATATCCAAACTCAAAGAAAAATATAGCTCCAACGATATAATCATTAATGAACGCAATACTTAATTTGAAAACCTTGAGAAATCCATGTACAAATTGTGTTGAGCTAGAAGAAGACTATAATGTTTCGTGTTCAATATTTTTTACATTGCTTTAGTCTGATCACATTTGGGACAGATACAAAATGCAAAGGAATGTTTCTAAATCTGAAAACATTTTTATTTTATAAAATTATTTTTCATGGATCTTTTTTCTTTATTCGTAAATATATACATATAGATATATATATATATATATATATATGGAGCAAAAACAAAGCAAATGTAGGGAATCAAAAAATTAACGATTTTTTAATACCATATTTGATATTATTACCTCAATAAGTTGCCCAAAGGCAATCAATATTATCAACAACATTATGTGCGTGCAGCTAGTTTATGAATATCATCATCATGTGTTTTTATTTAATGGCAGTGATCTGCTAGAGTGAATATATGTAGTACGGGCATGTACTTAAAAATAACCTTGAAATAACAAATCAGCAACAGTGTTGCAAAATGATAGGAAGAAGACTTAACATGTATTCTTCTCTTGCGTTAACATACATTGTAAGTATTTATATGTATAATCAAAATGAAGCAAATATTGCGTCAATTGCTATGGGATAAAAGAAGAAAACAGGAATTCCTCTTAATGCTAAAAATTTTTTCTACCTGTAGAAGACACTTAATTTTCAGAAAATAATTTTATTTGTTTTGAATGCATCAATTTAATATTACTTTTTTTTTGTCTCTGTGAGATATATAAAATACAATTATGAATAATTTTTTTTTTTTTGTAAATAAATCATATGACCTGCTGTAAGTTGAACGTATTACGTTAATTACATTTAATTAATATAATAATTGCTATAGTCATTTTATATAGACTTCAGTTGTGTTGGTTTGATTGCATGAATGTTTTTAGTAAATGTTAATAAACTCATAATGATCATTTTGTACCAATTAAACACATACCCTTAGCTGTCATCTTTGATCAATGCCAATTATTTTCAATGGGTTCGTCTCATCATATTCATGAGAAATTTATTTTTAGTTTATTGAAAAATAACTCGCTTTTGCTGTTAAATTGACATTTTGATATAAAGAGTTCAGTTTTTAGTGATGACATTTAAAAATTATTGAAAAAAAAAAAAAATAGGAAAACCAATTGAAAAAGTATCATATATTGAGAGATTCGCAAATAAAGTTTTTAACCCACTATAGGGAAGGAAACACAAGCATTAGTAGTGAAATTAAAGTGCAGTAGATTTGAGTATGATGATGAGGTAGTTTAAGTGAAATTTTAGGAACATATACAAATCTTTTATATATCATCATCTACATAAAACTATTATTGTCCAAGTACGTTGTAGTGTCATGGTCAATATTTATCATTTTATGTACTCGATTAGAAACAACAAATATTCACCGTTATAAATAAGGTGATTGATCTCTTAATAAATTGTATGCTTTTTATTTGCTTCTTTTCTCCAATGGACGTATTCAATTTATTCATAACAAATTTAAAGTAATATAATGATTGAATATAATTGAGTTCATAATATTATTGGTCTGACAGACACAGTCGGATGGTGGATACATTTCACAGCTTTGATTTAATTCAATTTAATTTCTTTTTTTTTTTAATTTATTTGCTATTTGATTTGGTTTTATTTTTTCAAAGACACCATGACAAATTGATGACATATTATGTATATGTACGCACTTAAGGAGTGAGATCGAAAAATCTTAACTTATGTACATAAAATATAATAATAAGGAAATCATTGAACATAGAGCTGTGAGTTTTTTGCAAAGACTACTTAATAAAAATTTCAGTATTTATAGAGCCCGTTGTAACAAATGACTTGCTTCATTTGCCGCAACTGTATATTGCTTGCCATAGCAGGAATCTTTTTTGTAAATATGATCCGATTTGGGTCCTAAACTTATCTTCGAAATTTCCTCGAGCATAAGCAACATACAAGTTTTGAGTAGGCAGCTGCCAAAAATCTGAAACTACGATTCGTCATCCATTATACAGCAGTAGTATTTCTTTTATGAAACATGATTTCAGTTTCCGTGTTCTGTTCTTGGCCTCTCAAATTTTTGGTACTTTCCTGTCTTGAACTTTTTGTACTATGTATATTTTCAAAACTTTGACTTTTTGCACCAAGTAATCCAAGCTCTTTTTAATACGTTTCCCATTTTTTTGTCTTGAAGACATTAAGACATTTATTTCTTACCAAACCTTGTTTCCTATTAATCGTTAAATTCTCCTGATAGTTTCTAATAACATTGGAAGCAGTTTGACACTTACTTTTAGTTCGTCACTCATTTTCATCAAACTAACATCAAATGAAAAAGGTTGTAATTAATCATAACCAGCAGTGCCCAGCCCTCGAAATTCGGGTGTAAATTCTAGGAAGTTTTACTTTTTCATTCATAAGTAATTTTATAAGAGCCTAAAGGTATGCTAATCAATTGTAGCCAATTCACAATTCAACGCAAATTTAACAAATACCCACAAAGCTTTGTATAGTTATGTGTTAGTAGAAACTTTAAATAAATTTTACTCAAAAAGAATGTACCATGTGGTGCACGTCTGTCAATATGTCGAACATCTGCAAAGACACACATTTCAAATGGTATATTTTTTGTCAAAATCGGTTGGTAATTGAAGGTGTACAATATGTCACAAAAAATCGCCTTGCCTATTAATATTATGGATAACTGACATATTTTTCAAAGACAACTTGATAAAAAGAGGAAAAGCGTGCGTTAAGATTTTTTTGATCTTACTTCTTATATAAACTATATATTGAACAATAAATTAAAATGCCGAACTAAAAGTGAAAAAGACCGAAGGGATCTAAAAATCTATTTTCAATATTATATATTTATATGTGAAATAATCGTGGGTGGGATTTCCCTTGAAAAAGTATACCGGAAACTGTTGGCACAGGAATTTCATACACTTTCAGTGGCCAGTGAGGATAAATAATTTTTGAGTTTTTTTTTCTGAAAACTGAAGTTTGTTTTAAGACGTACATGGTTTTCTCCATTGAGATCAAAAGGTGGTTGGAAAATATTTTTAGTCATATTCAGCGCATAAACCATCTTCAAATGATAGATGAGACATAACTAATGGATCCATATTTTTAAGTGGCCCAGTATCAAATTTAGGGGAAAGGAGGACTTGTAAGTCGGACTTTTTTCGTTTTCTCAAAGTACTCCATACAATATAAAAGAGGGTACTTGGAAAACCTCGTGTAGAACTAAAACAAATAAGAATATTGATGAAAGATAAAATATATGAATTCGACACCAAACCTAGTATACGTTCACATAGAAAACATGTGTCCTCTGTTCGAATAACACTAAATTTAATTTCGGTTACAAAAGTGAAAAGAGTGGGAAAACTATTGAAAACCCACTTCTTCCAAAATATAAGATTGGGCCGCTAAACAAATATTATTCTTTAGTTTCGCTGCATCTATCATATATCAGAATTAAAGTGACAGCACCAGGAACCTTCCATGTCAGTAGTGAAAGAAAAGTCTTTATTTTGTATGTCTGTGTAGTTAATGGTTAATGCTTTTCCTTTACACTACAATAGTAAAAGTAAAATACATCACCAAAATAACATGGATATTAACATTAGGTCCAACTAATTAGATATAGAAAATAAGCATAAACCAGATTTGAGTAACATAGTAATTATTTTTTTTCCTCCGGATATGAAAAAGTTCATATCAGATATTATATTTATATGTGGACTAGCTCGAAAAATGGACCTAGCCTGACCATATTTAGTAAGGTCACTTATTTTTTTTTTTCACAAACATATACAAACCAAATTTGAGAAAAATCTGTACAATATTTTTGCTTTTTAATAGATTTAAGTGAATATTGGGAATAAGCTTGATATGGGGGCTATGACTAAGAATGGTTCTATGGGGTTTATTTTTGGACTACTGATAACGCATGTGATAAACCTACACAAACCCAATTTAACCGAGATCTATATAATAATATTTATATTGTGGCAATTTAAGTCGATCTCATAGTCATTTGTATGTGGACTAGGTCTGAACACATACCGATTTCCACAAAATTCAACATTGTTCATCCTATGGCCGACAGGAGCTTATACACTAAATTTATCAAAATACATATATATTTGCTACCCCTAGTTCGACTCCAAGGTTTGCATGGACACACAGACGGACGGTCGGATGGACTGACGAACATCGCCAAATCGACTCATAAAGTGATTCCTAATCGATCGGTATATGTCAAATATTTTTGGTAGTCACAAACATCAGCACAAAGTCATTACCACATAGTGGTATAAGTCATTCAAATCAGTTTGTGTAAACAAACAGAGGTTATGGAATCACGCCAATTTTGCCATATAGACAGGATTAACATATGAGTTGCGAATGAGATGTTGCATGCAGCGCTCCTAGACTTTTTTTTTTTTTTGAAAAATTGATAGTGTTTAAAGAAAAAAATTTCAAGATCGTCAAAAATTTCGTGAAGAATGTTGAAAAATTGCATATATAAGAGTTTTAAAATTTTAGCAATTAGAAACTTTTAAATATTTTTTTTACATTTTGTAATTAAAATATTATCAAAGCATAATCGAAATAGAACATTTTGAACAAATATCAAAAGCAAAAGATTAAAACAAGTAAAAGTTTTAAATTCGGCTATGCCGAATCTTTGATATTCTCCATTTGGGTTTTACAGTTACATTAATATGTGGACTTTTTGCGCTATTTATAACAAAGTAGCAGATTCCAGCCCTCGAAATTCGAGCGCAAATTCTAAGAAATTTTATTTTTTCATTAAATAAAGACCATAAAAATATGCTAATCAATTATAGCCAATTCACTAATCAACACAAAAAAAACTCATTTTTATTACAAACACAAGAACAAATTTAATAAACACACACATAGCATTGTATAATTGTATGTATGTATTAGTAGCAACTTTAAATGCAATTTAGTCAAAATATAGGAAAAAAAAAATTTTTAAATCTGTAAATCTGCAAGTCGGCTAAAAAGAAATACCTTTCAAATAATAAACGTTTGGTCAAAATCGGGATACAACGGTAGAACAAAACATCAGTCACAAGAAATCGCCTATCCTATTAATATTATAGATGTAAGCAAAATAGTTAAAGAAGTAAGCAAATGATAAAATTTATACTAAATTATTACAACAAACACACAGAATTTTGTGACGACGAGTTTCCTCCGGTTGCTGGGGTAAGCTCGCGGGATAGTGATCGTCACAGAAATTTCTTTCTTTCAGTGACCGAGAGTAAAAGACGGGTTTTTAAATGTTATAAAAGTAAGTTTATTGTAGGCTTAATCTATAGAAAGAAAATAGGCTTTTATTGGAACGACCGGTTCAGCGACCGGGGATGGCACGCTGATCCTGCTGCTGAATAGTGACCGGGGACGGCACGCTAGTCCTGTTGCTGATGTTAGCGACCGGGGACGGCACGCTGAGCCTGCTGTTGACCAGTGACCGGGGACGACGTGCTAGTCTTGTTGTTGACGCTTAGGGACCTTCAAGGGTATTCACGAGAACCTTCAGGGATATCTGCCAAGATCTTAAAGGATATCTACAGGTCCTTCAAGGATATTCGCACGTCCTTCAAGGATGTTCGCAGGGATATCTGCCAGGATCTTCAAGGATATCTACCAGGATCTTCCTAGAATACTTGTGGTGTTCGCGAGTATTACTGCTCACTTTCACGGCTGAAGCCAACTGATCCCCGTTTTCCTGTTGTTACTATTTATATAGTCAGCAGGCACAGAGTAAGAAAGAGAGTAAGAACTTTCTCCCATCTGTAACTTCTATATTCCCGTATACTCTCTCATAACGGGATGTCAGTTAAATTTCCAAAATTTCATAAATCATAGTTCCAATTATTTTTATTTTTTTTTTTTAAACAAAAAATATAATTCAGTAAAAAATATCAGAAAATAAGTCCAATGGCAAAAGAAATAATAAAATAAGAAAAATTCATTGTTGGGAGTGTTGACAGAAACTAAGGGACGACTTCTGTCATTACACATGGTCCCCCCCTGGGGTCCAATCAGATGTTGGCGTTTCACTTCCGAGGGCCATCACGTCGTGGCACAAACCCCTTCTCCTGCTGACCGCTTACTTTGTTCAGCCGTTTCACTACTACGACACGCAGGCGAGTTAATTCGATCCGATATCGGTATCCTTTTATCACGAGTATTCAGTTACTCTGTTTTCCCGGGGAATAGTGGGCTATCATCTGGTGGATGTGTGGTTCTAGGAGATCCCGGACTCCTTTTGACTAGTGGGCGTCTGTTGTTATATGGTGATACGGGCTTCTTAGTGAAGGTGTCCATGGTTGCGAATAACGTGTAACGCCCCGGGGGTGTGCCAGGAGGAGTATACGACTGTTGCGGTGGGGTGGCGTTCCAGGTGTTCGTAAGTCTCGGATTAACCCGTACCTCTTGGTCGCTCTGCCTCTGGGGAAACAATCGTGGTTGGCTCCGACCTGGCTGGTGACGAGGATGAGGTATCCCAGGATAATGACGAGATGGATGAGGATGATGTACTCGAGGAGGATGAAGCGGTGGAAGATGATGGTGATGAAGGGCGCAGTGTGGTGTCTGATGTCCCCGAAATGTTTGGGACGACGAGATCTCGTGACTTTGTACAGGGGGATCGCTGGTTATCTCCATCTCTTGGTTGAGGTTCTCATCACTTTCACACCTAGGTTGCTCCGTTATGTGCCATGGTGAGACCTGGGAGGATGGCTGAGGTGTCGGTGCCTAATCGTCACTAGAGATACAGGTGATGTCCCCTTCTTCTGCCAACATGGCTTTCTCGGGGTTGGCCGTGTTTCTCCCTCCGACTGCGCGATAGATTTCGTCCGTTTCGCATTGATCCGTCGGGTCTTAGCTCTACTTCGGTATTCCACCATGGTCGTAACGCCCTCGGGACAAGACGACACCGGTGCTCAGCGTTTGTTGTCCTACGGATGGACCCTGCCTGAATTGTGAATTGTCTTTTATAAACTTGGGGTCATATGTGACCCCAAATCCAAAAGGGTCGGGGCCATATTATTTTTTCCGAAACCCTAGGCTATTAAGAAAGAATATAATATGGAAAGAGAACATTTACTGAATATTTCACAAAATCTAATTTTTCTCGACGTCCGCAAAAAATAAATCCTTGTAAAAAAAAAATTCTGGCAGAGAAATTTACTCCAAAATTCACACGGTTAATCTCCAACATATATTTAAAAAAACCTTAAAGTGCAAAATCCATGTTTTTAAATTTTGTTTAAGAAAATTTTTTAAAACTTAAAAAAGGAGTTTTAAAACTTTTATCAAAAAAAATTTTCCATCTTTTTTCTTATTGCGCAACAAATTAGCAGCGCGGTAATAAAACAATACTTCTAACAATAATATCGACCAACGGAAGACTGCACTAGAAGTACCAGTTATACAATAGGAATTCCTATTGGTGTTCACATTGCCAGAAATAACTTAAACTAGGCAAATTTATTAGCTAGAAGAGCAGCCACGAAAACACTTATGAGTAAGGTTAATAAGAAAAAACTGCTTGAGTTTGCGAGTATCTCTATGGGTCAAATTATTGTGTAGAGATGGCTACAAATTTAATTTTTTTGGCTATTAGTTTTATTTAAATAAAATATTTGGATTACAAAGATTTGAATTTTTCTCTCGTTAACCTAAAGACTAAGTTTCTTTAAAAGCAAAAAAAAAAAAAAAAATAAATAAGTAAACGTGACTTATTCTATTAGAGACATAATCACTTAAATAATTTAACAGTAACTGTAGAAAATAAAACCCAAAGTAATAAATTAATAGGACGCATAAACAAGCCAATACACGAGCCTGAGGATCATACGGACGATGCCAGTTGTATTTTTTCTTGCTATTCTAGTTCAGTTTAAATCAATTATGTGTTGTTTTAATATTTTTATATGTAACTGAATATTGTGATATTTTCAATAATCCTTTGCAAACGAAAATCTATCAACTGTTTTATTTTCGAAAGACCTCTAAAAATTTGGCTAGTTTACAAGAAACTAATAAAATCTTATGAAAATTCTTTGCAAACTTAACAAGATTTAGTATTTTTCTTTAAATACATACGAGAAAAGTTTTAGTTTACCAAAAAACCTTCAAAATGACAAGCAGCACGTCTGGCACTCCTAATTATATGTGACATATACATATCGTCTGATACCAGCTTAAGCAAATAAATGTACATATGTATTTATCGACATGTTTATCGACGTTAGGCTGCCTTAAGTTAATTTTTTTAATGTTTTTTTAACATGAATTTGTTCACACATACCTCTATTTTTTATTTCATTAACAGCATTACGATTGTTTTCATCGTGAACACTTGTTCCAGCCAATGAACTTTTATTTTTGGTATTACATTCTTCTCCCGTAGAGTTACCACTTTCTTCCTCTTCCTCATCATCATCTACTTCATCGTCATCTCCCGTTTCAACACCATCATCTTCATCGTCATCGTCTACATCAACGTCATCAACTGAAGCGACTACCACCTCAGCATTGTGATTAGTTTTAATGCCTGTGGTGTTTTTACTAGTAGATTTTGTGGTAACGACAACATCATTATGTGACCATAATTTCGAACTACCGTTGTTAGTAGCTGTAGAGTTTTTCTCTTTATTTGACGCCATAGCTGATGACGACGATGTTGAAGAAACGGTAGTTGATGCTAAAACACCAGTAGATTGGGTGGACGTTAAAATATCCTTATGATAGGAATTATGACGATTACGTGCTGTTCCAATAAAAGCACCAGCATCGGAATTTGTTGATTGTAAAATTGTTGTGGTTTGGGCACCCGGAAATGTGGCATTACGTTTATGACGTCCTTTGGATTTGGGAAAGGCAGCCAAGATATTAAGCCACCATTTAGATTCTTCGGGGCAGGTACCTTTAACGAAAGTAACACGATCTGGTGCCGTTATGGCAATTGAATTTGTATGACCAGTTACATCCTCAGCGGTAGTCACCTCCAAAACTTTAGTCATATCAATACAGGCTTGCGGTACAGTCTCGGGCTGAAAAAAGAAAACAATTTAAAATTTATATTAATTTTTAGATACCAACGTAATAGGAATATACTTAAGAAAATAGCTTTACTCAAACTTGTATTTTACTGCCGGGGCTGTACAACTATTTTGAATTATACGGGCCGGTTTTTATTCTCACAGAAGTTTTTAGCCAAAAAAAAAAAAAGAAATTATGAGACTTTTTGACAACAAGCTGGAAAATTTTTGCGGAAAATTTTTCTTTTTCTCATTCATCTTTATTTATTGTAATATCACATAGGTTTTTGAACTAACAATAACTTATTGAAATCTTAAAACTAAAACTTAAATATTCTATATACCATACATATGTGATCTAATTATGAAAAAAATTGTTTGTATATCAATCGATTTTTCATCCTATGGAGCTGTCTCGCTCCTTCTTAAGCGTTGGTGGATACGATTGTTGATTAAGTTGCATGCTAGAGGATTCGGGTGAGAATCTGTCTAGCTATTCCAAATAGTTTGCGCTATATATAAATACTACCTTGTGGTACACCAACATGAATTGTCTGTGGGGGGCTCACAAAGTTTTTCTCTCTTATAGAAAATTTTCTATTAATTACATAGCTCTCCATTAACTTATGTGTGTCCGGGGCCAACAACTGTTTAAGTTTATACATGAGTCTCTCGTGCCAAACTCGGTCGAAGGCTTGCGAAACGTCTATGAAAAGTGTAGAGCAGTACTTTTTCTCTTTAAAACATCTTCAGTGAACTTGCTCAGTGGTGCTGTGTTTTCGTCTGAAACCAAATTGATGCGTTGGAATGAAATTATTTTGATCCATAGATATGATAAATAAAAAATATTTAGAAAGATAATGTAGAATATAGAAATAGTGAAAAAAATTAATATATATTTTAAAGATAATTTCAAGGATATTTCTCCCTCTTTCTCTCTCTCTCTCTCTCTCTGGATAGAGTAGTTACTAGTTTATCTCTTTAGTTATTTTGCGTCCAAACAACGGTGTCCAAAGCATAAAAATATTTTTTTTATGAGTATACAAAATTAGTACAGTAATATACTAGTACTTAATTTTAAAACAAATAAAATATCGATTGTCGCAGGATCCTCCTCCACTGTGCCATTGGTTGTGTAATCCTGTTCTACAAAATAGCACCCATTCAAACAAGTTATGACAGTTACAGTAGGGTGCCAATTAGTATTCAATTTCCTACTTTTTCTCAATGACGCTGCTGCTGTGATATAATGTTTATGATTTTGTCCAATCGTTTCACTGTCATGCGAAGAGTATACATGTCAAATAAATACAAAATAAGTGTGGTACGATTGTTTATGTTTCCCTATTGTCTGTAAATCATAACTACGATCTTAGAGAAATACCCTTGTCTCTATGAGCATTTGTTTTAACTGGTAAGTTAAATATGAAAACCTGCTGCTCAGACGCAATATTCATGGTTACTTATTCTATTCCGATTACTCTATCATAATTTATATGTTGACTATACCTTGATAAGTTCGCAAAACATCTAAAAAAAAATATCTAGATTTAAACAAAAATGTTTCGTTTTCTTTTTCCTTGAAATGAAACCTGTTTTGAAAATAATCTTTTAAAGAAAAAATCATTATATTTCACATTAAAATGTCCACTTTCGTTTATTGGTAGATAGTTCGTTTAAAACGAGAAACAAGTCTTATAACAGAAACATTTATAAAAAAAAAAAAAGATATATATCGTTTATCATTGGCTTTGTAACACGATTCCGGTACAAAAAAAATTTAGAAAAAATCCGAAGTGTTTCAAAGTTAGGTGGATAACTAATGTGTCTAAGGAAAGACATTGTTCATATAAAGCTACTTTTCACTAAATATAATCAGGTGTTTAGATTCTACGCAGTTGTGATGATTGGATATTTTTTTGCATATTAAAGGTGAAATGGAAAACGATTTCTTTTAAATTAAGTCAGTTACGGATTTTAGAACTGATTTTTATGCAATGATTGTGTACTACAGCTGTACCATCTAAAGAAATTATAAAAATATGATTCTCGTAACTGAAGGTAACTTCGTGCACTTTTAGGTTAGAATATCTCAATATCCTGACATGAGATTCAGTAATAAACCTTCAGAGTTCATTCAAATCGTTAATTTGACTAACAATTTCGTATTCGCATGTGCATCATTTCTGATACGGTAAAATATTTACAACTGTACGACTTTTTATATTTACTAGCAGATTCCAGCGCTCGAATTTCGAGTGCAATTTCTAGGCAGCTTTACTTTTTAACTTAGCTAATTCACACACCAAAACTTTTATGGTTTATTATTATTGTGGAAGAAGATAACAAAGTCATTAATAAACATATTAATAAATTTAATAAAACACACATAGCATATATATAATTTTATATATATGTTAGTAGCAACTTTAAATACAATATGTTCAAAATAAAGACAAAAATTTTAAAATCTGTCAATCTGTAAAACGGCGAAAAAAATACTATTCAAATAATATACATACGTTTGGGAAAATTCGGGATAAAGCGGTAGAACAATACATCAGTCACAAGAAATCGCCTAGCCTATTAATATTATAGATATCAACACTTCTAATTTAATATTTCTTATATCGTATAAGTATTGAGAATTTCTTAAACAGTATTTGGCCCTAAGTACTTGGTTTGTATATTTTTTAATAAACAAACATTAAAAAATAAAATTTTAAATAATTCAGTAATATGAAAATCTAAAAAAAAAAACCAGAAAATTTATTGACTTGTTATGTTTAGGTGTTTAAAGCTGATAATAGAAGAGAAGGGGTTGTTGCTTTGTATATATCAGTTCCAACATATCCATTTCCAAGTTACTAAATTTGGTAATGGTTTAATAAGGACATTATTATTACCAAGAACTGATACTTTGGAAGTAATGCAAAAAGGGCATCGTGAAAAATTACTTTAATTTTTATAAGCTGGAATGTTAATATTTCGTATATGAGTGGGTATTACAATATATATTTAAATTTTTCCATTTTGGGTATGATAGATATCTGGTCTGCCTAAATTGCTATTATATGTTTTCGCAAGAATTCGGAAGAGATCTACCCTTATACAGATGAAACGATTTTTTTTTTTTTTGCAAAGAAACGCTTACATACTCATGAGAATAGGCTATGATTTCACTTATTCTCTCTCAATATTGTTTTCTTTCTTTAATTGAAAAAATTAATATTTTTTTTTATGTAATATTACACAATTAATATAAAATTCAAATGATTAGTTTTCAAATGATTCGTTGTTCATCTATGAGAGCTGCCTGTTAAGTACTTGAAATTGGTCAGAAAAGAAAACATTTAAGGTCAAATCTATTTTGTTTTTAAAAACAATCTTCTTTTAGCTCAATAGACTTCACTGAAACTTAAAAAGCTTGGATCTATTTCAGAGATTAGAGGAAAAGGTGACAAGGGGCTATATCTGGCGATTGCGGTAGTTAGAAGAGCTATGCATACCCTGAAATTTTGGAAATGAAAGAATACATTCGGACATAATAATGATTAAATCGTTTTATTTTTTTTTTTATGTGTAAACATCTATACGCGCAGGGGGGTAAATTTCTATTTCACAATACAATCGCAAAAACAGCGCAACACATCGGTGTGAGCTGAAGTGTAAATCGGTGTGACTATCTGATTGTATTTGTGAAAAAATTATGATATGTTCTTTTCTAAACATTTTCCAATTGTCTTTCAAAAAACATCAATTGTATTTCAGAAAACATCAATTGTATTTCAGAAACCGTCAATATAATTTCAGAAAACATCATTTGAATTTCAGAAAACATAAACAGAATTTCAGAAAACACCAATATAATTTCAGAAAACATCATTCGAGTTTCAGAAAACATCAATTGAATTTCAGAAAACATCAATAGAATTTCAGAAAACATCAATTGTATTTCAGAAACCATCAATATAATTTCAGAAAACATCAACATAATTTCAGAAAACATCATTCGAGTTTCAGAAAACATCAATTGAATTTCAGAAAACATCAATAGAATTTCAGAATACATCACTTGAATTTCAGAAAACATAAATAGAATTTCAGAAAACATCATTTAAATTTCAGAAAACATAAATAGGATTTCAGAAAACATCAATATAATTTCAGAAAACATCATTCGAGTTTCAGAAAACATCAATTGAATTTCAGAAAACATCAATAGAATTTCAGAAAACATAAATTGTATTTCAGAAAACATCAACTGTATTTCAGAAAACATAATTTGAATTTCAGAAAACATAAATAGAATTTCAGAAAACATCAATAGAATTTCAGAAAACATCAATTGTATTTCAGAAAACATCAATTGTATTTCAGAAAATATCAATTGAATTTCAGAAAACATAAATAGAATTTCAGAAAACATCAATATAATTTCAGAAAACATCATTCGAGTTTCAGAAAATATGATTTGAATTTCAGAAAATATCAATATAATTTCAGAAAACATCATTCGAGTTTCAGAAAACATCAATTGAATTTCAGAAAACATCAATAGAATTTCAGAAAGTATCAATTGTATTTCAGAAAACATCAATTGCGTTTCAGAAAACATCATTTGAATTTCAGAAAACATAAATAGAATTTCAGAAAACATCATTTGAATTTCAGAAAACATAAATAGAATTTCAGAAAACATCAATATAATTTCAGAAAACATCATTCGAGTTTCAGAAAACATCAATTGGATTTCAGAAAACATCAATAGAATTTCAGAAACCATCAATTGTATTTCAGAAACCATCAATATAATTTCAGAAAACATCAATATAATTTCAGAAAACATCATTCGAGTTTCAGAAAACATCAATTGGATTTCATAAAACATCAATAGAATTTCAGAAAACATCAATTGTATTACAGAAACCATCAATATAATTTCAGAAAATATCAATATAATTTCAGAAAACATCATTCGAGTTTCAGAAAACATCAATTGAATTTCAGAAAACATCAATAGAATTTCAGAAAACATCACTTGAATTTCAGAAAACATAAATAGAATTTCAGAAAACATCAATATAATTTCAGAAAACATCATTCGAGTTTCAGAAAACATCAATAGAATTTCAGAAAACATCAATTGAATTTCAGAAAACATAAATAGAATTTCAGAAAACATCAATATAATTTCCGAAAACATCATTCGAGTTTCAGAAAACATCATTTGAATTTCAGAAAACATCAATAGAATTTCAGAAAACATCAATTGTATTTCAGAAAACATCAATTGCATTTCAGAAAACATCATTTGAATTTCAGAAAACATAAATAGAATTTCAGAAAACATCAATTGAATTTCAAAAAGCATTATTTGAATTGCTGAGAACAATAATTGTATTTCAGAAAACATCAATAGAATATCAAAAAGCATCATTTGAATTGCTGAAAACATTAACTGTATTTCAGAAAACATTAATTGAATTTCAGAAAACATCAATTGCATTTCAGAAAATATCAATTGAATTTCAGAAAACAGCATGATCGACTTATTTTTTATGCACTGGAAAATATGATGTTGATGTTTTCTTTAATTATTAGATGTTTACACATCTCCCTTGTGATCGGACTCACATGATTTTTTTTTTTTTGGTTGACAAATAACGATATTTTCTTGCAATATATTTTTGAAATCATACAATATCCAACTCATAATTATACTCATCATTAATAGCTTTTCCTTAGTCAAACACCGTGTTGAAATTTAAATTGCTTGGCATTGATTCTTCACGAAAAGTCCACTACTTTTAAAAACCCCTCTGACATCACCAAGCAGTCTTTTAAACTTGACAGCTTAGTTCAGTGTAGTCAAATTGTGTACAGCTTTCTCATCAAAAATTTTTGATATAAATAAATTTTCTTCGATATTTTCTGCTAAAATTATTAAATTTAGACTACTTAAATTCAGCGATCACTTCTGCTTTTGTTTATGCATTTGCTCACTTTATATAGCTGCCAATCACGCAATGGTGTAAAGGAAGTGTTCAGCAAAAGGATTCGAATTTTAACACTAGTAACGCCATGTCTTGCATAAGTCAATATAATACAGCCAATTCCATAAAAGTGCGCTTATTTGTGTACTTGTGGTTTTTGACAACCCTCGCTTTGTTTCTCAACTTAGTCAATTATTGTGAATGAAGATAACAAACTCATTAACAAACATATTAACAAATTTAATAAACACACACATAGCATATGTATACTTTTATATATATGTTCGTAGCAACCTTAAATGGAATTTACTCAAAATAAAGAAAAAAATTAAAAAATCTGTAAATCTGGTGAACAGTGAACAGGAAATACCTCTCAAATAATAAATGTTTGGTCCAAATCGGGATAAAACGGTAGAACAAAACATCGGTAACAAGAAATCACCTAGACTATTAATATTATAGAATAAAATAAATATTTCTTCTAAAATCCAATAAAACTATTATAGCCTCCGTGGTAAAAATTGTAAAATAAATTGGCATTTTGATAACCTTAAATATAAATATAACTAAGATATATTATTTTTTTTTGCCTTCGCATATGAAAAAGTTCATATCGGAAGTTATATTTATAAGCGTACTAAGTCGATAAATGGACCGATCCAGACCATATTTGGCAAGGTACTGGATGTAGTAAACATATAGAAACCCAACTCGACCAAGATCAATATTATAATATGGCAATTTAAGTCGATTTCATAGGGGTCTTCTACATGGGAACTAGTTCTGAACATGCATCGATTTTCATTTATTTCAATAGCGTTCATTCTTTGGTCGATAGAAGCTTATATGCAAAAACCATTAAAAGATATTCATATTTGCGACCTGTGGTAGATGGACAAATGGGCGGACCGGTGGACGGACAGACGCACGGACAGACATCGCTAAATCGACTCAGAAAGTGATTCTGAAAGTGAAAGAAAGTAATTCTGAGTCGATTGGTATAATGAAAGATAGGTCTAGGTCAAATATTTTTGGTATTTACAAACATCAGCACATAGTCATTATACCCTGTATAGGGTATAAAAAATAAAATAAAATATATACGTTTTCAAAGACGTAAATTTAATTACTTGAAATCTGTTACAAAATTTTCATATATTACAAATCTCAAGTTCTGGAGGAAGGCAATGCGATACTTAAAAAATCATGTGTGTCCGATCACAGGGAAGATGTGTAAACATCAGTAATTAAAGATTTTTTTATGTAATTTTTTAAAATCAAACAGAAAGCGTCATCTATGTATCACCTATAGCAAAAACTGTTTCAGCTAATTCAACAACCCTTTGCTGTAAAACGTTAAAAATATCCCAATATAAACGTATATAAGTGATACATAGATGACGCTTTTAAAAAAGTGGCATAAAAAACAATGTTATATCATAATTTTTTCACCAATACAATCATAAGTCACACAGCGTTATCTGTCCATCTCACCTACTACATGTTACACTGTTTATGTGATTGTATTGTGAAATGGAAATTTACCCCCCCGGCGTGTATAGATGTTTACACATCAAAAATTAGTTAGTTTAACTTGTTTATTTTTTAACATTTCTCTAAAGGAAGAGGAGGCAGATTTCTTTCAAATGAAACAGATTTAAAACGTAACTTCCATATATTAAATATTTCTCAAGTTTTTGGAAAAGCATTTAAACTAATAATTTTTACCCCTGACTGGTGCTCTTCAAAAGCTATTTATCGGGTTTTATGATAGTGAAGCAAATTATGTTTCATAACCTCATTTTTTGGATACAGTCGAATTCTGCGAGCTCGTACACACATGCAAAACATCTGAAAAATACTCGAAAATCTCTATCCATTTTAAGAGTTCCAAATTAATAAAAATAAAACTGTTTGGAGAAACGAAATATATATCTGGCGAAATATAACAGCAAGAGCCCTGTATATCCTTGTCAGTGTTTATTAGTTGTCGAACTCAAAATTGATATGCTTGGTGCTTCTCTTAAAAGTTTTTCGTTTAAAATTGTCTATCTGGAGCTCATATTTCATTTACGTCGTAGTGATATTCGACAATTTTTAATACCATTAGTTGATTGAGATATAGATTTGAAGAAAGAAGTACCATTTAAAAATTGTCTACTTATTCAAGTACTTATTCAACGCATTGTGTACATACAGAAAATATTTTTATGAAAATATTGTCATTAGATGGGTGATTACCTCTACTTCTCATTATACCATATAACACTATGTGGTGGGGGCGTAATAAGTTTCCGCCGATGTTCATAATAAGAAAAAATATTTGATCCACACCCACCTCTTTTACACCGATAGACTCAGAATCACTTTCTAAGTCGATTTAGCGATGTCTGTTCTTCCGCCTGTCTGTATGTACAGCTGTCTGAATATTCAGCTGTGTGTGTGTCCATGTAATCCCTGTAATCAAAATATAAATATATTTTGGCGAAAATTTATAATAAACTCGCACTAGCTATGAGACGAGAGCTATTGAAAATTGTGAAAAACGGTGCATGTTCAGACCTAGTCGTAATGTCTAAATTATCATATAGATCTCGGCCAAATTGGGTTTTGTTTGTGTCTATTATACCCACTAATCGGTAGTCTAAAAATTAACCATTATGAAAATTTTTAGTCATGGTCGCCATGTATAGCTGATTACATATCTTCACTTTAATCTATCAAAATAAAAATATATCAATAATTTTTTTCAAATTTTGTTTATATATATATTCTTTTTTTTTTAATTTAAATGATTTTAGTAAATACGGTCATGATCGGTCCATTTTTTTTTACCTAGTCCACATTAAAAATAGCATTAGATATGACCTTTTTCATATCTCCACGCCACAAGTTGATAACAATACCACTAAAATTTGGCTTTCTATATCCTGTTATTGTCTTAGCAAATTTGGATTCAAGACCCTTTACCGTCACGCATGGTTTAGGATATCGGGTAGTCGGTACAGACCGACTATAGTTTTCTTACTGGTTTTTGTATAAACTAGTGAAGACAAATTTATGAACTTTTACTTTAATTTAACTAATGGATATTTTTAGGGTAAAATATTTGACAATAAACGCTTTTCGAAAGCGACAAATTTCTAATAAACAATGCATATTTCGTAGAAGTTATTTTTCCGTACTTTCTGAGGGCGCTCACCTATGACTTCCTAAAGACATGTCAAGCGAAATAAATTTCTATATCTAACCTATCTTACAAATTTTTGAATAGAGCTCATACCATTCGATCAATATATGCAAAATAATAATTTATTTGATATTCACATATGCATTATTTTTGAAGCGTTTTTTTATATTGACAATATTATTTATGCCTTTTTCTTACGATCTTATCTTGTTTTATGGCTCATGTGGTGTTTTAGGTATTTTTCAAAGTTTTTTTTTTTTTTTGTTATGAATTGTGGCCAATATAGGAGACAAATATTTATGGGAAAACATGATTCAAATTAGCGATAAAAAGATTATTATTATTAGAGACTTTGAAGATGAATATTTAGTTATTTATTTTTGGTTATACCAAAAAAAAAAAAAAAAAAAAAAAATAAAAAATAGATATACATAAGAGGGAAATATCTTTAATTTCAAATAAAGTTGTAACATTTGGAGTCACATTAGTGGCGATCAAAATTGCCTATTAAAACTAATCACATTTGTTTAGTTAAAATGCTGTACTTTTTAATATTAGAATCTACGCAATAGATTTCATTGGCCAATAAAGCTAAAAACAAACATAATTTATTGAAAACATATGTGCCAAAAGAAATATTTTTACTGTAATTCTTTGATATTATTTATGGCAAAAGACGCGAAAACAAAATATCTAACTAAGTACCATTTACTTAGCTAGAAAAAGAAAATGGTTTTTTATGAAAAACTAATGATAATATTTTCGATGACTATTGCATGACTATGAAGTAAAATTCATTTATACGCATATGGGAATCTTTCTGACCGCAATATACTGAAAAATATGTATTTACTTATATACATTATTAT
The DNA here is from genome assembly GCA_963682025.1 of Cordilura impudica. NCBI lineage: Eukaryota > Metazoa > Arthropoda > Insecta > Diptera > Scathophagidae > Cordilura > Cordilura impudica. Next base: position 263,971,420 of record OY821518.1, on the reverse strand, counting down.
TACCACATCGAACTTTATCAATATCTTTAATCATAATTATCTGCTAAAAAAACATATTTTAATAACTGCTATTTAGATTTACACCAGCGCTCTTGAATAATGCGTTTTTTATACCCTCCACTCCAGTGTGCAGAGGGTATATATAAGTTTGTCATTCCGTTTGTAATAATTAGAAAAAAAAATTTGGACCCCATAAAATATATATATTTGTGATCCTTATAACAACCGGAGTTGATATAGCGATGTCCGTCTGTCCGTCTGTCCGTCTGTCCGTCTGTGGAAATCACGATGACGGCATCAATCGGGCAGCTAGGGTGCTCGTTGGCATAAAAAATGATTCATTAACATCCTGAAAAGTTTGCTATTTAAAATCGTCCAAATCGGTCGATTAGGGCCCGAGATTTGAATGAAGAACTAAAAAAAGTCTTGAAAAAATATAATTTTCTATGTTGTTCTTGTCACGATCACGCCCTCAATAGGATAGCTAGGGTGATAATTTTTAGTGAGAATGATTCACCGAATTCATGGGAAGATTTCTACTTCAAAAATCATTAAAATCGGTGGAACAGGTCCAGGTAAATCTATGAAAAATTAAAAAAAAAATGAAAAACATGATGTTTCCATATTGTTCCTGTTGTTATTCTAAATGTTGCATTGTTGTCATAGCTGGACTTGTTGTTTTTGTGGTCGTTGTGGTAATAATATAATAAAAACAAACCCTTTGTACATTTTTTTTGTGAACTCTGGTAGAAAATTTTAAAAGTTTCCATTGTTTTGGCATCACTAAAAAAATTTGTTAGATCATTTCTGTCATTGCCACGAGCCTGCATGCAAAATTTCAGATCGATTGGCTCACGGGAAAGGGGCTAAAAATCGATCCAAAATTTTGTCGACAAGCAGACACTACCAGTTAATATAAAGGCAGTAAATAAAGGGAGTAAAAGTTCACCAATAATTTAAAAAACAAATTTTTATGTGTTAATTTATTTAAAGAAAAAAATAATTAAATGAAATAGTAATAATAAAAAAAAATAATATACAATACAAAAAAAAAGAATATATAAATAAAATAAAATAAAGATAAATGCATTCATAGCATTATAATACATATAAAAGGTCAATGTTTTCTAATCGTAACCGTAACGAGTCAGTTGTTTTTTTTTACATGAAAATCATTTAAAACAGTTACCGAACGTAACCGGAACGTCCCAATACTTTTCATGTGAAAAAAAGGCTGACACGTTACGTAACAGTTACATGTCGCTAACTTGTTCTTTACACAGGCTACTGCTTTTGCAGCCAACTTCAAGTCTATTTATATAGTTTCGTAAGCATAACTGATAAAATTGTTTCTATTATTTTTTGCTGTAAGTAATAAATTATAAATATACTGAATTTGCAAACTAAAATGGATACATATATTGGAGGTGCTTTAATACAAAAGAGTTAACGAAACAAAATCAAAAAAAAAACAACTCTACAACATCAACAATGGCAGTCATATGTTCTTCAAATAGAAAAAAAAAACTGCAAGTGTGTTTTGTTGCCTACAAAACAAAAATAGTGTTGACAATATAACAAAATATGTAAAAGAAGTTAGTGCTATGAAATATTTTATTTTGTTTAAAAAAAAAATCGCAAAATGAAAGGCTATAATTCCATTAATAATCAAAAGGCGTTAAACTAATTTATTTATTTTTACGTTGTACTAATGCATTTTAAATAAGTAAAAGTAATTGTATATTTAAATAAAAATGCATTTGTATTATATGTTGCTGTCGTATTCAGAAAATCAAGTAGCTGACTATACGACTACAAATGTTGCTGCCAGCAGTCGTCTATGTGTTTCATTCATGATGTTGCATTTTTTTGCGAGCAATACTTACATATATTCTAAATAAAGAAATAATAGTTCTTTTCATACTGCGAAATCTATACAAATATATGTACAAATACTATATGTCAAATTTCAAATTTGCAATAATTGATACATTTTTGAAAGAAAATTGTATAATATGAAATGTCTTTAATTTATTTCATAGAACACAATTTTTTGAGGTGCGTGGATTTTCTATATTTACTGTTTTACTATTTTCGTAATGAGGTTAAATGAGTTAAAAAGAATTTAAAATATTTGAAAATATTAGGTGAGGATCCTCAAGATGTAATATACGATCGGTCTAAAACTTTTCACTTAGAGCCACAGTTAAATTCGAAACAACAAAAACCCATATATTTTGTGCATAAAGTTTAACATTAAATGTGCTTTTCTAAAATGTCTATATATTTTTTCTCATTCATTTCTGACCATCTTCAATGTAAATTTACCAAAGTTTTTTTTATTGCAATATGTATATAAAACTTAAAAATTTAATATTTTTTATTGTGTATTAACTTATTATTCTGCGATTTTCATTACATCACAAAATGTTACAAATTGGCACTACTGTTTCAAAAACAGAAAACTTCTAAATCAGTTGAAAACAGTTGATCTGTAAAACTGTGTGTGAAATTGTGTCAAATAAAATTACAAATATTAATAAATATAATAATACATATATATATATATATATATATTATTAATTTTGTTAAGAATTAGCACAAAATTGATTTTCCATTTTGCATTTCATTTATAAAGAATTCTGCCATATTTTGTTAAAGGGAAAATCCATTTTTGTTATATTAAAAAAAACAGACTTGCATTTAATTTTTCCGTGACTGCCTCAATAATTGCGTAGATGCCACCACAATATTTTTTCTAATTAAAACAGTTGATCTGTAAAACTGTGTGTGAAATTGTGTCAAATAAAATTACAAATATTAATAAATATAATAATACATATATATATTTTATTAATTTTGTTAAGAATTAGCACAAAATTGATTTTCCATTTTGCATTTCATTTATAAAGAATTCTGCCATATTTTGTTAAAGGGAAAATCCATTTTTGTTATATTAAAAAAAACAGACTTGCATTTAATTTTTCCGTGACTGCCTCAATAATTGCGTAGATGCCACCACAATATTTTTTCTAATTAAATATTAACCAATATCTAACTAGAATTATGATTTATTCCGACTAAAAAGTTCCAATTAAAAGTTATTCATCCCAATTATGAATATTCTCAAGGAATTTCTTTCTCACGGAAAATACATTTCTCGAGAAAAAAATTCCTCCAATTATAAATTCCGCGTGAACAAAAAATGATTAACTGGCATCATCGAATTTCGAAGCCACTTGCTTTGCTTAAGGTGCTATTACATGATGTGTTTTTTACATATGTACTGTCAAATTTTCCCACAACAAAAGTTGTACACATCGTGTGATACATATGAAACATTGTTTATGTACAATACATGAGGAAAGGCACATGTACATTTTTCAATTAGAGCAGGTTCTATTTTTGTATGACAATCATATGAGAATACAACACTGATTGTGGCGAAAGAAAAACAGAGTAAATTATGAAGATTAATATTGAAAGAAAAATAAATTGTTTAATATTAATTAACAATTAAAAAATATATAACTTTTTTTTAACAATAAATTTTTGTAAATTCACAAATTAAATCAGCTGTTGTTTACATTTAGAGCTTATGTCATACGTAAATACATATGCACGTGTGATAGCAAAAATTATGAATCGTATGTAAAAGACAATTTTGACAGACATGAGGAATTTCATATGGATAAAAAAAAGTGACAGTACATATGTAAAAAACACATCGTGTAATAGCACCTTTATTGACAATTTATTTTCTATTTTTTGTGTGTGTGCAAACGACCCTACAATAAATGTCCCAATAAACATTTTTGTTTGCTATCAACTTGAGGTGCATTTGAGATCAAATACATTTCTCAAATCTCCAACGTTAATTCTCAAATGCCCTCAATAGTTCGAATATAGTCTTCTCAACTTAAAAGGCACATTTTTTATATGGCGATTTTCATAGTTATCAAATTGAGAAATTTGTGATTCTCAACTTGATAGCAAAGAAATATTTCCAATCGGTATCAAATGGAAGGTACGGAATTGCCATATTAAAAAATATTATACTAATTTTAGAAATGAAAATAATGTACTTTTTTTAATGTTTCAATTTAATTTCATTATATATTTAACATTACTATGTACATATTTAACATTAAATGTACATATTATGTACATTTTTTAAAATCTAGAATTAAAAATAAATAAATTAATTAGTTGTACATTTTTTGAAAAATTCGACAAAAAGCAGAAATAATTAAAAATATATCAATGATTTATTTGTACTTTTTTGGCATTTTTTAATTTAATTTATTATTTATGACATATTTAAATAATATCTCAGACTTAACACAAATCGTATTCAAGTTGAAAAAATGTTTGGTCTCAAGTGGAGAAAAGTGTTGGATATCCAATTGAGAGTAAAAATGTTTCTCAAAGATTGGAAAAAATGTTAAGTCTCAACTTGATGTCAAGTTGAAAGCAAACAAGGAGAAAAATTGTTCAACCCAAGTTGAGAATTACATTTGACATCAATTTAAGAACTTAACTTTTCTCACAACATTGGAGAAATAATATTTCAATGCATACTGGGGAATGACCGAAACTAACACATAAACAGTTTTTTCCTATTTGAAAAACATCTGACTGTCATTGTTGCTGTTGTAGAGTTGTTATACCCTCCACTCCAGTGTGCAGAGGGTATATATAAGTTTGTCATTCCGTTTGTAATAATTAGAAAAAAAATTTTGGACCCCATAAAATTTATTATTTGTGATCCTTATAACAACCGGAGTTGATATAGCGATGTCCGTCTGTCCGTCTGTGGAAATCACGATGACGGCATCAATCCGGCAGCTAGGGTACTCGTTGACATAAAAATGATTCACTAACATCCTGAGAAGTTTGCTATTTAAAATCGTCCAAATCAGTCGATTAGGGCCCGAGATTTGAATGAAGAACTAAAAAAGTCTTGAAAAAAAAATAATTTTCTATGTTGTTCTTGTCACGATCACGCCCTCAATTATGCAGCTACAGTGATCATTTTTAGTGAGAATGATTCACCAAATTCATGGAAAGATTTCTGCTTCAAAAATCATTAAAATCGGTGGAACAGGTCCAGAAATCTCTGAAAAATTAAAAAAAAAAATTAAAAACATGATATTTCTATATTGTTCTTGTTGTTATTCTAAATGTTGCATTGTTTTCATAGCTGGACTTGTTGTTTTTGTGGTCGATATGGTAATAATATAACAAAAACAAACCCTTTGTACATTTTTTTATCAACTCTGGTAGAAAAATTTAAAAGTTTCCATTGTTTTGGCATCACTAAAAAAAATATGTTAGATCATTTCTGTCATTGCCACAAGCCTGCCTGCAAAATTTCAGATCGATTGGGTCACGGGAAAGTGGTTAAAATCGATCCAAAACAAGCAGACACTACGAGTTAATATAAAGGGAGTAAAAATTCACCAACATCTAAAGCAAATAATGCTAATGCTAGTTGTTAATAAAAAAAACAATTGGGCAATTCACAATGGGTAATGTATCGTTGTATCTCTTGTATCGTGTATCACTTTAAAATAGTGTAAAATTGTTGTTGGTAATTTTCACTGAAAAATCTGATACACGATCCAACTTCATTTGCTATGTTTAGTAAATGTTGTATATTGTATCATAACATATCAGTTCCAAGTGAATGCCAGTTTTTATGAAAAAGAAAAAACAAATACATAGAATATTATCAGCATAAATAATTATAAAATAAAATATGGCAAATAATGCAAATAACGCAAATACATCGATAAGTTTATTTATATAAAAATTAATGTTTATATTTTTAGTATGTATTTTCTCTTTCAGTACCAACCAAAACATTTAACATTTTTTTTTTCATTATAAATTAAAATGCAAGAGGTACGTAACTAAAACTCCAGGGTATATCTCACGACCAAAAAGCAAACACTGACAAGTGTTTTCTCTTATACAAAATAGCAGAAGCGACGAAGCGATCTTTCCTCGTTGGATCGAAAATTACTAAAGAAAGCGTTTTACAATATGAAAATACAACTGAGTGTTCACAACAAATGATTGTATTGTGTATTTCAATACAACATACAATGTACAACACCTGTTGTGAATTGCCCAAATGTAAATTTAGCAAAAAATTTATGTATTAATTTATTTAAAGAGAAAAACACAAAAATAACGTTTGATGTTGTATTTTTTGTGTGTAATATTTAAATATACATACATACACATATTAAATAATACAAATAATGTACATATATTATATATATGTATGTATGTATATTCATAGTAACTGCATGTTAGAAATAAATCGGTTATTTTATTTACATAAAATTCTGCAGTATTTTGTATTAACAGAGTGTCACTTCATTTTGCTCAGCGTGACTATGCCACAGTAGATGCCGGCATAATTTTTGTTTGTTCTAATTAGCTTTGCAATAGTTTTTTCTATTTTAACATGAATGTTAATATTTTCAACTAGATATCATACAGAACAATGTTAAGAGTATACACGGGTTGGTCTTTTATTTCATACGTTTTTTCATTATTCTTTTACAAATATGAACATAAGTTTTGCATATTACCCACCAATCTCACATCACACTGCAAGTTCGAAAAACTCAATACACTCACATTTTTTTTTACTAATACACACACATTTTCCGCAGTGGTCACACTAATGGCACCAAATTTTTCGTGCGAATAGTGGCAGACACTAACGATGATTAATGTTACCCTGTTATAAATTTAATGCAAATTTACTGGATTCTGTAAAATTGTAATTAAAGTTTTAACTTGTTAAATCTATTATAATGATTTATTTTTTGAAATGCGCATACAAAAACGCAAGTTTGTTAATTATAGAGCATAAATATTATTAACTATTATTAAAATAATACTAATAATAATAAATGTAAACATTTTCCCTCAAACATGTGCCTGTATAATAAACTTGGTAACTCTACTTAAAATAAAATAAGAGAGAGAAGTATACAAATTTTTTCAAGTTTACGCTTCGACAACATTTTAAAAATGAGATTGCAGTCAGATGTTTGAGCATAAAATTTAATGGCGAGGGATTCGACTAATTCGAACAATTTTTCGTTGATAATACGTACACAACGATTTTACAATTTCAGTGTGATGTGAGATTGGGGGGTTAACTTTTTGTTGTCTTTACAAAATAGAGTTACCGAGTTCGTCAATGAGTTTTTTGCTTACAAAACAGTTCTACATAGTTATATAGAATTATTATTCTGCTTTACCTATAAAATATCTGATTGCGATTACATCTAATTTTTAAAAATTGTTTATAATTAATAAAGCATTATTATTCACATAAATACAAAATTTCACTTTTTAAACTGAAAATAAAATTTCCAATTATAAATTAGAAAGTATTAATTGAGTTTCAGAAAATCATATCAAAACGTCGGAAATAATAATTTTAAATTTAGAAATATCTTTACATATAAAAATGTTTACATTTAAAAAAAATATTGCCATTCAGGAGATATTAATAACTTTTCAGTACCGCGATTCAGTAACTTCTTTTAACGATAGTCGAATTGTAAAAAAAAAAGAAAATTGCAAAATTATCAGTAAAATTTTGAAACGATATTCGCTATTGTTAAAGTCAGCTGTTGTTGTTATCTAAAGGACAACCATTTTTGTGTTGTTTATCCAATCGATAAAAACTTAAATTTTTAGGTTGAAATGTCGTCATACATAAATAAAAATCATGAAATAGTGAAAATATTTTGCTTTAATTAAAAAACTTTTTTATATAAATAAAAAAATTAAATAGCATATTCAATTCATTATTTCATTTTCAAATAAATAAACAGAAATATTAGTAAAAAAAATAAAGATATTAAACATAAACATAAAATCATCCTGTCAAACACGAAGTAATTTTTTTTTTTCTATACTTTGTGTTTTTCGCTTATTTTGACAGAGATGCCACTCCTTTACAATTTAAATAAATAGAAAAACAGATTTGTCGATATTAATTTAAATTCAATGAATTTAAGAAAACCTCAAATGATATTTAAGAATTGCTAACATAAAAATTGTTACATAAGTAAACGTAATTTTATGAGAATGTTATTTTTTATATATAAATTTTCAAAATTTTTTTTGGATGAAAATTTGAAGTTTTTCAGAAAATAAAGATAACATTAAATTATTTTATTTAAAATGTTTGGGACTTTTCGTTTTTTGCGTTTTTCATCCCTAATTTGATTATTTATTATTATAAATTTATTCTCTATGTTTTCAAAATATGGCAATATTTTAAAAAAAAGTTGAGAGAGCTTTTTTTTTGGTTATTATTTTGTTACTCCATCCAACCTATATGGCCACAATGAAGAAATATTTGGCCAGTTAAAAGAAACTATACAGCCATCTCCAATTAGCACGATTTAATGCATATAGCCACTCTACACAACCATTACCTTTGCAATGGAGGTTAGGGCGAGCTATTTAATTAGCAAAAACTAAATTAAACGAGAAGTTATGTCATATAACCGGAAACGCATGCATATAGGTATATAACCAAAATGCATGCCGATCAGCAACCACGATGACCAAAAAGCAAACACCGAAATAAATCCGAAATAATAGAAAAGAAGAAAACCAACCCAAAGAATTTGCTGAAATAATTTGGTATTAAGTTTAACAAACCGAGGTGGAGGGTATCAAAGATTCGGCACAGCCGAATTTAACACTCTTACTTGTTATTACGAGAGGTTGCAAATTAAACTTGCAGCGGCAACTTTATAATGTCATTTCTACAGTCAATTTAGTTAACAATTATTCAAGTCCAATATATTCAACCAACTACACTCCGTATATCAACTGTAGTATGGACAATGTATGCCTACTGTGAAACATATAAAAATTGGCATGGTGGAAATATATATAAAGGAGGTAAATAACTGCTTATTAAATTAATCTTTAAATCACAAAATTCGCAGCGTGAGAAACAGAAAACATTTTTTTTTAATAAGTAGACAAACTGAAATATTTTGTTAAGAAAAAAAAAAAAAACATACATAGGTGTTGATAAAATTGGGCGTAAGAAAACATGAATTGGCGGGAACATATGGTAAAGTATTGTTTATGCTGAAAAGAATTTAATTAAAATGTCGAAATAAATTTATATTAAATGAGATTTATTTGGAAAAATGGGCCAATTTAACATGAAAAATTTTAAGCGCTTAAATATGAATTAGACTTTCGTGATTACTTTAATAAATGATTCAATCTTAAATTAAGTTCACCACAAAATACGACAGAATGATTATAGCCCTACACTGTTACATGCGTAAACCAATTCAGTTAACATCAAACTGCAGAAAGATCATTAAATTAAAAGATAATTAATAAAAGTTATAGTTGACCTGAAAAAAGTGGTGTTATACTTCATCATCACAAGATATCAATCAAATTCATATCTAAAATTAGGTATCTATAGATAGTTCATAGACTAACTTGGTATGTGATATGTTTACCCATAAAAATACTATGTGTGAAATGTTATGCTAGTCAGAGTTCCTCTTCCAGATCCCCGTAGCCACTGAATATTTGCAGGAAGTCTTATGCCCCGTTTCTGATAGATGGAAAGTACGTCATATACATAGAAGGACAGCAATCGAAATTGTGATTCTTTATATCAATATTAATTTACTGACTTTGCTTATTCTTAAATGAATATTATAAGTAGTATTTTTTGTGATTTTTTGCTATTGAAATATTGCTTGTAAAAAACAATTAAATAAAAATTTAAGAAAACAAAATAACACCGATATTTAATTTAAAATATATATTTAAAAAAAAAAATTGGTCAAAGCAACAAAATTTTCGTTGTGAAAAGGAGTTTCCTTTCGGGCTAATGATGGTAAAATTTGGTGTTAATAAAAAGATCAATTTATTCTAATTTTTCAGCCAACGTTTCGTCTGCTTTTTTCAGACTTCTTCAGGAGTGTATATTTTTTTTTTAATTGATTCTTTATTACATCTTTTCAATTGTAATCACTTATTTATCTAAAAAAAAAAAAAACTAGACTTCACGACACAGCAAATGTAAACAAAAAAATAAAAAAATAAATGATGACAACACAGTACACAGATATCACAAATTAATCCTAACGCTAGTATCACAGAACTTTAATTATGTCAAAATACTTTCTTCACAGACTGTATGTATACAAATATGATCAAGAATTGAAGACAGAACATGTCTAGAAAGTGAAGAAAATTCAGTTACAAAAATTCGTCTCAATAATCGAATGGACAAGGTGAGTATAACAAGTAAATAATAATTCAATGATTCAATCATGAATAAAGTGATTAAATAATCCGTTTACATGAATGCCACGAGGGCATTCCCAGAACAACCCAACCTGAAGTATAGATGGCAGCAGTAATTGAAGAAAAATACTATGGCTAAAACTGTTTTAAACTTCGAGTCACCACGTTGTTTATTATTTTTTTTATTGAGCCATCAAAAGTAAACGATCTCACCATTATGTAATTCAGTACTTATATTAGAAAGGTCTCAGTCCAACCAATATCAAAGCCGAACTAGACTAAACTCTGGGGAAGTATGCTCCTTCGCCTACGACTATAAAATACGAGCTGTCACCGTAGCGATCGATCATTTTCAGTGGTCACGACAGAAATGGTTAATAAAATCAACAGAGTAGAATTGGATTATCTTTAGCTTAAGGTGCGTGAGCTAGCTGAAGTGATAGTCAGTTCAATAAGTGCTATTGATCGAAAATTTGGAGATGGTAAAGCTGACCACAAGATGGGTGTTGCGTTTGCTCACAATAGAACAAAAACAACATTTTAAGGATATTTGAATAGTGTCTTTGGCGATATTTCATCACTCTTCTTTACCAGGGATGAGCATTGGGTGAACCACTATACACCTAAGATAAAGGAACAGTCAAAAGAGTGGACTTCCAAAGAAGGCGAAGTTTATGACGTTTTTGGGTTATGTGTGGGATAGTTTTTATCGAATATCTTTAAAGAGGAAAAAGCAATCAACGGCTAGTATTATCTTAACTTATTGCAGCATGTAAGTTATATGTGATAAGGAAAAAAGTCCGCATTTGGCGGAAAAGAAATTATTGTTTCATCAAGACAATGCATCAATTCACACATCCACTATTGTTATTCTGGGACCGCACTCGTTATCGGGAAGTTTGCGAAAATTCAGTTTCAAAAATCCGCCTCAAACGAAGAACCAAACAGACAAATAGGGTTAAATAAAAGCATGCAGAAAATAAATGGATCCGAAAAATTTTAATTTTTAAAACATTTTTGATTTATATGATTTTTAAAAATTTTTTGTTGCTGCGTAGAATCGGAGATGATCTTAGAACGGCTTATAATGATTGTTGTCTTTTTCACCCCACTGTGTTTGGAAACAGATATTCGCTATATCTGTGGAGCAGACAATCTTAGTTTATTGTTGAACAAAGTCAATGCTCATCTCATGGAGCATTGCCTAAATCACGCTAATGTAAATAATACTAAGCGTTTGATGGTTGTATGACAATTCTTGTTTTATTCAAATTTGCTTCAGCTTATAAAGCTGCTTTGAGAATCTATTTCTTAGTCTAGTATTGAGTGACGTTTAGAAGTCACTCAATAATTCTTTAATAACTTTATATAAATTCTAATTCTTAAAATTCTATTGTAACCTATGTACATTGTATTAACGTCCCAGTATTTTTAGAAAGCGATTGCGGTCAATAGTAACGTACTGAGTGATTTTCATATTCATTGAACGTCACTCAATATTTTAAATCTCGCTTTTTATTACAAAAATCAAAAGTGTAATCCTAAACCCTTTTGCTCTAGTTTTGCCCTAGTGCAATGGTTTGTTTACATTAAAACAAAAATAAAAACACTTGCCTGTTAAACTAGTGGGATATTCATATGTATGTACATGTATGGTTACTTACAATATTTATGTTTGCTTGGCATAATTATTACTTTAATATTAACAACTTAACATTACATTGTACAGTTGGGTGTGTATGACACACGTATCATTTGTTTATATTTAACTTGTGCGTGACGTCATGCTATCACTACACCCCTACCCTTTCAGTTAAATCACACCATTTATGTTAACAGAAATTGTGTGATTTCACTTAATTACTGTTTGGTTGTTTTACAAAATATGAAATTTGAATACATTATAAGTGGTTTCTAATTGCATCTATTCAAAAAATTTGTTCTTTGATAATTGATTATGCCGTAAGTAGTGACTAAGTGATGTGACACTTATTTTGTAATTTTTATTTTTTTTTTTTTTGTTTGAAATATGATTACATGATAATTTAGGTGCTAAGTTATATAATAATTGTTTTCATATTCGTTATTGATATTATTCTTATATGTATGTGTACATTTTTGTTAATTTTGTAAAGAAAAACTTATATTAACATTTTATTATTTTGTTTATTAAAATAGTTTTTGTATGTGTCACTTATTATATCTTTTTAATAAATTTTTATGAAAAGTTTTTGTTTTTTCATTTTTTCTTACTGTTACATTTAAATTATCTATATTTACTACTTCATATGGACCATGATAAGGTCTTTCATTCTTTTTTCTAGTTTCTAATCTTACTAAAACTAAATCTCCTACACTAAGATCTATACTATTTATTTTATTATATGATTCTAAACTTCTATTCTTTTTTGTTACGTCTATCAGTTTTCTTGCATTCTCTAATGAAATTTTCATTCGCATCTTTAATTCATTTGCATAATTGTCTAGGTTATATACTCTATCACTATTCATGACCTGTTCACCCGGTAGTCTTGGTAATTTACCAAAAATTAACTCATATGGTGAATAATTGGTGTCTATATGTGGTGTTATATTATATGCGAAAGAATAATAAGGTATCCAATCACTCCAATTTTCATTATTAACGAACGATAAAAAGTATTCGTTCAACACTCTGTGATTTCTTTCTATTGTGCCCAAAGTTTCATGGTGATATGGTGTAGACAATCTTTGTTCGATTTTTAACAAATTACATATTTCTTTCATTAGTTCATTTACAAATTCTGTACCTCTATCAGATTTTAGAGTACCGAAAATGCCATATTTTAATATCAAGCTTTCAGTTAAGCACTTTGCTACACTTTTAGCTTCTTTTGTCTTCATCGGGACTGCTATAACGTATTTGGTAAGCTCACACTGCATCGTTAGAATGTATCGAAAGTTCTCTGACGGCCTTAAAGGTCCAACTGTGTCGATAACTACAGTGCTGAAGCTATTTTCCGGTGTATCTGTTATGGATAATGGTTCCTTAGTGTGTCTTATCTGCTTACTTCTCTGGCAGAGATCACACTTTGAGACATACTTTCTCACCATTTTATTCATATTCTTCCATATGTATTTCTGTTTTAGTTTTATCAATGTTTTTCTTATTCCGAAATGTCCTCCGCATGGTGTGTCGTGATACAATTTTATTAATTCTTGTTTTTCCTTTTCATTAGTTATTCTTTGAGGTTTGCTATATAGGAGAATTCTGACGTCTTTTTCTTTGCTTTTATTAATGATTTCTTTCATTTTTTCTATCTTTATTTTCTTAAATATTTCGTCACCTTTTTTCTAGTGCGAACATAACACAATTCAATCTGCTTAAAACAGAAGGTAGTTTCTCCAACATATTACATATATAATCGGGATTATCGCTACATCTGATGGCCATTTGATTTAGAGCAGTATTGTTCTCCATTTTAAATTCTCTAGTCGACTCGTCAATTATAAACTTCAGTTTTACTGCAAGTTTTATATCATTCATGGATGTACACTCCCACATGTTGAGTTGATCAGGCTCAGTAAGATTTGTATCATCATTAACCTCTTTCTTAGGTTTATTTCCTCTTTTTGTTTCATTTGTATCTTTACCTCTTGTTTCAGTTTTGTTTTCATTTTCTTCAGTTTGTATCATCTTTCTTTTCATATTTCTTGTCATCACCAGCGATTTTTTTATATTTTCATCAATATTCTGAGGTATCATTGTCTTTAGTTTATCGGAATCTATTTGTATTCTAGATAGAGCATCTGCATTGGTGTTGTTCTTTCCCTTTTTATAAATTATCTGAAAATCGTAGTCAGACAATTCCAAACGAATTCTAGTTAGCTTTGAACTTGGGTTTTTGTGAGTAAACAGTGCGATTAGTGGACGATGGTCAGTTACTACTACGAATCCTCTACCGAATAGGTATGGTCTGAAGAATTGTATACCCCAGTGTATACCAAGTAATTCTTTCTCGATTACTGACTTGTTTCTCTCGTGTTTATTAAGTGATCTGCTGGCAAAAGATATTGGTCTATCTTCACCAACTTCTCCCTGCGATAACACGGCTCCTAACGCAAAATCAGATGCGTCAGTAGTGAGTATGAATGGTTTTTCGAAATTCGGGTACTGTAGAATGGGCGGACTTATTAGTCTATTTTTCAGAGTTTCAAACGCTGTCCTACATTGTTCTGTCCATTCGAATTTTTGATCTTTTTTCAATAATTTATTCAAGCAATTTGCTATTTCGGCAAAGTTTTCAATAAATCGTCTGTAGTAATTACAAAATGCTACAAACCTTCTAACATCGTCAGCATTTTTCGGTACTGGATACTTTCTTATCGCGTCAAATTTCTCAGGATCTGGTTTTATTCCACTTTGTGTTATTAAATGTCCAAGATATATTACTTCAGGCTTTAGAAAACAACATTTACTAGCGTTCAGCTTCAAATTATACTTTCGTAATTTGTCAAAAACCTTTACCAAATTGGCGTTATGGTGATTAAGGCTACAACCAAAAACTATAATATCATCTACGTAAAGAAAAGCTTCAGATTCCAAGCCAGATAGGGCTATTGTCAACATGCGTTGAAAGCTGTTCGATGATATTTTTAGACCGAATGGTAGTCTTGTGTATTGGTAATGACCGTTTGGAGTAGAAAAAGCTGTGTAAGGACGTGATTGATGGTCAAGTTCAATCTGATGAAAAGAACTTGTCATGTCCAAAGTAGAAAAATACTTGGCTCTACCCAATTTATCCAAAATGTCATCTAAACGAGTCAAAGGAAATTTATCATTAACTATTTTATCATTCAATTTTCTAAAGTTGACAACTAATCTCCATTTTCCCAAATCTGTCTGTCCCTTCTTTGGAACTAATAACAGTGGTGCGTTGTACGGACTAATCGATGGTTCAATGATATTAGCCTCCAAAAGTTTCTGAACCTGAGAATTTATCTCTGTTGTCTGTGCCTGTGGCAACCTATAATTTTTTATGTATACTGGACTGTTGTCATTTAAGTCTATTGTTTGTTTGTAGAAATTATTTGCAGTCAGCTCCTCATCCTCCATGTGGAATATTGATTGATATTCCCTTATAATTGAAGTTAGTTTTTCTATATTTTCATTATCCAAGTCCTTCATTTCAAAGTTTTCCATTAACTTTTTAAATCTCTCTTGTGTATAAGATTTGTCATTTGTTCTCCTGTTATACGAACATATCCGATAATTTCGTAGTGGTCTTGTTTCGATTTTTAAGTTATTTATCGTAACTATTTTATCTGTTACATTTAACAATTTGATATGTTGATTGCCATTTTTGGGTATTATTGCGTTTGCCAAAAATACACCTTTAAATATTTCTTTATTCAATATTATCGCATCTTCCTCTAGTTCAATATTAAATGGTATTATGATTTCACTTCTATTTGGTATTCTTACTCTATTAATCTGGAAGGTATTATCATGAATTGGCATCATTATCGTCTCGTTGTCAATATTAAATGTTAGCACATATCTGTCATAATCGATATTGCATTTATACTGTGAAAGAAAATCTCTTCCCAGAATTCCATCTGTTTTTATTGGAAAATTATTCTCTACTATTTGTATCTTTTGCCTGATGGTGTTGTTATTTATATTAAAGGCAATTATCGTGGAACCCAGTGATTTCACAATCTCTTCCGAAATTCCTGTCAAGTTGCAGTATTCATCCTGGTTTATCTCATAACCCGTTAAGAACTTACTCTTGCATAATGAGACGTCAGCCCCTGTGTCAATCAGAAATGTTAGTTCATTTTCTGCATTCACGATGTTTAATCTTACGTAGTTTTCGAGTTCGGATGATATGTTATATATTCTTTTATTTTCTAATAATTGTTCCCTACTGGAGATTCCGTTTGTTCGGTCTCCGGGTCTTGGAAGTTTCCCTGTATTTGATTTATTGTGCGATTTCTATTATTGTTATTACTTCTTTGGTTATAGTTATTTCTGTTGCTACTGTTGTTGCCATTATAGGTAACATTTCTATTATTGGTAATCTTTCTATTATTGTTACGATTTCTGTTGTTATAATCATTTCTGCGGTAAATGTTGTTATCAGCGGTTGCAATTCTACTCATGCATTTATTTGCAAAATGATTCAACTTTCCACAATTGCGACATTTCGCGCCTTCTGCGGGACATTTATTGCCATGTCTTCTTCCGCAATTTCTACATTCTGACTGTCTATAGTTTGTAATATTAGTCGTTCTATTTTGTTGTGCGGTTTGATGTAGTACTTGCTTCTGCTGCGTTCTTGATGCAATTTTTTCGGCAATTTTCAAAGCTTCCACAAATGTTGTTACCTGGCTTGCGTCTATCGTGGCCATTATATGTGGATCTGTTATACCATTTACAAATGCGTTGAAAGCAATATTACTATTGGTATTTATTATAGCATTTCTATATACTTCGCCTTGTTCTGATATCTGAATTTCGTTCAACTCTGTTACCAGACTTTCTATTTTATTCGCAAAACCCAACACATTATTGTTCCTTTGTACTATACGCGTTATTTCGCCTAAAACCGTATTTGAAGATCTTGTCGGTTTATATGTCAATTTCAACACTTCTATCAAATCATCGATAGTTGTTGGTACAGAAATTTGTTTTATTCTATTCTGAACTGTTATGTTTAACCGTGATTTAAAAATGAAATTAAAAAATGCATTTGCTTTTTCATCTGTCACCGTCATCGAAACTGTCTCCAAATTTGTCAAGAAATCTTGCAGTTCATCTGACCTACCAGAAAATTTTGGCACTAATTTGGTGATCAACGACAATTCATTCATATCCAAATTAGACATGATTGGACTCGTCATTGTCTTTCTCTTTGAATGTTGTTCTAGCAGTTTTAGAGCTTCCTCTTTGGTTTTTTCGAAACTTTCTAAAGCTTCTTTATTGTCCAATTTTCCTAAATCTGAATTCTTGATATAATTCTTGAAATTTTCTTCTAATCTTTGTATTTCTATACTTTTTTCCTTGATGGTTTCCAAAGTGTATGGCCTCGACAATGATTTTCTTGCATTTAAAGTAATCTGTTCTAGAGCTTTCTGCGCTTCCATTTGAAAATTATAACTCACTTTCCTTTATTTTTGTATTTTATAGTTATTTATTATTAGTATGGATTCAGTATCAGTATGGATTATAAATTCATTTAATTTATTCAAATAGTGACAAGAGTGTACTTTTGATGTCCATTAAGTCTTTTAATTGATTTTGTCCTAAAGTAGCTAATTTGTTAACCCTATATATAATTGTATTAGTTATATAAATTTTTACAATAACCCCTATTATAAATAAAATCATAAACATTAACATAATAATAATTGATATTTTAATAGTCTTCATGTTAAATAATTATTAGAATAATTGTTTAAATTTATATAATGAAAAAGAATATATTTTTTTGTATTTTTATTTTTATTTTTTTTTTTTTTTTTTTTTTTTTTTTTTTTTTTTTTTTAGTTTCCAGTTTTCTTTCCGCTGGTTCTCATGTGGGTATTTATTATATGTTCGATCTCGTCGATCTTTACCCAATATTTTGCCGCTAAGTCCCACGGTGGAGGTGGCGATGAATTGATGATTCTCTTTAGATTTGCTAACTCTCTCCTCTTTTTCACCAGGAATCCACCCCGACGCTTCGGTGGTTTAACCTTAGGTATCTTCAAAGTTTCCTCCGTTGCTTTTGGTCTGCTTCTCTTTAGGTATTCTTCAATGGTTAATGGTCTAGGACCAATTGTATTATCGTTCATAATAATAATAAAAAGAAACTACTCTTTGTTTGTAATTTATGCTACACCTTATGCATGGGCGAAATCGCCTCCGCACCCTAATAGGTTCTCACTTAAGAGCACACTATTTATATTTTTTATTATTTTATTATCCGCATGTGTTTTACTCCTCGTCTTTTTCTTCTGTTGGTTCTGCTTGAAGATCCTGATTGTTCTTTGGCCGAACAATCCTTCTAATCCCCGGCGTGGATTAGGTTCCTTGCCAGCTCGATCTAGGAGCTCTTCTTATAAAAAAATATATAAGGATGATCCACAGGAACGTTTAGGCTAGGATCGCCATATAATGATTGTTGTCTTTTTCACCCCACTGTGTTTGGAAACAGATATTCGCTATATCTGTGGAGCAGACAATCTTAGTTTATTGTTGAACAAAGTCAATGCTCATCTCATGGAGCATTGCCTAAATCACGCTAATGTAAATAATACTAAGCGTTTGATGGTTGTATGACAATTCTTGTTTTATTCAAATTTGCTTCAGCTTATAAAGCTGCTTTGAGAATCTATTTCTTAGTCTAGTATTGAGTGACGTTTAGAAGTCACTCAATAATTCTTTAATAACTTTATATAAATTCTAATTCTTAAAATTCTATTGTAACCTATGTACATTGTATTAACGTCCCAGTATTTTTAGAAAGCGATTGCGGTCAATAGTAACGTACTGAGTGATTTTCATATTCATTGAACGTCACTCAATATTTTAAATCTCGCTTTTTATTACAAAAATCAAAAGTGTAATCCTAAACCCTTTTGCTCTAGTTTTGCCCTAGTGCAATGGTTTGTTTACATTAAAACAAAAATAAAAACACTTGCCTGTTAAACTAGTGGGATATTCATATGTATGTACATGTATGGTTACTTACAATATTTATGTTTGCTTGGCATAATTATTACTTTAATATTAACAACTTAACATTACATTGTACAGTTGGGTGTGTATGACACACGTATCATTTGTTTATATTTAACTTGTGCGTGACGTCATGCTATCACTACAGGCTTAAAATCTTACAATTAGTACTTTTACAACTTTTTCCAAGCAAGAAGCGCAATAGAGTACCCCATAACGTACACCATAATTTTCAAAAAACTTGTATGTTATATGAAATCACTTAGAGTATAATGAAACATTTTAAAGCATAAATCAAGTAATGACAAACAATACTATCCCAAGTTTAACCAAGTAAATGGTTTATTTTGTGGATGAGTGTGATTTCAACAGACAGGCGCGCAAACGGACACACTTACATCTCTATATCGCTACTTCGACTTGAGTACGGAAAAGTGAGTACATCGCCAACGAAACTTGGTAATTTAAAAAATGATAATTCATTGACTGAATTTTTAAAGTTATGTACTTCAATCCAAAATAAATCAGTACTGTCTCTATTTTGAAATTGTTGAGACAAATTTCGCACTCTTGTTTACAAAATTTATAACATCTAAATGCCAGTTTACACTATCACACTTTGTAATAAGACCTGTCAAAAGTTCAAGTATTAAGGAAAAGTTGCATCATGTAAAAAGCTTATATTATGAAATTGACAGTATGTAGGATTTTAATTTCGAAGTCCGATGGTTTTAGAAACATTTCATCGGACCAGAGTTGTTTTTTTTTTTTGGGAATATTAAAAAAAAGTTAAACAAAAACAAAGAAAGTGAAAATAAAATATAAATTTCAAAATAAATTTGCTTCTTATTCTAAACAGCTGTTTTAATAAGACTACAGTGTGATGGTGTAAATGGCTTAAGTATGCAGAAATAATGTGGGTACGACTTTGAATGCAATGAATTTCATTGGATTTTTATTTCGAAAAATCATACGACTGACTGATATCCTGCAAACGGTTGCCAAATATTGTCCACGCTGATCAAATAAATGTTTTAAAATTAGATGGCAATTTCGCTCTTAGTGCGTAAATAAGAGATTAGGTGGACTCAATAAGTTTTGTTTATTATTTCTTCCGATTCTTCAATATAGCTGTCAAAGCAGACCTTTTTAAAACTGTTTTGTAGCAAATTTCATTAAGTACAGTATCTATCTCATCCTTCATATAATTAAATTAAGTGCAATTACACTGTGGAACAAATTCAGGTTAGCAAAAGTTAGGTCGATTCTGAAAGTGAGGGGTGAAAATAGAGGCTAAATTGGAAGACTTGTATTGCGGCGTTTGTTTATGTTAGTTCGAATTTTTTTTAAATCGACCTTCGAACTTTGCAGTCAAATGCCGATTTTCAGCATATTGTTTTTATGGTTTTTTGGCTATAAAATTGATTTAGAAAATTTTTGTGGTGCTAATGAAGCAAAATGTTGGAAAAATTATTTTTTTCATGCTTTTTGAAAATATTTTCCATAAAACTAAGTCTTTTTTGCTTTCTGTTTAATCTATAATATGCTTCTCAGTTTCTTCAATAAATTTCATTAGAAACTAAAACAATTATAATAAAAAACTAGCGTTTTCCAGCTTAATATTAG
This sequence comes from Cordilura impudica, assembly GCA_963682025.1. Classification (NCBI taxonomy): domain Eukaryota; kingdom Metazoa; phylum Arthropoda; class Insecta; order Diptera; family Scathophagidae; genus Cordilura; species Cordilura impudica. The sequence continues at coordinate 263,950,755 of OY821518.1, read as the reverse complement.
TTTTCTTCTCATTTTTTATGTACCAATTCTGTTCAGTGTTGGTTTTGAAGAAACATTGAAAAAGAAATTATAAAAATATGGAAAAAAATATATTTTTGAAATGTTAGTTATGAAAAGTTTTAAGTAAAAAAATTAAATAAATTAATCTTGGTCATCGTCATCATTATCAGAAATGTCGATAATTTCGTCCAACAGATATTCTGGAATTTCATTTTTGTCCTCCCCTTCTTCCTCTTTTTCCTCGTCTTCCTCCTCTTCAAAGGTGTTTTTATACCACCAACAAATTTCAGCGAGTATTGCATCTGGAGATTTCTTTCCTCTGTACCTGAAACGAAAATAGTTTTCAATCGTTAACATGTTTAAATTGTGCACTCTGACAAAGATATTAGAAAAATCTAGGAATTCAAAATATGCACACTCTATAGTTACCTGATGCAAGAGATGAATTTTGTACGACATATTAACCCCAATTTCATCGAAAGCTGCCAACATGTTTGCAACAGATTGCCTGTAGTTGGCTTTGCGTTCTTTACCCAAAAGTCCTTTAATGACTGCTTTCACTGCGAGCCATGCATTTTATTCTCGGTCTGTCAGAACTTGGTCAAAATCTTGACGACTCATTAGTTTCCGTATGTCGGGACCATTAACAACCCCTTCCTGAATTATGGCGTTACTTAGCCTTGGGAAAATGTCTTTTAAGCGGTTGAATACTGCTGATCTTTTTGCGATACATTTCAAAAAATTTTTAGCAATGCCAAGCTTAATGTGGAGCAACGGCAACAAAATTTTCATTTCAGGAACAAGACTTTCGTGTAGCCTATTGTCTTTAGGCCATTTCCTTCTAATGCGACTATTCCAGTTATGCTGTTTGTACTGGTTTCTTCCTTTAATACCTTCTCGGTATCGTGAATCCCAATCGCACAAAAAACACGGATATTTTGGACGGCCAGATGCTGTTAAGTCTGTAATCAATGAAACTATTTTGAGGTCGCAGCAAATGCGCCACTGCTGCTCGTTATATTTGACTACTTCCGTATTGTGTGTAAATTATCGAAATTTTCACTATGTCAGTGCTATACGCAATTGGAACAGATGGCACTCTATTTGTATTGTGCAAATGCACAACTTTTAAGCTGATTAGTGAACTATCGATGAATAAATGCCAATCATCTCTTTTGTAGGTTAACCCTATCGTCTCCATTAACTTTTCAATATCGTTGCAATAAGCGAAATTTTTTGCATCATTCACATTGAAGAACTTTTCTAACTCTTTTTGGCGTTTCGATATGCTGTTACTTTGGTACCTTTCGCTAGCAAATTATTCCCTTAAGCCAGTAGTTCTGATTTTTTCTGAGTCAAACACAAATTTGCAACAATTCCATGCAATTGGTTTTGTGTGATTAGGATTGGGTCCTTTGATATTTCATAGGCTGTACCTTCACCAGGTCGTATTCTGAGGAGAACTCCATGGATGTAGCAGCGGCGGTTGTAGTACTGATATCAGTTTGAAGATCAATACTTCGGTATGTTGGTACTGGAACGAATTCTGAGTGCGGTAATGGTAATTGGACACTTGGCACTGCTACATAAGTTTAATTCTTTGCTTTCCTTCTATTCAAAGTTTTATGGTAGTTGATACATCCATAGCAATTTTCTTCTTGATGCGGACTGTTGTCTAACCACATCATTGGTATACAAAAGGCATAGCCTTCTTCTTTTCACTTTTCCATTGCATAAGAGTTGAATAGCAATTAAAGCAAACTTTTTTAGGGGCATAGTTTACGTCAGTAATAAACTCTTGCCAGAAATATTGTTTACAAGCTTCAAAAAAAAAAAAATCACTCGCATTGCCACATTTTTCATCGCTTGTTATGAAACGTCCACAATCATTATAAAAATGGTCCATTTTACATTTTGGTTCCGACGTTTTTAATAATATATGCTATACAATGTTTTTTTTTTTTTTGTTATTTTCATGAAACCGATGCACTTAACTTAAATCACTCACAAAATGAAATAAGTTCCAAAAAAATTAATAGCGAATTTTATCACGACCGAGCGAAAATTAAAAGACATCAGCTTCGGCTGAGTTTCGAGTCTTAACTGAATCTTCATTTTTGAAATTAGTTCGCTTGTACGAGATAAAAAAAAAATCGCTACCTGTGCGGTGGTTGAAAACAAAAAAGTTGTTTTACTAATTCCTAATTCTTGGAACTTCCCTTTTTAATTACTTCTACCCAAATCGCTATTTATTTAATGGTTTTGGGTTTTTTTTAACGCAAATTATCGAATAAAACCATTTTCTTTTCAAATGAAATTTATTGAAGAAACTGAGAAGCATATTATAGATCAAACAGAAAGCAAAAAAGACTTAGTTTTGTGGAAAATATTTTCAAAAAGAATGAAAAAAAAAATAATTTTTCCAACATTTTGCTTCATAAGCACCACAAAAATTTTCGAAATCAATTTTTTTAAAAATTTTAATTATTGCACAAGTCTCTAGCAATAATTTGCCTTTTACAGATTGAAAAAACATGAATAAGTCGACGAGTTATAGCCAAAAAACCATATAAACAATATGCTGAAATTCGGCATTTGACTGGAAAGTTCGAAGGTCGATTAAAAAAAAATTCGAACTAACATTAACAAACGCCGCAATACGGATGTTCTAATTTAGCCTCTATTTTCACCCCTCACTCTCAGAATCGACCTAACTTTTGCTAACCTGAATTTGTTCCACAGTGTTATTCTACTACATGGAGTGAAAAGTGCGTGGCCTCACATAGAGATGGCGTCATGAATGCCAATCTTGTCTGTTTATTCAGTAGAGCCAACTGTTAGAAATTGTGTCAAAATTTCCTGACATTTCAGTAATTAGAAGAAATGATGCTGCTTTTAATGTTTGGGAAAAAATGGATTGTAAAGAGTTTCGTGTTTTGATTAAACATTGTTATTTGGTGGGAAAAAATGCTGTCCAAGTCAAAGAATAGGTTGATAAACATTATGGCGAAAGTTCGCCGTCATAATCAATGGTTAAAAGGTGGTATTCCAAATTTAAACTTGGTCGTACGAGCACAAATGATGCAGATCATCCTGGTCATCCAAATAAGGCAGTTACCTAGGAAGTACGGATGACTGAAAAATTAAAGTGAATGAGGTTGCCGGCATCATAAAGATATCAACAGAGTGAGCTCGGCATATATTAGATGCTCATTTAAAAACCTTCTGCTCGATGGATGCCGCGATTTTTGACCGCTGAACAAAAACTTAAATGTATTCATGATTCAAAGTAAGCTTTGGAGATGTTTGAAGTAAATTCAACTGAATTTTTCATGGATAGAAAATAATAATTTTTTTTTAAAAGATTAAATTCGATTTAATTGTTTTAGGAAAATTTTGACAATTATCGTAAGATATATAGTATTCTGGTTATTTTAACCAATTGAAGTGATAAATGTTTTTTTTTTCTTTTTTGGTTATGAATAACCATTATCGAAAATAATTTTTTTTTTTTGCGTTTTCCGGATACATATCGTATTTTTGATGTAATGTGTGCATTTCTAACGGGTTTGTAGGGCAAGGAATTAAAATATCTTTTGGTAAAGTAAACAAAACAGGCAGTTTTGTAAGAATTGTTTATTAATTTTATAAAAAAAAATATTATTTAATGGAAAAGTGGATTAATAATTAAAATTTAAGTATTTTAATTAAAGTAGTTTAATATGTAAATTACAACCCTGTTAGAAATGCATCCAATTAATCAAAAATACGATAAAAGGCAGTCAGATAAAAGGGACTCAAGTAAGCTTTCCAATGATATATATATTGCTACATTGCTAAAAATCATAGCAAAGCTTTGTCGATCCATAACTCCGAAAATAGGCTCGACCGCTATAAAAAAAATGATTTTCCTTAAATCACGCCACAAGTCCCTAACCCCTCAAAAAAAAAAAAATTAAAACCGGGGTGTAGCCACTAAAAATTAACGCGTGAGAAATATTTTCGACAAAAACTTGTCCAAAACCTTAAGAAAAAAATTTTTTTGGAAAAACTGCATTGCCATCGTTTTTAGCGTACAATTTTACCTTGGAAAATAATATTAAAAAAAAAAAAAAACTAAATCAGACGACTATTTTTTATAACCTACTAAAAAACCTTAAAACTAAAAGTTGAGAAAAAGTAAAAAAATTTAAAATTGGATGCCTCGAAAATATTTTTTTGATATGTCGCTGTGGAACCTTTTTCCTCATGCCAAAAGCTACCGAAAAATCGATGGCACAATATCGACAAATTTTTGTCCTAACAAATCGGCCCAACCTAATATATATATATATATATTCATCATTTATCATTTTAATTTCGAAATCAAGGTTAAAAATGTATCAACTCATTGGGAAGCTCAATACTATATTTCAGGTACTGTACGGTCACTTTTCACTTCCAAAATAGTCAGTTTAACCCAGTACTTAAATTAATTTAATGACTATTTTATTACACTGGACACAAAAACAACTTTCCGCGTAGATACATTATACTGTACCTAGCAGGTAATTCATAACAAGGAGTAAGAAATACGAAATGAATCTTGCGGGAGCACTTTCAATTCTGCTACTTTGTTCAAACACAGCTTTTAGGTGGTTTGACTGATCCCTATTATTAGCCACCCACGTATATTCGTTGAAGTTTGGGCTTGAAAGGGTACCAGAATGACAATTTATTGGTTCCCTCTCATTTCTTTTTCTATTTTTCCTTCTAATAATTACGAAAATCAAACTTGTTTGCAGTTCAGAAATTGAAAAATATTCAAAAATTGATAAAAAAAAAAAAACAAAATTGCTAAAACCAAATTTGTCAAACGAAGTTCAGTAATACTAATTTACATCATTTGTAACTAAATTTTAATGTGTCTAGACTAATAAGTATTTATGAGTATGTGTAATTTAATTTATGGCAATTTGCTGTGTGAGGCAAAATCATCAATTTTTATATCAAACATGTTTACGCATATTCATAAAATGATTCATCCGTATAATGGATACTTACATGCTCATCCACAGAATAAGTGAGTTCACCATCATCATATAAAACGAACCACCTTCTTTGCCATCTCTAAAAAGATAGAAAAAACCAGATAAAAATATTAAAATATAATAATATCAACGAAATTTTTAAGCATGGTTATAAACTTTAACAAAATATTTGACACATAATAGAGTTAAATCCATCCCAGCTGATTGATAAATAAAATAAATAAATGAGGCTCCTGCTTTAGGTCTCTTCTGATATTTAATTAATACTTATTTTTTTTTTTTTTTTTTTTGAATTCCTATTACCAATATTGACCAATTAATAACTATGATGTCATGTATTAATGAATCGAAGTGTTTAAAATTTCCATGATTGTTGCTTATATATTTTCACGTTACAAATGCAATCACAAAGCGATGAATACATTTATAAGTTCTGTCACTTACAGCGGACGCAAATTATATGTAAATTAAAAATTCTATATAATATGCTTATAAAAAAAAAAAAAATAGGTCACTTTTTTTTAAAATTTTTCATAAATTCCGCATTAAATATGCTAAAACATCAAGAATTTTTTTAAATGAAAACAACAGCTGTAGTTTATATGTCAAGGCAGATAAACAAGAAAACATTTGCATATAAACCATCATAAATGAAATGAGCTTTTGCAGCTTTTTGTGAATTTTCATGAAATCTATTTCTATGCGTCTGTATTTAACATTTAAGTGACATATTTGCCCCATAAACATAAAAATATGGTTAAGAGATTAACACACTTCGTTGGCTGTTTTCGTCTTATACTTAGATATTAATGGCTTATAAAATCGTATATTGAAGAATACATTACAGCGAGAAAACCTTAATTATTTCTTAAATAAAATTTTGCTTTGAATTTCTGAAAGCATGCATAATTTGCATACAGGTAGTTGTAGTGGTGGATTTATATTTTTTATAGTACATACTTTGTATGTATGGTGGCATAATCTCTAAATGTTAGCAGAAAATATTTGTTTAATATCTATTCTCTTTGAAAAAAATTTTTAATTCTTAATTGAAACGTTTCCCAATCAGTAAGTGATTAAAAAGCCATCGGTATAACAATCACCTTTAATAATCTTATTTCATTCTATTATATTCTGGTTTGTGTCGTAAAAGTTCCGAAGAAAAAAATGCAATATGACAATAGTTGCAGCTTATGCGAGTCAATAAAAATACTGCACAGTAATATCGCTTGGAAGAGAATATATAATTTCTTAATTTCATTTAAGTGTCATTTGCATTTCTATTATTGAATACTTTGTAATAATACTTAAAATTTGACAGATCCATTTAGCTCAGCCCGCTAATTTAATAAGAAAGGCATTGGTCGATTAAATCGGCTGTCTAGGTTACTTGTTTGCCTTTCGTAATGTAAATTAGATGGCATTAAAATAAAATTTCATAAATATGCTAACCATATTACATGCATCAACCCAGCAACAGTTTTGTTTATATCCTTTAAGTATGCTGATACAGCAGAATGGTACTACTGCTACTGCATCTGCTTTATATTTACCAAATCCTTTTCAAAATATTACAGTTATTGATCCTGCCGTTTCTCATTCAAACAACGTTCAAGTTTTAATTAATAAACCTACTCCAATATTAAATGAAACTGCAGCATTTCCGATTACATCAAATGCTAATAACCATAGTACTCAGCATGCTCTGAACATTATTGCTCCAAATATTTCTTCAATTTCTTCAATGCCTAGAACTGCTACGGCTAATAATTTTCTTTATAATCCTGAGAACGCTGGTCGATTGATTAATTTTGATGCTGCATCACCAATCCCATCTGCTTCAACATCTGGTACTTCAAATATTGTGCCTACAACTGGTATTGAATCAATACCCGCTCCTAGAGGGTTGCGAACAATTCCTCCGTAGAAAACTGTATTTGCTACACGTTTCGCATATGATACGAAAGCTGATGAGATGAAATTTTATGTGATCTCTAAAATTAAAAACTGTATTTGAACAAATCGTAGATGCCAGTTTTTGGCCTAAAAACGCATTAATACGTGAATTTATATATAGAGAAGAAGATAATGCTCGGCTTCCCAAATCCGCTGATCAAAATCCAAAAAACTAATATACATCTTGTATCAAAACGTTAGAGGTATGAATTCAAAACTTTCGTCAATTTAATGTAATAGCTTTGGCTTCAATAATCATATTATTATATTTACGGAGACCTGGCTCAGTAAAAAAGTTAATAACTCTGAGATTTTTTGCCCTAAATATCAAATTTTCAGAAAAGATAGAGAAAGTTGCGAAAGAATTGAATCTGATAATAATAATAATCAGTGTAATAATGTAATAAAAAAGTCTGGTGGCGGCGTATTGGTTGCTATACTAAACGAATTTTCGTCTGAAGAAATTATCTTAAACGATTTTTTAGATATTGAGATTATATGTGTTTTAGCTAAAATTAATAACAGGTCCATATACATTATTTGCTCATACATTCCGCCTAACTCTCCGCGTTATGTTTATGAGGATCATCTGAAAGCTGTTGATTTAATCCAAAATTATATAAAACCATCTGATTTATTTATGTTAATTCGAGATTTTAACATGCCGTCTACATCATGGAAAGCTGATCCTGATACCAATTATTTAGTTCCATCTCATTATTCTGATTCTTCAGCTGCATTTATTCATGGTTTATTGGAAAATTGTCTTTTCCAAGTCAACTCCGTCACAAATGCATTTGGTAGACTGTTGGACCTTATTTTCGTTAATGAACCTAATGACTTCTCAATATTGCGGCATAGCCCTATTTCTAATCCGGAAGATATATACCATCCAACACTTGAGATATCTTGCATTTGTTTCTATCCTCTTCATAAAAAAAAGTTAACTCACAGCGATAAAATCTTTTGCTTTAATAAAACTAATTACCAAGATTTTCAACTCCATCTATTCCAAATTGACTGGATAAATGTGTTATCTCGTTGCAATGATAACTTGGACTTGTGTTTGCATACATTTTATCATCACCTCTTTGAATGTTTCTCGGCATCTGTACCTAAAATGTTACCTCCTAAATCGAATGGTCCTCCTTGGAATACAAAACATCTATCTCAACTTAACAATAAGAAAAACAAAATGTACAAAAATTATAGAAAATATGGAACATTGATAGATTATATGAAATACTCGTTATCAAGATCGGAATTTATTATTGCTAATCAATTGGCCTATAATAACTATTTAATTAAAGTAAGGAGTAATCTAAAAAATAATCCAAAATAATTTTATAAATTTATTAATTCTAAAAGACGTACTGCGGACTTTCCTTCGGTTATGAACTACGGTGATTTAGAATCTTCAGATGATAACTCCATAAGTAATATGTTTGCAGACTTTTTTTCATCAACTTATTCTTCGACAGTATTTAATAATCTGTATCCATACATAATATCGGAATCTTCAATTATTAATATACCATCCATCAATCAACATACAGTTCTGAATGCCCTGACAAAATTAAAATTGTCGTATGCTGCTGGTCCTGACGGTGTTCCTTGTTGCATTTTAAAGCGCTGCGCACATTTATTGTATATTCCTTTGACTTATATGTTTAACACATCCCTTAAATTGGGTTACTTTCCTCCCATTTGGAAAGAATCATTTATTATTCCCTTCTTTAGGTCTGGATCTAAAGCTGGTATTTCGAATTATAGAGGTATTGCTAAATTAAGTGCTATTCCAAAACTATTTGAAAAACTTATATATGACACGTTGTCACATCATGTGTCCTCTATCATATCTCCAACGCAACATGGATTCTGTAAATCACGCTCTACAATAACAAATCTTTTGGAGCTTACAACTTTGGTAAATGATGGTTTTATTAATATGAAACAAACAGATGTTATTTATACTGATTTTAGCAAGGCATTCGATAAAGTAAATCATGATCCATTGTTGTTTAAGCTTGACCGTATGGGCTTTGGTATAATGCTAACAAAATGGATTGGATCATATTTAAAAGACAGAACACAATGTATTAAGTTTCGTAACTCGTATTCCAACAACATAAAAGTATTATCTGGTGAACCTCAAGGTAGTCACTTGGGACCTCTTTTATTTACGCTATTTATAAATGATCTTCCTTCTGTAATTAAACACTCAACTACATTAATGTATGCAGACGATGTAAAGTTAATTTGTACCCTCAACAATCTTGATTTACAATCACTTTTACAGAATGATATTGATCGTTTAAGTACTTGGTGTAATATGAATCTAATGGACCTAAATGTCAAAAAATGCAAATATATGATTTTTACAAGATCAATTCCAATTAATGGTCGGTATATCATGAATAATGCTGTGCTTGATTTAGTGGATTCATTCAATGACCTTGGCGTACTTCTGGATAAAAAAATTAGACTTTAGAAGTCATATTTCGCTAACAATAAATAAAGCTACTGATGTACTTGGATTCATTAAACGGTGGGCTAAAGAGTTTTCGGATCCGTATACGACAAAACAATTGTTTACTACCTTGGTAAGACCAATACTCGAATATGGGTCTGTAGTCTGGGATCCGCAATATCATATACATTCGAATAAAATTGAATCAGTTCAAAAACAATTTTTTTTATTTTGTCTTCGTGGTTTGGGCTGGGATCCTAATATGAGGTTGCCATCTTATGAAAATCGTCTGGCTCTAATTAAGCTTCCTACAATTCGAAATTCTATTAGTTGTAATTTCATATAACAACTCTTTTTTGTTTCTTTTTATTGTATTGCTACAATTAAGTCTAGTCTTTAACTAACAAATAATATAGTGAAATAATAAAGTGTAATAATATTAGACACCCGGTCTTGAGGTTTTGTTCTTCTTAACCTTCGTGAGTATATATCTACGGTGCAAAGAATTGGAGCATCAGGGCTTATGTGGTGTTGTATTCTATTTGCATGGTGTGATGCAGAGAGAGTTATGATTTCAGCGACTTTCTTCACTCCAAGATCTCTTGATCTTCGTTTCTCACACACCAGGGTGTATTTACAATAATCCTAAGTATTTTATTTTTAAATTGTTGTAATATTTCTATATCGGTCTTTGATGCATATTCCAAAAGTCGGATTTCATAAGTCCAGATAAGGATAGTACTTACGATTTACGCTGTCAATGGGCTGAGTGCTATCCCTCACTTGCTGCACTGCGACCAAGTAGATCTATTGTACACCCTCTTTCAGTATTACTTTTCCTGTTTATCCTAGTCCATTACAGCCTTTAGGAACTTGATGATGTCCTTCACCTCCAATGTATGTTTTCGCCTTAATTTCAGATTCGCCAAATGTTTTGTACCTTGGATATGCAAACGCTGCAAACCTTGGATATCAGAACGTTTTATCTTCCGCCAAATGCATTTTATATAGGATGTAGTTACACGCATAGTGCCCTGTGAGTGACGCAATAGGAGTCTTAAATTAGATCTGTTCAATATTAGCGAATCCCTGCTCATTTTTCGCTTTGATGCAAGAATTTTTTCGAGTGTTTAAGTAGTATTTGCTTATTCCAATAATCTATTGACTCATCCTTAATCCATCTGTCGATGTCATCGGTTATGTCTTTTCTAGTGAATCCGAATTGAGGGCTTGTACCAATGAATGGCCTTTCCGCTCTTCGTATTGCCTGTTCATCGGCTTTCTCATTTCCCTCATACCCGTCATGACCTGGTACGCATATAAGCGTCACCTTATTATGTTCAGCTAGTTTATTTAGGGCCTTATGGCTTTCGAATACGGATTTATGGTGATACATTGATTTTTCCAGTACATTAAAACAGCCTGGATATCTGATATTAGAATTGTCGTCGTTCTTCTTTTCAGTGCGTATAATTCTGCTGTAAATATTGTGGATTCATTACATAGGCGGATGTGGATTTTGCATCTCGGTCCGTAAATCCCTGCTCCTATTCCTTCTGTTGTTTTGGATCCGTCAATATACTACTTATGGGCGTCTTCATATAGCCACGTAGGGTTAGATTCCCAATCTGCTTGGGATATGAACAGTGTAGTTCTTTTTAAGATGCAGTACAGGATCTGTCTGATCGCTACATACAGCCATATCTTTATATTTTTGGCTTTATCAAGGATCTTTAGGTGTCCTATATGATCGCCTTCCTTAAACTTATATAGTCTGTGAAGTTCTATAGCTTGTTTGAAAGCTTCTCCTTGAATTGATATGTGCAGCGGTGCGAGATTTAGGATAACTTCCATAGCTGCCGTAGGAGTGGTTCTCATTGCTCCTGTGATTTTAAAACATGCTGATCTATGTACCTTGGATAATTCTAAGCGGGCTTCACTCTGGTTGGTCTTCTGCCACCATACAACTGAGCCATATCAAATACCCGGAATAAACATTTGTTTTTATATCCGCAGTGTCATTTTAGGGTTAAGACCACACTATCTGCCTAGGAGTTATTTTCTAGCTAATATTGACGTTATAACCTTATTTGTTATCGAATCTAAATGGGGGTTCCAGGTGAGTGTTCTATCAAGTATGACACCCAGTTATGTTACTTCTTTCTTGAGTTGTACCCCCCGTCTTCTTTATGTGAAGTATGTGCACGTTTAAATTCCTACTTCTCGTGAATGGGAAAATTCGCACGATTCCCATGTAAGTGTAAGTGCATTTTGCATTTGTTCCCCAATTTTCTGGTCATGTGTTCCACCTACAAACACTGTAATGTCATCCGCATAACCTACAGTGGTAAAGCCATTGTTATTTAGTTTTACAATTTGGTCATCCACAAAGATTAATGGGAAAACAACGCCTCTCTGAGGCATCCCTTTAAAGTGCTAATACTTCTCTCCTCATATCCAAGATAAGCCACTATTCGTCTCCTTGAGAGCATCTATTTTATCCACCCTCTCACAATTGGAACTGAGTGCAATCTGATCAGCACTTGGTACTTGGTTATATATCAATAAATTCTTTTTAACTGAGAGTATGGATTTTCTTCCACTCATCCAGTTTAGATCCTTTAGTTGTATTATGTGAGTTGATTTAAATTTTCTCCCGAGTTTTGTATGATAAATACTTCTGAAACTTTCCAGTTGACATATTTTATATATAGGCATGCCTCCATAATTCTTTTCATTTTGATTAATGCTATATTGGTGAGGTTTTTAGAAATTTCTCCGGTTATCAAACCAAAGCCCGACCTTTTTTCGGTTTTGTATTTTTTTTTACTTCATTAATGGTTTCCAATATGGTGAAGAGTCATATTTACATAGACTCTTGAACGGTATGGGGCTCATTTCTTCATATGGCTGGAAGGGTTTTTATAGGTGATTCGCAAAAGCATCAACTTATTCAGTAACATTCTTTTCCTAAGAATTATTTTGGTTTTTTAATTGGGATTGGTCTTTTTAGACCAGCCGTTGTTTTTCATAGCGAGAATCTGTATTTTGCTGCTAATAATTTCTGGAATTTTATATGTAGGTTTTTAGTTGTATGTGCTAATATTCTTTCGGTAATGAGTTTTGTTAAACAATTAAATTGGAGTTTGAAAGGTGGAAATCTATTTGATTGCCATTTCTTTCTTATTTATAAGTTCCAAGATTTCTGATGGGTAATATTGTTGTGCATTTCTTGGTTTAATTGTTGGTGTACTCAACCAAGCTGATTGTTGAATTTGGGTAGTTAGTTTTCTAATTCTTCTGCAATATCCTCTATAGTTTCTAAAATATTGTTTTAAATAATCCCATCATTGTTTTTATTTAACTAAATGCTAGTAACGTAAATGGGTGAGTACACATTATTTTGGTTCTTATTTGTCGCGTTACAAAAAAGTCTATTAAATCTAGTATTATTTTGATACATGATGACCTTTAAGTGGGATTTCCAACTGACAAGATTTCACACGCTAATTTCTTCGCAACTTTTCAAAACTCACGCCTTTTTGTTGTTGTTAAACGAGATCACAGCTAACGAGAATCCCATTATGTTTGGTAAACAGTTACAAATATTTCTGTTCGGTAATTGAGTGCATTGGCGGGCTATACAAAGTTGTTACATACCTTGATAGATATTGTTGTTGCTTGTAATTCTTCAGAAGATATTTTCTCTTCTTCAAAACGTTCTCCAGATTTTGTTATTATAATATAGAAAATGAAATAATAACGTCAGCTTCAAATTTTATTTTTACGGAACCAACTTTTAATTTATAAGTTTAAGCATAAAGAAAAGGTTTCAGGCAATGAAACCTTTAATAACATTTAAATAAAAGTTTTCTGTACAATTCCGCCATGAAATCGGAAGAAAATCTTTATAATTTTTGATGTGTAAACATCTATACGCGCAGGGGGGTAAATTTCTACTTCACAATACAATCGCAAAAACAGAGTAACACATCGGTGTGAGCTGAAGTGTAAATCGGTGTGACTTTATCTGATTGTATTTGTGAAAAAATTATGATATGTTCTTTTCTGAACATTTTCCAATTGTCTTTCAAAAAACATCAATTGTATTTCAGAAGCCATCAATATAATTTCAGAAAACATCAATTGTATTTCAGAAAACATCAATAGAATTTCAGAAAACATAAACTGTATTTCAGAAAACATTATTTGAATTTCAGAAAACATAAATAGAATTTCAGAAAACATCAATATAATTTCAGAAAACATCATTCGAGTTTCAGAAAACATCAATTGAATTTCAGAAAACATAAATAGAATTTCAGAAAACATCACTTGAATTTCAGAAAACATAAATAGAATTTCAGAAAACATCAATATAACATCAATTGAATTTTAGAAAACATCAATATAATTCCAGAAAACATCAATTGAATTTCAGAAAACATCATTTGAATTTCAGAAAACATAAATAGAATTTCAGAAAACATCAATTTTATTTTAGAAACCATCAATTGTATTTCAGAAACCATCAATATAATTTCAGAAAACATCAATTGTATTTCAGAAACCATCAATATAATTTCAGAAAACATAAATAGAATTTCAGAAAACATCAATATAATTTCAGAAAACATCAATATAATTTCAGAAAACATCATTTGAATTTCAGAAAACATAAATAGAATTTCAGAAAACATCATTCGAGTTTCAGAAAACATCAATTGAATTTCAGAAAGCATCAATAGAGTTTCAGAAAACATAAACTGTATTTTAGAAAACATCAATAAAATTTCAGAAAACATCAATTGAATTTCAGAAAGCATCAATAGAATTTCAGAAAACATCAATTGAATTTCAGAAAGCATCAATATAATTTCAGAAAACATCAATTGTATTTCAGAAACCATCAATATAATTTCAGAAAACATCAATTGTATTTTAGAAAACATCATTCGAGTTTCAGAAAACATCAATTGAATTTCAGAAAACATCAATAGAATTTCAGAAAACATCAATTGTATTTCAGAAAACATCAATTGTATTTGAGAAAACATCATTCGAGTTTCAGAAAACATCAATTGAATTTCAGAAAACATCAATATAATTCCAGAAAACATCAATTGTATTTCAGAAAACATCAATTGTATTTCAGAAAACATCATTTGAATTTCAGAAAACATAAATAGAATTTCAGAAAACATCAATTGTATTTCAGAAACCATCAATATAATTTCAGAAAACATCATTTGAATTTCAGAAAACATAAATAGAATTTCAGAAAACATCAAAATAATTTCAGAAAACATCATTCGAGTTTCAGAAAACATCATTTGAATTTCAGAAAACATAAATAGAATTTCAGAAAGCATCAATATAATTTCAGAAAACATCATTCGAGTTTCAGAAAACATCAATTGAATTTCAGAAAACATCAATAGAATTTCAGAAAACATCAATATTATATCAGAAAACATCATTCGAGTTTCAGAAAACATCATTCGAGTTTCAGAAAACATCATTTGAATTTCAGAAAACATAAATAGAATTTCAGAAAACATCAATATAATTTCAGAAAACATCATTCGAGTTTCAGAAAACATCAATCGAATTTCAGAAAACATCAATATAATTTCAGAAAACATCATTTGAATTTCAGAAAACATAAATAGAATTTCAGAAAACATCAATATAATTTCAGAAACCATCATTCGAGTTTCAGAAAACATCATTTGAATTTCAGAAAACATAAATAGAATTTCAGAAAACATCAATATAATTTCAGAAAACATCATTCGAGTTTCAGAAAACATCAATCGAATTTCAGAAAACATCATATCATCAGAAACTATTCTTATTGAATTTTTTTCTTTTTTATATGCAGGTAGTTTACTTTCAATGATGGGGTGTCACACAAACTGGTCCAGTACCCCTCAAATTTACTGCAATTACTGGAATTAATACTTTATGGACCCACACAAAGTTTCCGACCATTGCTGGCATAATATTCAACATTGATGGTTTGTACGATGCTATCAGGTCCGCCTGTTTTAGGCACGACTACTCAAACTAATAACTAATAACATATGCAGTCACACAAAGTTTCTTCACTCCGGCTTTTTTAATAAAATTTGATATTAAAAAATTACTTTGTATGGGAGCTGCCACACCAACTTGACATATTAAAAAGAATATAACTATTGTTTCTCCGAGACAGGCATTCAGACACTGTCCAAATTTCAATAAGATGGGTTCAAAGGCACAGTCCTCCATTAACCACAAACACAGAAACAAACAATTTTTTTAGTTAAAAAACTAAATTTGTGATCGATTTTTATTAACAGATTTAAAACAACAATTGTCACACGTTTCTTAAACAGGATATTCAAAATTTGCTAGGAACTGCTTTAAGCATGGGACGTACGACAATTAAATCCATATACATCTTTTGATATAATTTAAAATTTTTTCTTAATGAAAAAAGAGTTTTCCTTTCTTTCCGGAAAAAAGTGATTAAAATTTACATATAAATTAACATATATGGTATACAGCTGTTTTTATACCCTATACCACTATGTGGTTTGGGCATAATGACTTTGTGCTGCTGTTTGTAACAACCAAAAATATTCGTCCTAGACCCATCTTTAATTATACCGATCGACCCAGAATTACTTATTGAATCGAAATAGCAATGTCCGTCCGTCCGTCCGTCTGTGTGTCCATGTAAACCTTGTAAGCAAACAGGTCTCAAATATGAATATATTTTGATGAAATTTGGTATATATGCTTTTATCGGCCATGGGATGAATGCTATTGAAATTGGTGAGAATCGCTCCATATGCAGACCTAGTCCCCATACAAATGACCCCTATGAAATCGACATAAATTGCCATAAGTTCCAAATTATCATATAGATCTCAGTCAAATTGGGTTTGTATGTGTTTATTACATCCATTAATCAGTAGTTCAAAAATAATCCCTATAGGAAAATTCTTAGTTATAGACCGCATATAGAGCTGCTTTCCGATCTTCACTTAAATCTATCAAAAAACAAAAATACTGCACAGATTTTCTTCAAATTTGGTTTGTATATATTCTTTCAAAGTATAAGTGACTTTACCAAATATGGTCAGGATCGGTATATTTTTCGACCTAGTCCCCATATAAATATAGTATCCGATATGAACTTTTTCATATCTGCAGCGAAAAAAATTAATAAAAATGCCATTAAAATTTGGTTTATGCTTATTTGCTATATCCAATTAGTTGGCCCGAAGAGATAGGGTCTCTAAACCACGGTATAGGGTATCGCATAGTCGGGCTAGACCGACTATAATTTTCTTACTTGTTTTTTTTTTTTTTTGTCATTATTGTTGATATGCAGGCGTATTTTGATTTATGCAGTCAGAAATATCAAAAAGCAGGAAATTATGTTTATAATTTGTGGACTTAAGTCATTTCCTATAAAGATTTTGTTAATTATGATATTTTTCTTTAGCCTAACGAGGCCCAAGTCACTCAAAATATGTGGAGCCTATATAATGGATATAATAAAAAAATTTTATTTTTTTGTTGATCCAAATTTCATATTAGTGCAAAAAAGTTGTATATGGAGGACGCGGCTTTAAGTCTTCTCATAAGTACATTCATTATTGAATCGATGATCTGAATTAAGATGATTTTAAAAATTTTTAATACTTCGTTGATTTGTGGGAACTTTTTTTAAATTTGAATGATGCGTTCTAATTTAGGTTTTATCATCAATAAATCTGTCGTATTCCGCGCTTGCAGAATTGGATTTGTTTGATGCAATAAGACTAGAATTGTAGAAGATACATTTAAATGTCGGCAAATATGTTTTGAACGATATTATCTAAATCAAGAAAAGAAAGATGTTGTTGGCCCGCGCAAAAGTGTAGAATAAACTTTATGGTTTTTTGCATAATATCAAATAGAGGATCACGGCACCACTATTTCGGGCCATTGAATACACAAGATGATTCATCTAGTGTTCGTAAAAAAAACTACCGGTTATGCTGAGTATGGCAACATCAATGTCAGCTGTGTTATAACAAGCAGTACGAAATGAGTTGATTTAAGCTGGAAAACTTATTTCTGGAAGACTATATTTTTACCGAAAAATTATCTTTTCTGACGGTGGTCTCTGTGGTTATGTCAAGAAGCAAAAATGTCACAATTGGGGCACACTATCCACACATGAATGCGGAAAAGCCAATGTACCCTAAACGATGCACTGCTTGGTGTAGTTTTTGAGCCTTTATTATCAGTGGGCTATTTTTCTTCAAAGATGCGACAGGAAAATGCGCGCCACACAAGACGTGAAACAATCGATCATTTGAGTGCTTTTTCTCCCTCTCTTTTTCTTTTCTTTCTTAATGAACTTGTTAGTTAAAACTTGAATAATATCCACTCTATCGCAGCTGACAGCAGTATTTGTCGTTCATTTTCCTTCAGGCGTAAGCTAAGCCTTTTTAAGGTTGGGGGCAAAAGGCTGGCAATGATTGGCATACTCAATCAAGACCTGCTAACAATCTCAGAGTGGGGTAAAACAAATAGTGTTTATATTAATGCACAGAAGACTCAATGTTGTTTGCTGAACCACAGGACCTTGGATTCAACAATGTCATCTGTATATATGAGTCGTATAGATATTGAGGAATCAGTTATGTTTGATGTTCTGATGTTCTGCAATCGCGAAGCATTACTTCGCTGATTCAGATCTCCTTAAAATCCAAACCATTTAAATCCGTGTGAAAGTGGAACACAAGTCGCATATTTGGGCAGGAGCTTCAAAGTCTATTTTGGAGCTGCTAGACCATATGCAAAGGAGGGCATTGATGCTCACTAATGATATTAGGGTGTCCAATTTTAGAGACTTATTGGAACATCATCGGAAGGTGGGTTGTGAAGCACATTTCTATAGATACTACCATGGGGAATGTTCTTATGAGATTAGCGAACTCATTCCAAGTGCCCGAGTTTCATTTATCAGTCGAAGTAGCCGTGTTTGGAATGAACTACCCGGAAAGTTTCAATCTAATAAAATTTAATTCAAATAGCAACAAACACTACTTCCATAACCTATTTTCCTGAGATAAATACAAGGCACTGCATCTGAGTGTTGGTCGATAATTAAGAAAAAAAATTTTTACGGACCCCCCTATAACCTTAGTATATTTTGAATCTAAAACCAATAAAGACCCAGCAAAATCTTGGTAATGATTACCGTTGCATTACATGGTAATGTTAACCCCATACCTATTGAATAATTTCAAGCTAAATGTAAGGACTTCCTGATATTGATTCATGTAAACTAGCAGATTCCAGCACTCGAAATTCGACTGCAATTTCTAAGCAACTTTTTTTTTCAATTTAGCCAATTCAAAAACCAACACTTTGTTGGTTTATAATTAATGTGAATGAAGATAACAAACTCGTTAACAAAGGCATTAATAAATTTAATAAACACACACATAGCATATGTATAACTGTATGTATGTGTTAGTATCAACTTTAAATGTAATTTGCTCAAAATAAAGAAAAAATTTCAAAATCTGTAAATCTGATGAACAGCTAAAAAGAAATACCTTTCAATTAGTATACGTTTGGTCAAAATCGGGAGAAAACAGTGGAACAAAACATCTGTAACTAAAAATCGCCTAGCCTGTTAATATTATAGATACTTGCTAGTAATAACCACTGTTTTGATTAGTAAAAACTATAAAAAATGAGTTAAATTTAATGAAACAAACTATTTTGCGGCCATAGTCATCATTGGATAAAAAGCGCAGCAAAAGCTGTTAAATTTTACATTACATTATTTACAACAGATTCTGCGATACCAATGTGTTGTTTCTACAGAAATTTACTTTACTCCCTACATGGAACAAATTAGACAAAACCCTCCCTGTTATCCGTAAAGTAACTAGTTATTTGTATGTAAATGTAATTTGCTCAAAATAAAGAAAAAATTTCAAAATCTGTAAATCTGATGAACAGCTAAAAAGAAATACCTTTCAATTAGTATACGTTTGGTCAAAATCGGGAGAAAACAGTGGAACAAAACATCTGTAACTAAAAATCGCCTAGCCTGTTAATATTATAGATACTTGCTAGTAATAACCACTGTTTTGATTAGTAAAAACTATAAAAAATGAGTTAAATTTAATGAAACAAACTATTTTGCGGCCATAGTCATCATTGGATAAAAAGCGCAGCAAAAGCTGTTAAATTTTACATTACATTATTTACAACAGATTCTGCGATACCAATGTGTTGTTTCTACAGAAATTTACTTTACTCCCTACATGGAACAAATTAGACAAAACCCTCCCTGTTATCCGTAAAGTAACTAGTTATTTGTATCAGTACCTAATAAGGTGCCGGCAAGGCCTCTCCTCCAATGGCACCCCATGTTAAAATAATGGGTTCCGTAATGGAAAGGTAACTACTGAACTCTTTTGATTTCTTATTCTAAAGCTAATAGAAAGTTTTGCTGGGAAGTGCAGACTCGTATCCATATACACGCATGATTCATAAATGGACTGCGGAACGGGATCAGGGAAACGTTTTTCAAGGCGAAATATATGCAAGTAAGAGGGCTGCGCACAATTCAAAAACTAAGATATGCCTATCAAGTGGAATTCTATTTGCTGTCATCTATGCCGCTATATTAACTCATGAATCGGAATATTCAAAATAAAAATGTGTAGCTGAATGCAAAACATCACTGATACAACTCTCACAATACAACGCACAGTGGCGCCATTTGAGTTTTTTCGTTGCAAAAATCATATCTTTTGAGCCGAATAACATAACAGTTTATGAACAGCATATGATAGATAACTGTTCAGCCTATGAAATGAGCGTTTGGAAAGGGTGCTACGCTTTGTAGGGGCCTACTTATGGGTTATCAAAGTTAAAATTTGTAGAAAAATCAATTTTATGGTAACTAAAAAAATTATTTTTACATTTTTAGATTTTTTTTATTTTTTTTCTTTAGGGTTTTATGTTTTAAATTATTACCCAACAAATTAAAAAAAAATTACTTCATTTTTAAATTTATTTTTTCAATTTTCTGTAAAATATTCATCACAATTCGTAAGAGACGGTATATCTAACGACTAATCATTTCTAAACTATAATTATTTTCTAACTCTATTCGTGACTTCACATGCCGCAGGGAAGAAATAAGTGGATCGGAAGATGCTGCCAACATGCTGAAGAGGTCCTCATTTTGCCTTACCCTTGATGCTTTGAATGTGTTCTGCAATCTATATTTTTTATAAAATTTGTTAAGAGACTCCTGTGCTTCTTCAGAAAGCTCTCCAATTGGCAAAGACTGGTACTCAATTATATCTTTGCCATGCGCCAATATTTTATGGACGGTCGGGGTCAACGTCTTCTGTGGATACATTTCTGCTAAAAGAGATGCAGTTTTCGATGCATGTTCTTTGCAGTTTAAAACATTCAAAATCGTTCCCAATCTTTTCACGATTTGATTGTCAATTCCAGTGATTCTAGTTACTGCCTCATCATTTTCAAAAAATCTCCTAGAAGTGTTTCCATCGTTTGAGTTACCGTATCCGTGCTTGGGACAGTCTACTTTTAGTCAACTTGTTTAAAAAAAGAATCCTGTATTTGCTTCTTTCTGATCTTTTCCTTATCCTTTATTGATGTATTTTCATCGAAGTTTTCCTCCTCTTGTGGTAGGGTATACGCCAGTTTTAGCAAGAACTCCATACACCTCATCCTTGCGTGCAATGGTGACATTCCATATTCGTAATTTTCGTCGTTTGTAGAATCGTTTAAATTACCAAAGTTCTTCTGACTCTTTTTGTAAATCGGGCATGACAATGTTGAGGTTGTTCCTGTCAGTTCGTTTACGACTTTTCCGTCAACCATGGTCAGGTGGAACTCGTTATTGCATTCAATATATTTTCCTTCTCCAATTTGCAGCTTCGTAGGCTTATTCTTGCTTATTTGTTCTTCAATGTCCTTCACCGTGGTCCTTATGAGTTCTGCCGATTCCCTTGCAAACTGAAACATTATTGGTCGGCAATAACGCACTGATGACGGACGTGGATTTTTCCAGTGTAGGGAAACATAAGATTTTAGCCGCAAAGGAACAACAGATGCCATAAACATATTTCCGTCCGATATTGTAGCGTCATCGGAAGATATCCATTGCTTATAAACGCTTTGTCCGGATGATCCATCGCAGCCCCATTTGCTGATCAATGTCAGTTTCTCAGGAATAATTTTCACCTCATTTTCAGGAAGACTCTCCAACAACCGTTATGCTGTATGGCCTATGAGATCCTGCAGATTGGCTTTCACAGAGACTTCCGTAAACTCCGTATGCAGTGGTAGTGAATTTATTTTGGCTTGCGTAATATGCTTGTATCTTGGTAAAACGTCAGCCCCGTGTCGCATCAAGGATGCCCGTAGTATCTCATATTTTTCTTTGGAAAGTTGTAGGTCCATAAACAAGGCCAAGGCTTCTTCGGTACCATACTTTTTAATGTGTGCGTTGGTGGGCGTGGGAATGCTTTCCTTAATCCTTTTTAGTCGCAGTGGGCTTGCATCAGCAACAGATTTTGTAATTTGCGACCTAACTCTTTCACTATCCTTTGTATATTTAATAGACAGCGCGTCCGATAAATGCTTCGTGGTCAATTCATTGGTGGCATCGGCAAGTTTTCTCTTTCTTGTGAAAATTGAACACTCCTCAATACTTTTTTTTGGCCTTCCTTTTGCTCCTCTGGTGGATGTGGTGGGATGGTGTCTTCATTAAGCCAGTCCTCGTATTTGGAGTTGAAGTTCTGAATGGTTCGATTAGATTTCACTCATTTTGCCTTAATATTTGCATATATCAGATAAAAATTATTTTTTATAATTTCGCTTCTCTCAATATTTCCGTATAAGCTATCAAGTTCTTTTAAAGCAGCTTCCGTGAAAAACTTTGGTGTGGTTGACCTTCTAAACAGCTCAAATAATTTTAAATTGTTCAACGCCATGTTTTCAGTACTTAAATTGTTTAACGCCATGGTTTCAGTACTTGTTGCGCCAACTTTCGTTACCTATTTTTCGTGATATTACACCTGAAATCGTAACAAATTGACTAAAAATTGTGTGTTTTTTTGAAAACCGAAAGTCGGTCAACTTTGAACGGTTATATCTTCTAAACTAAAAATTTGATATTATTAAGAGTAGCATATTTGAAATCTTTGGAAAGTTTCCTATAACATGGGTTTATTCAAAACTTCGTCGGCGCACACGAAAATTTTGATTTTTGCAACCTCGTTTGCTCTACGGGCGCCACTGTGCAACGTTAATATATCAACTGGTTTACATGACTCAAGGATTTAGTTGGAAATGAACTTTAAAAAGCAATTCACGACTTCAAAAGCTATTTGGCCATCATATTTTCGATCGGGTTGGGATCAGGGCTCTGCGCTGGCCACTCAATGACCCCAACCACATGTGAACTAAGCCATTCCTTGACGATTTTCGCTGAATGTTTGGCTAGTTGTCATGATGGAAGATGACATATTCCGGTCAATCTCAAATTTGGGCGATACCTAAAGGCAAATTGTCTTGCAAAATGCGAATATAGTTTTGCCTTCTCATTATACTATCGATCCGTATAAGTCGGCCCATACCATTTGGTGTTATACATCACCAAACCAGGCTGAGTGGAAAAAAATTACTGTGGTTTATGTATCAAATCTGTACAAGTCCATCCCAAGTTGAATGGCTTAGTTAAAAAAAGCAAAGAGATATTGGATAAACTATTAAATTTAGATCAACAGAACCTTGGTGCAAAAGTGAGGCAATGCCCCGAATTAGGCAATTGTTAATTTGTTAGATACTTAAGTTATGAATTAATTTTTTTTTATTGTTTTTTATTTTTTACAAGATTTATGTTTTAATTATGAAAATAGTTTTTAATTTGTTTAATAAATACCATGCAAAAAAATATAGTTGATGTTTTTATTTCAAACATTGCCCCACTTCTGCACCAAGCTGTATATATTTATTGCATAGCTAAAGAGAGATTAATTTTGTTACAAAAGCTTGACAAAATATATGACAGTTTTAAAAACAAACATTACTTTTCTACATGTTAAACTTTTTATATAATAACACTTATAACATTTAAGGAAATGCAATATGAGTTTTTATTACCCAACATTTTCTATTCATATAAACAATATCATACCACAAAATAATATAATATTTACACAAAAAAAAAAAAAACTTTCTATAAATAAATATAAACCATAACTCTCTGTATGGTATGTAACACATTAACAAATGCTTTTGTGGTTTTTTGTCGTTTTAATAAGTTAAATAACTATTCGTATTTAAAATATTTATATATTTTTATCTCTGTCGTCTTTGGTAACTTAAAACTCTGTCATATTAATTGTTATATTTTCAATAATAGAAACAGTTGTTAAAAAGACACAAAACTTAACTATTCCCTTGAATGTATAGTCTGGGTATTATGAGCGGACAATGGAGCCAGGTACCTCTTTCATTTTGCCCATCGAATCAGAATCGCTTGATGTAAAAGAAAAATTAAACATTCTTAACTATGCTTCCAACTAGCATGACGTCATACTGTACGTAAGTGATCATATTTTATTTATATTTTATTGTGACTACATTTCATATTTATTTAGCTGTGTATGTTTCCTTTTATAACAACATAACCACATAATTTCGTACCAAAAAGACGTTTTAATAGAACATTCCCCAATACAAAAAATTCTAAACTAAATAGATATCGATTAATTTCTGTAACATTTAGGTTTCTGGAACAAACAATTTTTCTAGATTGAAATATTTCTCAACCACATCATTGAAATGCAAAATGCAAATGCTTTTCAATTTCAATAAATAACTAATTCGAACTATTATTTTTCAAAACTGTATTGGTTATGCTGATTGATAGATTGTTGGTTTTCATTCACAGCTGACATTTCATTGACAATTATAAAACAACTAAAACAACTATGAAAATTAAACTCAACGTGATGCGCTACACTATATAATTGTATGCTAATACTAATAACACAGTACAGCAGCCATTGTGGGAGGGTGATAATTTCCAAGTCATAGTGAAAGGCCAGTTTAGTACAACCTACAAAGGTTTTGGCCAAACTTTTTTATGACCCTTTATCTTTATTTAGTTTTTCAGCTATAATTCAAGAATGGCAGATAATTTCTCAATTCGTTCTTTCGCAAAATTGTAGCTAAGCTTAAATAAATAATTTTTATTGATATATCCATTCATTTAAAAATCACGTTGAACTAATTTTATGGAATGAAATCGTCAAAGTGTTGTAATTGTTCTCCTTATTTTTCAGCAATAACTTATCAATAACCAAATTTCTGGCCATAAATGACCGGAAAAATAAAGTCAAAGACAATTCAAAATATTTTTGAGTACGTAGCAAGGAAATACGTAGTTTTTATTTCGAAAAAGAACAATTTCTCTTTAAAAATAAATATGTTTAGTTAACCATTTTTTAAATATTTCCTAGCGCACCATATATTTCTTTCGTTTCTGTTCTATATGCGATTGGAACCAAAGGTTTTCCACTTATCTTATGCAGTAAAACCGATTTCAAGCTGCACATTTTTCGATTTAAATTTAATTTGTGTGCCTGAAAAACTATTATCAATATTTAAGAAACAATATAAAACGTCATAAAAAAATTCGTTTGAAAGTTTGGCTTTACTATAACCCAGACAATAATCCGAAAAGGTGTCATAATCAGGACTGAAACTTTTATACAAATGCAAGTCAGTTATCGAAGTTCAAAATTGACCCAAAATACCCTTTACGAAACAAAGAATTTTTCTTTACAAATGTGTCTTATGCTTTTAAGTGCATATTGTTGCATAATTTGTGTTACTAATTGCAAATTCTTGAACGCCATGCCAATTATTAATATAATATAAGCAATTACTTACTTATACAATTTATAATTAAATCCTTATATGGGGGATTTTGAAACCGATGTCTTCCGATCGGGATGAAATTTGCACCAAGGTTCCAAGTCCTATTGGATAGTAGTTTAGACACAATTTTTCAAAAAGATCGGTCCAGAGATCAAAATTTGACATTTTGGCCAAACAGGTGTTTCTTCTCATCCATGTAACTGATTACCTATTGTTCTTAGAAAATTTCCTCCCAAATAGTTTAGATAGCTATTTCTTCAATATTTCGGAAAAAAATACTTTAAAAAAAAATTTTTTTTTTGACTTTTTTTTTTTTGCTAAATTAAAGCATTTTTTGCATTTATTTTCAAAAAGGGCATTTTTTTTTTTTTTTTTTTTCATAAGAAAGCTTAGGATTTTTCCTTTAAGAGCTTTTTGGTCCCTTAGTGGGATGTGAGTGGGATATCTTTCAAAATAAATGTTTTGTAACTCAAGACAACGGTTTTTCAATTTTTCACAAATGCACTATTTTGAATTTTTTCCTATTTGTGTGAAAAACTTTACAAATAAAACTTATACTGACAAACTAGACAAATTAACCTTTCCGAGGGTATATAACATACCTAACTAAAATTTTATACCCTCGATACTGTAATACCCAGAATATGTTAACCTCATGAAAAAAATCGCTTTTTTTCTATAGAAATGTTGAAATATTATTATTTTTTATTTATTTTTAATAATAATTAAATTAATGTATAATAATAATAATATTAAAAATAGAAAGATAAATAATTTATTAAAATTTAATCTTAATTGCATTAGATCCATTTATATCATAACTATTTTTATACTTAATTTATTGTAGCTGATGAAGTACTTAAGTCTTGTAAATTTTTAAATACCCAGTCTTTCATCCAGCTTTTTTGTCGCCTTTATTTACTGCGTTTTTTTTGTCAATCCTTTCTTGGCGTTACTAGGTTCAGCTGTTGATTTCGCTGCTGGTTTATTTGTTGTCTTTGGAAAGAAATCGCATTGAAAAGAGGCAGAAAACTTTTTCAACTTGAGTCTTCCATCGACAAGCGGTATAAAAGCATGGTATTGAGCGGTGCCATCGATTGTTACCGCAGCAGCAAATCTGCTCTTCAGTGTTTTCAATGTTTCCTGCTGTTCCTCTTTGCTACTAAAAACTATTTTAGTTTCTTTACAATAACTCTTTGCCCAATGGAATAAAACAGTCGCATCTAAGATGCGATCTTGATGAGAGCACTGGAGGCTATACTTCGCTGCATTTCTTTTTAAGTTTGCTGCAATACCATCACATGCTCCTTTACCATGAGCAGTAGGATGAAAATGCCACTCAGCTGGCATTCCAAAATCTTTTTCATGGGCCATAAGATTTGCCAAGCTACTTTTGTTTTTAAAATGTTGACGAGCTCCGTCCGAAACGTAGTATACCTTCATCTACTCTTCATCTACCGACTCTCTCATAAACTGCAACGCTATCATGTTTTAAATCGTCGGATATGATTGCCATACTTTTGTGTTCCAGTTTTTCATCTTTCATGTAGTAAATAACTACTGTGAATATAGATGCTTGGTCGTTATTGAAGTGGAATGCTTGCATGGCATCCTGAAGAACATATTTATAGTTTTCTGCGAAATCATATGAAATAACCAATTCACCAGACTTCAAATTTATGTCCAAATCCTTGAAAGTCATGGTTTCTCAAGTTTAGCAATCCTGTACACATTTCTTCCACAAAATCATCCACATTTAAAATGATTGTTTTCAATATGTATCTGTCAGTCTGAATCCAAGAATCAAATTTGACCTCCTCTATGTATTCTTGATCTAGAGTTGATTAAATTTTCTTTGATGAATGTGGTTTTCGGGCAATTGGTACATTCACCTAAGTGGCAAGAAGTTGTTGCATTAGGACACATAGTCAATTTAAGGCAATCGCGGTAATCGTGTAAATCTTCTGCCGAATCATGTGTTAAATACTTTAAGTTGATTTCCTTCAACATCAGTTTAACATTTTCATGGTAAATGAAACGCATACTGTGTGAGTTCCGCTGCTTTCAGCCAAAACGCAATGTTTTGGCCTCATTTGGGTTAATTTCGTGAAGCCAATTCTAACATCCTCGTGTTCAGATTGAAATGTTGCAAATAACTCTTTCAGGTTACAGATAACCATTCTCTTCTGTTATGTTATGAAGGTATGTTACATACCTTCGGAAAGGCTAATTTGTCTAGTTTCTCAGTATAAGTTTTATTTGTAAGGTTTTTCACACAAATAGGAAAAAATTCAAAATAGTGCATTTGTGAAAAATTGAAAAACCGTTGTCTTGAGTTACACAACATTTATTTTGATAGATATCCCACTTCGATCCCACTAAGGGACCAAAAAGCTCTTAAAGGAAAAATCCTAAGCTTTCTTATGAAAAAAAAAAAAATGCCTTTTTGAAAATAAAGGCAAAAAATGCTTTAATTTAGCAAAAAAAAAAAGTCTACAAATTTTTTTTTTTTTAAAGTATTTTTTTCCGAAATATTGAAGAAATAGCTATCTAAACTATTTGGGAGGAAATTTTCTAAGAACAATAGGTAATAAGTTACATGGATGAGAAAAAACACCTGTTTGGCCAAAATGTCAAATTTTGATCCCCTCTAACTCAGAGAGATCTGGAGCGATCTTATTGAAAAATTGTGTCTAAACTACTATCCGATAGGACTAACCTTGGTGCAAATTTCATCCCGATCGGAAGACATCGGTTTCAAAAGTTGGTGCACTTGACATGAAACCCCCCATATATTAAATTAATTGCTGTCGGTATATAGGTCGAATCTGTATGTGAGACCTGGAGTAGGTAGGATCTCTTGCAAAGTGAATATAAAATATCTATGTAGATTCAAAATATTGATGTCATTGCGATTGTATTATTTTAAATCATTTATTTACGATTGTAAGCTAAGTCGAAACAATGTTCGGCGTGATCTGCTAGTTTGTCTACAGATTTTATACTTTTTAATTATTAGTGGAATGCTATATTTATAATTATTTTTTACTGTAAATATATATTAATACATATTGTTTTAACGTTTTATTTTTGTTGCTTTTAATAAATATAATTTAAAACAACATGAATTTTTGAGTAAATATTTTTTGATTTTATATTTTAGGTTCATATTTTTCCTTTTAAGGTACATGTGCTAAACTCATATTTTGGAGTTTTTAGTGCATGAAAGTTGTAGCCCCAATGCGCAAGTAATTTGAAGAGAATTTTATGTAGGCTTTATGACCTAATACATTTTGTTGGAAGCCATATTTGAAGAAACAATATTAATTTCTATATACTCCTTTGGGTGTTGCGACATAGAGATTACTCGAACTCGTCTCTAAGCGAGATCTGTCCAAATCGGGGTGTTTTTTTAAGCCCGAAAGAATTTGAAATTGTAAAAAATATCACAAACAATTGAATTTAAATAATAAAAAATTTTATTCCAAGTATCAATACATTTGAAAACAAGTAAGAAAATTATAGTCGGTCTAGACCGCCTATACCCTATACCATGCGCTTAGAGACCCTATCTCTCAGGCCCAACTAACTGGATATAGAAAATAAGCATAAACCAAATTTGAATGGGATTTTTATTAATTTTTTCGGCTACAGATATGAAAAAGTTCATATCGGATGATATATCTATATGGGGACTAGGCCCAAAAATGGACCGATCCTGACCATGTTTGGTAAAGTCTCTTGTATTTTGCAAAACTATATACAAACAAAATTTGAGAAGAATCAGTGCAATATTTTTGTTTTTTGATAGATTTAAGTGAAGATCGGGAAGCAGCTCTATATCGGGCCTATGACCAAGAGTTGTCCAATAGGGATCATTTTTGGACTACTGATTAATGGATGTAATATATACGTACAAACCCAATTTGACTAAGATTTGTATGATAATTTGGATCTTATGGCAATATATGTTGATTTCATATACCACATAGTGGTATAGGGTATAATGATTTCGAGTATATCGCCATCGCGGCTGTTCCTGACGAAACGCATTCTGAAAGTCAAATTTTGGGCAATTTTTTCGAGCATTGCTGGCCGTAAGTCACGAATAACACGAACAATGATGGCTTCCAAGTCGTCTATTGTTGCTGGTTTATCAGCTTAAACCAGTGACTTCAAGTAGCCCCACAGGAAAATATCGAGAGGTAGCACATCGCACGACACTGAAGGCCAATTAATAGGTCCATTTGTCGAAATCAACTTCTCGCTAAAATTTGATTGCAATAAGTTGATGGTGGCGGTCGCCACGTGGCATATAGAGACATCCAGTTGAATCCACATCTAGCCTGGATGAATGTCATCCATATTTTCAAACAATAACTGCGATTAATTTCGATTTTCTTCCACACTTTCGTCTACAGCGCTTAATTCCCTTCACATTTCATTGACGTGTTGGTGTTATTGCATCCTTTAGAGAGTTTGTGGTATGAAATCTATCTATCGACGCATGGCTTGCGCAGTTAGGCGATTATGTGCGAAATAAAAATCACGAAGTTTTCTATAAACTGCGTGGATCGATAATAGATTTTCAAAGTATATTTGAAATATTTTGTTCAAGCGTGAATCTTCTCACAATGATTTTCCGGAGTACTGATCATAAATGTCAAGTAGTGAGCACAGCATCAAAGTTCGTTTGACAGCTAACTCTTTTCTAAACTCTATATAAGAAAGACAAAGAACACCCTTTACTTTACGCCCAATTTGAGGTTGTTCGAAGTTCTTTTTCAAGGTTCCCGTCACTGAAAATCTGGCAGATCTAAAAAAAATATACATCATATTATAGATCAAACAGAAAGCAAAAAAGACTTAGTTTTGTGGAAAATATTTTCAAAAAGCATGAAAACAAATAATTTTTCCAACATTTTGCCTCATAAGCACCACAAAAATTTGCACAGATCTCTAGCAATAATTTGGATTTTACAGATTGAAAAAATATCAATTAGTCGACGAGTTATAGCCAAAAAACCATATAAACAATATGCTGAAAATCGGCATTTGACTGCAAAGTTCGAAGGTCGATTAAAAAAAAAATTCCAACTAACATAAACAAACGCCGCGATACGGGTCTTCTAATTTAGCCTCTATTTTCACCCCTCACTCTCAGAATCGACCTAACTTTTGCTAACCTGAATTTGTTCCACAGTGCTTTCATACAGATCTTGGTCAAATTAAGTTTGTGCATATTTATTACATCCATTTTTCAGTAGTCCAGCAATAAACCCTTTATAACAATTCTTAGCCATAGCCCCGATCTTCACTTAAATCTATAAAAAAAAAACAAAAATATGGCACAGATTTTTTTCAAATTTGGTTTGTATATTTTTTTGCAAAAAATTGGTGACCTTACGGAATATAGTAATGACCGGTCTATTTTTCGACCCAGTCCACATATAAATGTAGCATTTGATATGAACTTCTTCATATCTGAAGGCAAATAAATTAAAACAATGCCACTCAAATTTGGTTTATGCATAGTTTATATATCTAAATATTTGGACCTAAGAGATAGGATCTCTAAACGCATGGTATGGTGTATCGTATAGTCGGTTAGACCGATTATAAGTTTCTTACTTGTTTTTATATAAGACTGTGCAACACATAAAATTTAAACTCCTTTTCGTGTGCGTTTTTCGAAGTACTTATCGTAACTATTAAAACCCCATTTGGGTTATGCTGTTTTTTATTTCGATATTTTAGTAATTTTGAGTCACTAGTCTATATCTAGAACTGCGCCGAAAACAGGAATACAAAATTCCAATTGGTTACCGAGATATAGCCGAGATATTCATGTTGTTCGGAGAAATCAAGTTTTAGCCAAAATATAGATGAGGCCATAAAATCTAAGTAGCAGCTGATAAAACCCAAATAGGGTTTTCCTAATTTTGACAAGTACTGCGAGCACTGCACACGCACATGTGTAATTGAAGTTATATTAAAGCTTACAAAAAAATATAATTTTTATTGCTCTAATCACTACGTAAAGTATGGATCTTTTCCGGAACCCTTTCATTAAGGCTTTCATTGAAGATTCTGACACTTCATTGGAACAGGTGGTCCATATCCATTTAAATCTTCCTCACTTTCGGACACCTTGTTTGTGCTCATCAAATTCCTTTTCACAAGTACCCAATATCTTTCCAATAGTCTCTGCCCCGGATAGTTTGGATGATTTGCTTGCCTTGTATCACTCAAAAGCTTTCTCAGCGTAGTGACTGGATGCCAAATGAAGCCCAAAATATGTTGGGTTATAACAGGAACTAATCTTCTTTGCAAGATGCCTTAATATAAATTTCGGTATTTATAAAGCCCTTTGTAACAAGTGACTTACTTCTTTTGCCGCCACTGCATCTTGCTTGCCATACTAGGAGCTTTTTTTAGAAATTTTGATTTTGACTTTTGTGGGACCAACTTGGATTTTGTTCAAAATATTTAATAATTTTAGCATGTACTTTTTATTTCCTCACTCAATTTAATTAAACTAACAAATGAAAAGTGTTAATTATAATAACTGACATATTTTACAGAGATATCTTGATGAAATTTTTATAATTTTTATATGCTTGCGATAAAAGTTAAGGAATTGATATAAATTTCCATTGTGCTAAACTTAAAACAAAAGACGCATGATTTAGGGTTAAGTGAAAGCCATTTACAGCCAAATGGACCTCCATAAATCAGATATCGTTTCTGATTGGCTTGGTTTAATGAAAGGTAGGTATACTTAGGTCAAGTTACAAACGTCAGGGTAAACTTATGGTGTATGTTGTTTTTGATTGTACATTTAGTATAACGTGTTATTTAATTTCATTTAATTTAATTAGAAAAATGTGTTCTACAACACGCAATCGATATTTTTCTTATAAAAGGTTTCTTATGGCAAATGCTACCAAATTAGTTTTTTTTTATTCTTTTTGATTTCATCCGAAATGGCTTCTGTTGTTCTATATTTAGATTGTGATTGTTATCGTGACATAATGTACACAGCAATTTCTAATTGAAGACAGAGGTCAAATAGGAGATTACAAAATGTGGCAAATTTGTTACTGGTGAAGAATTGTAAATTCCCTTCCATTTAATGTATTTAATTTTTATTTATCGAAAGTAGTGGAGCATAAAGATTAGTATAATTGTTGCATTAGTTAAGTACTTGGAAGTGAATTTCGTTAATTAAACAAAGCATATAGAATTGTTTGCATTTTATTGTTTGGATTAATTAAATAAATTATTTTTAGACATTCGTCACAGCTATCTAAATAACTAAATATATACTTTAGATAAATAATACAGTTTATCTCTCAATAACGTATTACTTAGATAACTTATATTAAAACACTTTTAAGTTTATTGCAAAGTTAAAAAGATTAACAAATTAGTTCTAATAAATAAATTAAACAGTAAAGTAGAACTATTTTATTAACTCAAAAACGGAATGGATTTAAAAGGAAAAAATGTAGTTTATGTAGCTGACTGTGGAGGAGTAGCCTATGAAGCTGTAAAGTATTGGTAACAAAGAATATAGCCGTAAGTTAATGGATTCAAATAAATAAATAAAATGATTTGCGTTTACAATTTTGACGATTTTTCAATAGAAACTAGCTATATTGCACAGCGTTGAAAATCCCAAAGCTATAGCCCAACTTCAGGCCATTAATCCCAAGATGCAAATTTATTTTTGGAAATTCTCATTCACCATGTCATGCTCGGAGATGAAACGTTATTTCGAAGATGTTTTAGTACAAATGGATTATATTGATATATTGGTTAACGGTGCCACTTTATGCAAAGAACAAGACATTGAGGCCACGATTAATATTAATTTAACCGCACCCATTAATATTATTAGTATTGTTATGCCGTATATGGATAAAAGTAAAGATGGTGGTCGGGGTGGTATGATTGTAAATATTAGTTCGGTAACTGGCCTGGATCCGTCACCAGTATTTTGTGTTTATAGTGCTGCAAAATTTGGTGTAATTGGCTTTACTAGAAGTTTAGCGGTAAGTAGCTGGGCTTTGATCTTTTGTAGCAAGTACGTTGATTTTTGTTGTTAATAGTTTTACGATCACTTTTTAAAGATCTCATATTTTTTAAACTCTTTCTTTTAACTCATACTCTCTGTCTGTTTGTCTAACTGTCGTTGGTCAACCTCATTTCGCCTTATCCAATTGATCTGAAACTTGGCATATAGTTTTGCTGTGACTAGAGATAAGTCTTGAGGTAGTCACGCACAGTCACGCATTGTCATTTCCCTTGCTGTAAAAAAGATTTACTTTGACAAAGATTAATTTTAAAGTTGTCACGTAAAGTCATGCACAGTCACGGAAAGATTCAAAACTCATATGCATAAGCAAAGAAAGAGTTTTAATAAAAATTTTGTTTTTATGGGTTAGATTATTTAGATTCTATTTTCTTTGAAATATTCTATAAATAATTTTATAAGGCAATTCACAATTGAACACTTTTTAAATATCGATTATGTTATTGGTAAATGTCCAAAATTAATTTTCAACTATTATTATTGTGAATGGTTTATGTCCCAAATTATTTTTCAATTCAACACAATTATTAGTATGAAAAAAGAAAACAAACTCTTTTTTTTTTGCAAACACATTAACAAATTTAATAAACACACACATAGAACTGTATAATTATTTTTATGTATGTGTTAGTAGCAACTTTAAATGAATTTTACTCAAAAAAAAATTTTTTTTTAAATTTTAAAATCTGTAAATCTAGTGGACACCTAAAGAGAAATACCTTTCAAGTAAGATGAGTTTGGTAAAAATCGCGAGAAACTGTTTAACAAATCATCGGTCACAAGAAATCGTCTTACCTATTAATATTATAGATTTGAAATTCTTAAAAAAAAAGATTTTTTTATTATTTATGTATATCTTTCACATTTTTTAGCACCCCATCTATTACAACAAAACTGGTGTGGCGGTAATGGCCATTTGTTGTGGTCCCACAAAAACTTTTGTACGTCATACAATGAAGGCTTTCCTCGAGTATGGCCAAGAATATGTGGATAAACTAAAAGGGGCGCCATGTCAAGAAACCGCAGTATGTGCACGCAATATAGTACGAGCTATAGAAATGGGTTCAAATGGACAAATATGGATAGCTGATAATGAACGTTTGGACATTGTTAAACCACAACTGTATTGGCAAATGTCAGATGCATTAGCTGAATATATGGAACGTTAAACAACGCCATAACAGTGGTACACACACACGCACATGCAGTCTTTGTTTGTTATAAGAAACATTACGATCATAATGATGAAGAAAAGGGTCATTAAACTTTTTGCATAAGGAAATTCTTTTGGCATAGCCACATTTTGTTTGTTGTTATATGACTTGGCTAACACGAAACCTTGTGTTGTTGTTGTTTTAAGAAATCTTTAAGAAAAACTACTTCGCCAATTATTTTATGGAATTCCCCCTGAAAACCAAGTATACAAAAATAAGCAAATTACTTAAAATAAACTTTTGGCATACATTCAACACAATCTTTTTTTTTTTATTTTATAGATAAGGAGTGAGATCGAAATAATCTTAGCATACATAAAATGTAATAATAAGAAAACCATTTAGATTTTTTTGCTGAATAGAAATTATATCAAAGCTTGGAAAAAAAGAGATAAATTTTATAGTTTAAAAACTAGTTAGAACTTATGGGATTCTACCGGAAGTCCTTCCATTAGTAATTTTAAGGCGGTTTCTATCAGTTTTCTTTGGAATAGCTAGCCCATATCCGTTTGAAATCTTCCACATTTTGGGACACCGTTCTTGTGCTCATCAACTCCCTTTTCACAAGATCCCAATATCTACTCCGGACTGTTTGAAGAATTTGCCTCTCTTGGTACCAAAACCATGTTATTGTTCTTGTGCCATTCAAGAGCTTTTTTACTGTAGTGACAATATGCCAAATTGGGCAAAAAGTTGTGGCCACATTGTGTTGAATTATGAAAGGAAGGAGTTTTTTTTTGCAAACATTAATAAATATAAACTTCGGTATTCGAGTGTATAGAGCGTATTGTAACAAATAACTTGCTTCTTTTGCCGCAACTGCATATTGCTTATCGCAACAGTAAAGTTTTTGAAAATGTTGTCTGCTTTTAATTCCTAAACTTGCCTCCAACATTTCCTCGAGCATAAGCAACGTTAAAATTCTGACTCGGAAGTTGCCAAAAATCTGCACCAAAATACGTTTCGTCGGCCATTATGTAGCAGGGGTATTTTTTTAAACATGACTTCAATTTCCGTGCTCTGTTTTTTACCTCTAAATTTTTACAGAGTTCCTATCTGGAATGTGGTGGACTATTAATGTTTTCAGTCTTACATTGGCCTTGCCTTTTTGTACGGGCGATTGTGGGAGCTCTCCTCGATAAGATTTTTATCTTCTCGGCCTTTCTGTGCCATTTCGTTCTTCCCGAGCCAGGTTTCCTATCAATGCTCAAATTCTTTTGATAATTTCTAATAAAATTGATCGAAGAATCAAAGGTCTGCTGTCAAGAACATTGATTCTTTGGCCAACTTTTTCTTGAAAATATTTAATAATATTAGCACGTTCTACTTCTATTTCATCATTTTAAGAAAATTAATCATAAATGAATATTGTTATCATTAAACATAATAACCGACATATTTTTCAAAAATAATTCCATCAACAAAAATTTCAAACAATGTCAAGAGGAAAAACGTGTGTTAAGATTTATTCAATCTCAATCCTCAGTAATAGTACCATATGTACCTTGTTGATAAAGAGTATTATAAGTTTGTGCTGATATTTGTAACCACCAAAGATATGTGAGCTGAACCCTATATACCTATCAAGTAATTTTAAATTTAATGATGCTCGTCTGTCCTACTCTCAGTACATCTAAAATTTTTAGTATTATGTATTAGTCTATACTAATGTTTGTAGGCTGTAATCTCCGTACCTACTCATCTGATCTTCCTGAAATTGTCACAGAGTCTTATTGCGGATATGGGAAGGTCTACAAGGTACAATTTTTAGTGGGCCTGATATTAAAGTAAATTTTTTATATCATATATACTGAATACTAGGATATGGCAAGCTTTGCAAATTTGTCTTATGTCATCTATTATTAACTACTCAGACAAAGAATGTCATATATCTGTATTACTGTAAAAGTGAGAGGCTTGGGACTTTCCATGAGCCCTCTCTTTACGATGCGGGGGGTAGCGAAGTATACCGGGTTACATCTAGTAATAATAAATAAATAAATTATCTTAATTGGAAGTCTTCAGTCTAGTAAAAAGTTTTATTTAGGTTTACAAATCGTCTTAGCTGAAATAAATAAATAAATTTTCCTAATTTATAAGTCGAAGTCTTCAGTCTAGTAAAAAGTTTTATTTGGATTTAGAAATTATCGTAGCTGAAACCTCAAAATTTTTATTTAAAAAAGAGTTTTTAACAAAAACTGTATTTCTATGTCATAAAGATAACTTTGCATGCAAGCCAGCCAACGAATTTCAACGACCTTATATTGAATTTGTAAAATTCGACATGTACGTCAAACTAGAGATCATATGCACTTCACCTCCAATTTTTATTTCTTCTTTTGCCTTTCTAGAGGAATGCTAAGTTTTAACCTATATAACAATGTAGCCAAATGCCATCGTGACGTTTTAATTTAAACTTCTCGGCATTATAGACTTGAAACTTTATTTTTAGTATTCTTTTTAAGTTTTTGGCATCAGAGTCAAATTTCCCATCAATACCTTGATTGGTTTACTAGTGACGCCAATTTTTTCCAGTTTGGCGATTTTGAAAATATTTAAATTCGTTTCGGGAACGAAGTTTCATTAAATTTAATTTCTATGGCAAAAATGCTAAGAACGTTGCAGAAAGCCTTCCCTGATAAGACCATATCAAAAAACAATGTTTTAAATAGTAAAAATAGCTCCAGAAAAAGGTTTGAATACAAAGAGAGCCTTGGACGATGAAAAATCAGCAACTGTCGAGCAAGAAAACCAATGATCACTAATAGACAATTTGGGATCTTGCTGCTACTCTTGTTATTTTTCAAACATCACTCAACAACATTTTAAAAAATATCTTTGGGCTCTAAAGCGGCAAATTTTAAAACAATAAATTTTTTTTAAAGAGCATCGCATTAATATCCCTAAACTAATGCTTTTTGACTGCCGTAACGAAAGAAACGCATAAGTACAGGTGATTAGACTTGCCTATAAATGCTTACGATACCCAATCAACCAATCAATTAATCAAATAACGTGCAATAGGTGAAGTAAAATCGAAAGGAACAACGGTAATGTTAAAAGTGTTTACTGGAATACTTTGCAATAAACTTTGGACATTCAAATTTTTTATATAAAACGAAGTTAGTTCCAGAGAATATAGGCCTGTACTAGAATTGTTGTAGGCCACAGTACTAGTGGTATCAATCGCCACATATATTTGGAACTAGCGAATATATATGACCTAAACTCTTATCTATAATATTAATAGGCTAGGTGATTTATTGTTACCGATGTTTTGTTCTACCGTTTTATCCCGATTTGGACCAAACATATATTATCTGAAATGTACTTCTTTTTACCTGTTCAACAGATTTACAGATGTTTTAATTTTTTCCTTTATTTTGAGTAAGTTGCATTTAAACTTGCTACTAACACATACATAAAATTACACGTATGCTGTGTGTGAGTTTATTAAATTTGTTATTGTGTTTGTTATCTTCATTCACAATAATAATAAAACAAACAACTGAGAAAATTATAGTCGGTCTAGACCGACTATACGATACCCTGTACCATGGTTAAGAGACCCCTATCTCTCCGGTGCAACTAATTGGATATGGAAAATAAGCATAAACTAAATTTGAGTGGCATTAACAATGCAGCAGATATGAAAAAGTTCATATCGGGCGCTATATTTATATGGTGACTAGGTCGAAAAATGGACCGATCCTGACCATATTTGGTAAAGTCACTTATATTTTGAAAAGTTATATACAAACCAAATTTGGAAAAAATCTGTGCCATATTTTTGTTTTTTGATAGATTTAAGTAAAGATCGGGAAG
This sequence comes from Cordilura impudica, assembly GCA_963682025.1. Classification (NCBI taxonomy): domain Eukaryota; kingdom Metazoa; phylum Arthropoda; class Insecta; order Diptera; family Scathophagidae; genus Cordilura; species Cordilura impudica. The sequence continues at coordinate 263,912,166 of OY821518.1, read as the reverse complement.
CAGCTCTATCTGGGGCCTATGACTAATAATTGTCCTAAAGGGATTATTTTTGGACTACTGATTAATGGATATAATAAATGTATACAAACCCAATTTGACTGATATCTATATGATAATTTGGATCTTATGGCAATTTATGTCGATTTCATAGGGTTTATTTGTATGGGGACTAGGTCTGAGCATGTACCGAATTTCACCAATTTCAATACCGTTCATCCTTTGACAAAGGCTCATATACCAAATTTTATCCATATATTCACATTTGCATGAACACACAGACGGACGGAGGACGGACATCGCTAAAGCGACTCAGAAAGTGATTCTGAATCGATCGGTATAAAAATGATGGGTCTACGTCAAATATTTTTGGTAGCTACAAACAGCAGCATAAAGTCATTATACCCAAACCACATAGTGGTATAGGGTATAAAAAGTGTTGGTTTGTAAATTGGCTAAGTTGAGAAATAAAATTGCTTAGAAATTTCACTCGAATTTCGAGCGCTGGAATCTACTAGTTTTTATTATACCGATAAGCTCAGCCTCGTTTTCTAAGTCGATTTATTGATGTCGGTCTGTCCATCTTTATGTTTATGTAAATTCTGTAATCGAACTACAGGTGGCAAATATGAATTTATTTTGATGAAATTTGATACATAAGCTTGTATTGACCAGAAGACAACAAAATTTGAAAATCGGTTCATGGTAAGACCTTGCCAATATAATAGTGTTGGCTATTAGATCGACTTAAAATGTCATAACATTCAAATTATCATACAAGGTGTGTATCATAAAGATAAGGTCAATTACTTTTTCTTCAGTTTCAACAAAAGTTCAAAGCAAAATGCATTTAACGCTCCCAAAATACATATTTACAATCTATGAAAATATAAATTACATAATTTGTTAAAAGCCAGGTCTCTAGAACCGAAAAGAAAGTTTTTAACAATTTAAATCTGTTCTAAAGGGTGTCCCCACAAGAACGCAATTTTTAAATTTTAAATAAAACACAGATATTTAAAAAAAAAATCGTGAAACTTTATTATATCGTAAAGTAGACAGATTGAGGTTATGTTTGGAACAATATATCGTGCAGATGGCCGCCGTGGCTTTGCTGGCATTCACGCAATCTTTTAATGAAATTTTCAATGACCGCTTTGCATAAATGCTGCGGTATTTCATTAATGCAGCGTCCAATTTCCTCTTTTAGGGCTTGAGTCGTCGCACAGTGGCGCCATTTGAGTTTTTTCGTTGCAAAAATCATATCTTTTGAACCGAACAACATAATTGAACCGTTTAAACAGCATATGATAGATAACTGTTCAGCCTGTGAAACGAGCGTTTGGAAAGGGTGCTACGCTTTGTAGGGGCCTACTTATGGGTTATCAAAGTTAAAATTTGTAGAAAAATCAATTTTATGGTAACTAAAAAAAATTATTTTTACATTTATAGATTGTTTTTATTTTTTTTCTTTAGGGTTTTATGTTTTAAATTATTACTCAACATATTAAAAAAAATTACTTCTTTTTTAAATTTATTTTTTCAATTTTCTGTAAAATATTCATCACAATTCGTAAGAGAAGGTATATCTAAAAGACTAATCATTTCTAAACTATAATTATTTTCTAACTCTATTCGTGACTTCACATGCCGCAGGGAAGAAATAAGTGGATCGGAAGATGCTGCCAACATGTTGAAGAGGTCCTCATTTTGCCTTACCCTTGATGCTTTGAATGTGTTATGCAATCTATATTTTTTATAAAATTTGTGAAGAGACTCCTGTGCTTCTTCAGAAAGCTCTCCAATTGGCAAAGACTGGTACTCAATTATATCTTTGCCATGCGCCAATATTTTATGGACGGTCGGGGTCAACTTCTTCTGTGGATACATTTCTGCTAAAAGAGATGCAGTTTTCGATGCATATTCTCCATATTTTGTAGAATTGACATTTTCTTGCAGTTTAAAACATTCAAGATCGTTCCCAATCTTTTCACGATTTGATTGTCAATTCCAGTGATTCTAGTAACTGCCTCATCATTTTCAAAAAATCTCCTAGAAGTGTTTCCATCGTTTGAGTTACCGTATCCGTGCTTGGGACAGTCTACTTTTAGTCCAACTTGCTTAAAAAAAGCATCCTGTATTTTGCTTCTTTCTGATCTTTTCCTTATCCTTTATTGATGTATTTTCATCGAAGTTTTCCTCCTCTTGTGGTAGGGTATACGCCAGTTTTACCAAGAACTCCGTACACCTCATCCTTGCGTGCAATGGTGACATTCCATATTCGTAATTCTCCTCGTTTGTAGAATCGTTTAAATTACAAAAGTTCTTCTGACTCTTCTTGCAAATCGGGCATGACAATGTTGAGGTTGTTCCTGTCAGTTCGTTTACGACTTTTCCATCAACCATGGTGAGGTGGAACTCGTAATTGCATTCAATATATTTTCCTTCTCCAATTTGCAGCTTTGTAGGCTTAATCTTGCTTATTTGTTCTTCAATGTCCTTCACCGTGGTCCTTATGAGTTCTGCCGATTCCCTTGCAAACTGAAACATTATTGGTCGGCAAAAATGCACTGATGACGGACGTGGATTTTTCCAGTGTAGGGAAACATCAGATTTTAGCCGCAAAGGAACAACAGATGCCATAAACATATTTCCGTCCGATATTGTAGCGTCATCGGAAGATATCCTTTGCTTATAAACGCTTTGTCCGGATGATCCATCGCATCCCCATTTGCTGATCAATGTCAGTTTCTCAGGAAGAATTTTCACCTCATTTTCAGGAAGACTCTCCAACAACCGTTTGCTCTATGGCCCATGAATTCCTGCAGATTGGCTTTCACAGAGACTTCCGTAAACTCCGTATGCAGTGGTCGTGAATTTATTTTGGCTTGCGTAATATGATTGTATCCTGGTAAAACGTCAGCCCCGTGTCGCATCAAGGATGCCCGTAGTATCTCATATTTTTCTTTGGAAAGTTGTAAGTCCATAAACAAGGCCAAGGCTTCTTCGGAACCATACTTTTTAATGTGTGCGTGGGAATGCTTTCCTTAATCCCTTTTAGTCGCAGTGGGCTTGCATCAGCAACAGATTTTGTAATCTGCGACCTAACTCTTTCACTATCCTTTGTATATTTAATAGACAGCGCGTCCGATAAATGCTTCGTGGTCAAGTCATTGGTGGCATCGGCAAGTTTCCTCTTTCTTGTGAAAATTGGACACTCCTCAATACTTTTTTTTGGCCTTCCTTTTGCTCCTCTGGTTGATGTGGTGTGTTTATCTACTGCCAATATATCCAGGATGGTGTCTTCATTAAGCCAGTCCTCGTATTTGGAGTTGAAGTTCTGAATGGTTCGATTAGATTTCACCCATTTAGTCTTAATATTTGCATATATCAGATAAAAATTATTTTTTATAATTTCGCTTTTCTCAATATTTCCGTATAAGCTATCAAGTTCTTCTAAAGCAGCTTCCGTGAAAAACTTTGGTGTGGTTGACCTTCTAAACAGTTTAAATAATTTTAAATTGTTCAACGCCATGTTTTCAGTACATAAATTGTTTAACGCCATGGTTTCAGTACTTGTTGCGCCAACTTTCAGTCGTAGACTAATCCAGGCATTATGCTTATTTTGCAATATATAGGCTTATGCTGCCATGCCTAAAAATTTACCTGTTCCCTGCATACATATGGATTTAGGCTGAATTATGCAATTTTGATATTATGCTCGTGTCTAAATAAGATTTCTGCGTACTTGGAGGGACCATAAGTCAATATTGTTCTTGACCATTTGTACTCCAAAGTAATTTTTAAGTGAGGTGCGTACCTGCGAATTTCAATGAGTAGTTTTTTGTGCATCCTGTGTCTGTAACAGAATATTAGGAGTAGACTTTGGCAGAGGCTCACAGGTAGACAACCGACTTAAAATGCAATTTTCAAACTATTTGATCAAACTACTGTCAGTCAAAACATGTAAGGGATGCACGCCATACAATTTCTGTGATTCTGATTCGATCGGTATAATAAAAGTTGGGTCAAGGTCAAATATTTTTGGTAGTTACAAACAGCATCACAAAGTCATTATACCCAAACCTCATGGTGGTATAGGGTATAAAAATATTGCACCGATTTTCTCATATTTGGTTTTTATACGTTTTCCCCAAAAAAAAAATTAAAACAAAAAATTAGTGGCTACCAAACATGGTCCGGTTCGGTACACTTAAATATAAAATCTATCATCCGATATGAACATTTGCTTTTGGTTTATGCTTATTTTCTAAATATATACGATTATTTGGATCTTTGACCCTTTATCTAAACGCATGTTATAAGGTATCGTATAATTGGTCTAGGCCGACTATAGTTTTCACACTTGTTTATATTTCTTTTTTCTTTCTTATTAAAAACTATTGATTCAATGTTCGTTCATTTCACACACAATTGTTTTTTTTTTTTTGCCGGAACTTGTTTGTGGTATGAACATGTGTTGTGCTCATATACAAGAAAATGTAATTAAGATATTCTATGGTCAGTAAATTGCAATAAGAAAAATTTATATTTTCAAATATTTTCACCAAAAATACAAAAAAAAGATAAATAAACTAACACTATAAACACCAACAAATAAAAAGAAAGGTTATAAAAAAATAAAATCTGAATAAATTGTCAATAAAATGACATGGAATTGATATTATGTATTTTGACTTTTATTGTATATTTATTAGACATTTTATTTAATATAAGTTTATGAACAGATTCTTTAATTTATTTATCAAAATAAATAAAATTTTATTTTTGTCAACAAAGTGGTGAAATAGTTATTGATTGTATGTATATAATATCATAATATCTGTTTTTATTACATATCATAATATAATAATTTATTTATTTATTTTATTAGGCCAATAATTTTAAAATTAAATAATTCAGTGATTTTTTTCAAACGCATATTTTTGAGTTTATTGTACCCAGTGTGTTAAATGTATAATTAATGTCTGCAACTACCAAATACATTTGTTTAAATATCTTATGGGCAAAAAATACCGAAAAATGCCAAATATTTAGAATAATATGTAAACAAACCATATTGACATTAATTAAATTAAATTATTTGATACAAGATTAGACCAATACCATCCGAATGTTTATGGTACTTCAGCCATGGATCGCTGAATTGCGGTTGTATCTATGGTTTTTAGCTCTTTTTATATTCCATACCACTATGTGGTCAGGGTGTAATGGCTTTGTGCTAATGTTGGTAACTACCAAAAATATTTGACCTGTTATACCGATTGACTCAGAATCACTTTCTGAGTCGACTACGCGTCGATCCGTTGATCCCTGTGTCAAGCTTGTAATCAAACTACAGGTCTCAATTACGAATATATTATGAATAAATTTAGTGTGTATGCTTCTATCGGCCATAGGATGAATGCTATTGAAATTGATGAAAATCGGTTCCTGTTCAGACCTAGTCCCCATACAAATAACCCCTACGAGATCGACCTATAATATACAAATTATCATATAGATCTCATTCAAGTTGGGTTTGTGTATGTTTATTACATCAATTTATCAGTAGTCAAAAAATCGAAACCTCTAGGACAACTCTTACTCATAACCCCGATATGAAGCTGATTCCCGATCTTCTTAAGTCTATAAAATAACAAAAATATCGCACAGATTTTTCCCAAATTTGGTTTGTATATGTTTTTGCAAAAAATAATGACCTAACCAAGTATAGTCAGGCTCAGTCCATTTTTCGACCTAGTCCCCATAAAAATATAGATATAAATATATATAAAAATTGACAACGCCACTAAAATTTCGTACTTATTTTCTATATCTAATTAGTCTGGCCTAAGTGATAAGTCCTCTAAACGCATGGTGCAGGTTTAGACCGACTATAATTTTTTTACTTGTTTATTTTCTAAATGAGCATTCATTTCTATATTTTTAGTCTTCTCTTTAGGTTTGCCGAAAAAGTTTCTATGATTCTAATTAAGGGAATGTTTTGAGACTTGTTATCTTCCAGCACAAAGTTTCTTGGTAGCTAAGTCCGGCCAGAGAACTATTTTGTCATTTTCATGGTAATTTTTAATGAATCTTTCAAATTATAGAATACACTTTTCGTTATAAATGTTTGCATTTGCAGCTGATCCGCACTTGAAAGTTTTTGGTTTACTGACACAATGCTCGCTAATCGGCAACCACAATGGCGATTTGGATTTTACATACATATATATTTGGATGTTTTGGGTGCTTATTGTTCTCAAGACCCAAAGTAATACTTTCCTTGCCATTCATAGCCTTCCGCTGTGAAGTGCGACTCATAACCTATCACCCATTTTTATTCAGTGTTAGGGAGAAGTAATTTTGAGAAAGGATACGTTCAGAAAAACGTACGAAGATTTTGACCCAAAGACTGTAATTAATATGGTGGATCAAATTTTCACCAAGTATTATGGTCTGGCCGTGAGAACATGTTTTTATTTTTTTTTTCTACTGCTCTTAACTTTACTTTATGAGTTTCGTATTTTTATTTCAAATTCAATCTACCTCGAAGGAATCAAGAACACCAGCCCATTTTCCCCGAGCACGGTCGGTAAAATGTAGCATGGTTTCCTAAAAAGGTAGGAACTTTGGTTGTCGATGTCGTCATGGTATTACGGTTATAGTGGCCTGACATTTATTAAAAATTGTCAAGAGTACATTGGTATAACTAAAGATTTTTTGGATCCATCAGTTGATGCCTTGTTTCCAGTAATCATCAATCCGATATTTCAAGACACTTCTGCGCCACGACACAGGCAAAAATTTGACTTTTGTGCTCTGTTAAAAACTAACAAATTTGTATCAATTAAATTTTTTTCTCTGGCAGATGAAGGAATACCTAGAAGTGCTGGTATAAAAAAGTTAACAAGTCCCAAGAACAGTCCCGATCTAAATCTAATGGCAAACTGTTGGATGGACCTGAAGAGACATGTGGTAAAAAATAATCCAAAATATAAAATGGAGTTAAATGAGGCTCGGAATACAGATATAAAGCTGGACTACTGCCAAAAGTTGATAAATTCCATGTCAGATCTATAATATTAATATATAAGGCAATTTCTTGTGACCGATGATTTATTCAACAGATTTCTCCCGATTTTGACCAAGCGTATCTTATATGAAAGGTATTTCCTTTTAGCTGTCCACCAGAATTACAGATTTTTAAATTTAAAAAATTTTTTTTTTTGGCGTTATGTTTATTTAAACTTGCTACTAACAGATATATAAAATTATACAATGCCATGTGTGTTTATTAAATTTTTTAATGCGTTCGCAAAAATAAAAATGAGTTTGTTTTCTTCATTCACAATAATAATTGTGTTGATTTGAAAAATTATTTTGGATATAAACCAAAAAAGTGTTGGATTGTGAAATGTCTAAAACTGATTAGCATACTTTTAGGGTAAACAACTTATTAAATGAAAAAATAAAATTTCCCAGAATTTTCACTCGAATTTCCTGGGCTGGGAGAACATGCCAAATATTAATCTAATTGTTTTTGTTCACTCTCTAGCATGTAATGTTATGTTGGATATAAAAAAATATTTTGTTTGAAAGACTCGATTTAATATTTTTATTATCATCATACGCCCCCATAGTAACTTCGGTTAGGTTCTCTAAAACGGAGACTGGCGGTGCAAAAGCCAAGTTTCAACTAATAAGTAAATATTTGTACATAATAACAAATTAACTCTTGAAAAAAGCCATCTTTGCAAAAAATTTCTAATTTTTGCGAGGATTCATTGTTATTTTCTGCATTTATTTTTTTTTTTCTTTTCTCGCATTTGTTGCCGGAACCATTTTGTTTTCTTTTTTTATAAACCCCATAGAACCAAATATTTCTTAACTGTACATTGTGACATTGCAATTTGTTTCCAAACTCCCGGAAATATTTTGATCAGCGACCCATGGTTTCAGCTTTCTATTTACGGCAAAGTTTTCAGTCTTGCAAACAAAATATCGCTCCCGACCCAGGTATTCTTCTACACTTTTATTGATCTTTATCAAGTTTATTGTCTTATAGAGAAAAGCTTTTCTAAATCAAGTGTCTTTGAAATGATTAACAATGTCAGTTTTTTACTTGGAAGGATTTTAAATCAGTTTGTGTAAATCTAATTCGTTTAGTAACATTTTGAATACTAATTGATCAGTAATGCACTTATTAATATTTTCTTATAAACAATTGGATATTACTGCTATATCTTCTAAAAAAAAAAAATTTAAACATAATTTTTTTTAATTACCATATTATTGATAGATATCTACTTCTATGTGAACTATTTCGGACCAACGCACAGTGGCGCCCGTAGAGCAAACGAGGTTGCAAAAATCAAAATTTTCATGTGCGCCGACGAAGTTTTGAATAAACCCATGTTATAGGAAACTTTTCAGCGATTTCAAATATGATACTCTTAATAATATCACATTTTTAGTTTAGGAGATATAACCGTTCAAAGTTGACCGACTTTCGGTTTTCAAAAAAACACACAATTTTTAGTCAATTTGTTGCGATTTCAGGTGTAATATCACTAAAAATAGGTAAAAAATTGCCTTATTTTTTGTTTGTATTGATTGATGTATTTATTAAATGTATAATGATAAAAAAAATTAACTGTTTGCTTTGTGTTTCTCCTGGTAAATCACTATTTAAAAACTATCCGTTTTTTCACTATTTTTCAACTTTGACGGAAAATAAAAAAATCTATATTTTTCTATATTTGCCATATTTGCAAAACATGTTCTTTGATTATTTCTTTACATAATTCAAAAAGTTTTATCTGCCCGTACGTGCCCGTTTGGCTTCTAGAAGTAAAAAAGGTTAAAAAGACATGGTTGCAGAAATTGTATGGCGTGCATCCCTTGCATGTTTTGACTGACAGTAGTTTGATCTAATAGTTTGAAAATTGCATTTTAAGTCGGTTGTCTACCTGGGAGCCTCTGCCAAAGTCTACTCCCAATATTCTGTTACAGACACAGGATGCACAAAAAACTACTCATTGAAATTCGCAGGTACGCACCTCACTTAAAAATTACTTTGGAGTACAAATGGTCAAGAACAATATTGACTTATGGTCCCTCCTGGTAGGCACAAATCAAAATTGCATAATTCAGCCTAAATCAATATGTATGCAGGGAACAGGTAAATTTTTTGGCATGGTAGCATAAGCCTATATATTGCAAAATAAGCATAATGCCTGGATTAGTCTACGACTGAAAGTTGGCGCAACAAGTACTGATACCATGGCGTTAAACAATTTAAAATTATTTGAACTGCTTAGAAGGTCAACCGCACCAAAGTTTTTCACGGAAGCTGCTTTAGAAGAACTTGATAGATTATACGGAAATATTGAGAGAAGCGAAATTATAAAAAATAATTTTTATCTGATATATGCAAATATTAAGGCAAAATGGGTGAAAGCTAATCGAACCATTCAGAACTTCCTGAAAATGAGGTGAAAATTCTTCCTGAGAAACTGACATTGATCAGCAAATGGGGCTACGATGGATCATCTGGACAAAGCGTTTATAAGCAAAGGATGTCTTCCGATGACGCTACAATATCTGACGGAAATATGTTTATGGCATCTGTTGTTCATTTGCGGCTAAAATGTGATGTTTCCCTACACTGAAAAAATCCACGTCCGTCATCAGTGCATTATTGCCAACCAATAATGTTTCAGTTTGCAAGGGAATCGGCAGAACCCATAAGGTCCACGGTGAATGACATTGAAGAACAAATAAGCAAGATTAAGCCTACAAAGCTGCATGGTTGACGGAAAAGTCGTAAACGAACTGACAGGAACAACCTCAACATTGTCATGCCCGATTTGCAAAAAGAGTCAGAAGAACTTTGGTAATTTAAACGACTCTACAAACGAGGAGAATTACGAATATGGAATGTCACCATTGCACGCAAGGATAAGGTGTATGGAGTTCTTGCTAAAATTGGCGTATACCCTACCACAAGAGTAGGAAAAGTTCGATGAAAATACATCAATAAAGGATAAGGAAAAGATCAGAAAGAAGCAAATACAGGATGCTTTTTTTAAACAAGTTGGACTAAAAGTAGACTGTCCCAAGCACGGATACGGTAACTCAAACGATGGAAACACTTCTAGGAGATTTTTTGAAAATGATGAGGCAGTAACTAGAATCACTGGAATTGACAATCAAATTGTGAAAATATCTTGAATGTTTTAAACTGCAAAGAAAATGTCAATTCTACAAAATATGGAGAATATGCATCGAAAACTGCATCTTTTTTCCACAGAAGAAGTTGACCCCGACCGTCCATAAAATATTGGCGCATGGCAAAGATATAATTGAGTGCCAGTCTTTGCTTTCTGAAGAAGCACAGGAGTCTCTTAACAAATTTTATAAAAAATATAGATTGCAGAGCACATTCAAAGCATCAAGGGTAAGGCAAAATGAGGACCTCTTCAACATGTTGGCAGCATCTTCCGATCCACTTATTTCTTCCCTGCGGCATGTGAAGTCACGAATAGAGTTAGAAAATAATTATAGTTTAGAAATGATTAGTCTTTTAGATATACCTTCTCTTACGAATTGTGATGAATATTTTACAGAAAATTTAAAAAATAAATTTAAAAAAGAAGTAATTTTTTTTTAATTTGTTGGGTAATAATTTAAAACATAAAACCCTAAAGAAAAAAAAATAAAAACAATCTAAAAATGTAAAAATAATTTTTTTTAGTTACCATAAAATTGATTTTTCTACAAATTTTAACTTCGATAACCCATAAGTAGGCCCCTACAAAGCGTAGCACCCTTTTTCCAAACGCTCATTTCATAGGCTGAACAGTTATCTATCATATGCTGTTTAAACTGTTCAATTATGTTATTCGGTTCAAAAGATATGATTTTTGAAACGAAAAAACTCAAATGGCGCCACTGTGCAACGTTTAAATTTAAGTTTTGACCAGCTTATACTATCAAAAACTATTCTGAAAAAGTACGGTGTTACAAATTTATTTCCTTTATATGTAGTATCCTTATCTGATGTAAACAAGTAAATCAAAAAAAATGTAGGAAATTTTTTATACGCTTTCAGATTAACCGCGAGCAATATTGGCGAAACATGTAGACAGTAATTAAATAATGTATTGTCATCCACTCTATGTAACTACTACAAGTTCTACAGCTCTAGCTGGTCGAGAAGTTGGTGAAAATTTAGTTACAAAAATATGCCTCAACCAAAAAAACAAACACAAAGAGATTTTACTTCAATCACGCAAAAAACATGGAACCTATATTAAAAATATTTCTTTTGGTCTCCTTTATAGCCCCATTGGTTGGTAAAAGTATTACGAATTATGTTTTTTGTACTTTTTCTCCTTATTTGTGTTACCTTAGTTTATGGCTTCTTTGGATTTATATATATTCGTTCATACATGCACAATTCACGTGCCAGAAAACTCATTTACTCATGTGTAACATTAAAATACGATTGAAGAAAAATATGACTAAAAATCGATTAGTCACTGTTACTGAACCGTGCAATTGTCAGA